>OY804577.1:97255199-97600632 GCA_963680875.1 Bathymodiolus brooksi | reverse complement strand
CTAATTTAGTGTACACGACGCCTTTCTGGAATAATCGTCATCAGGTATCACTCACTAATGTATCTAATTTAGTGTACACGACGCCTTTCTGGAATAATCGTCATCAGGTATTACTCACTAATGTATCTAATTGTACACGACCGCCTTTCTGGAATAATCGTCATCAAGGTATCACTCACTACTGTATCTAATTTAGTGTACACGACGCCTTTCTGGAATAATCGTCTATCAGGTATTACTCACTTAATGTATCTAATTTAGTGTACACGACGCCTTTCTGGAATAATCGTCATCAGGTATTACTCACTAATGTATCTAATTTAGTGTACACGACGCCTTTCTGGAATAATCGTCATCAGGTATTACTCACTAATGTATCTAATTTAGTGTACACGACGCCTTTCTGGAATAATCGTCATCAGGTATTACTCACTAATGTATCTAATTTAGTGTACACGACGCCTTTCTGGAATAATCGTCATCAGGTATTACTCACTAATGTATCTAATTTAGTGTACACGACGCCTTTCTGGAATAATCGTCATCAGGTATTACTCACTAATGTATCTAATTTAGTGTACACGACGCCTTTCTGGAATAATCGTCATCAGGTATTACTCACTAATGTATCTAATTTAGTGTACACGACGCCTTTCTGGAATAATCGTCATCAGGTATTACTCACTAATGTATCTAATTTAGTGTACACGACGCCTTTCTGGAATAATCGTCATCAGGTATTACTCACTAATGTATCTAATTTAGTGTACACGACGCCTTTCTGGAATAATCGTCATCAGGTATTACTCACTAATGTATCTAATTTAGTGTACACGACGCCTTTCTGGAATAATCGTCATCAGGTATTACTCACTAATGTATCTAATTTAGTGTACACGACGCCTTTCTGGAATAATCGTCATCAGGTATCACTCACTAATGTATCTAATTTAGTGTACACGACGCCTTTCTGGAATAATCGTCATCAGGTATTACTCACTAATGTATCTAATTTAGTGTACACGACGCCTTTCTGGAATAATCGTCATCAGGTATTACTCACTAATGTATCTAATTTAGTGTACACGACGCCTTTCTGGAATAATCGTCATCAGGTATTACTCACTAATGTATCTAATTTAGTGTACACGACGCCTTTCTGGAATAATCGTCATCAGGTATTACTCACTAATGTATCTAATTTAGTGTACACGACGCCTTTCTGGAATAATCGTCATCAGGTATCACTCACTAATGTATCTAATTTAGTGTACACGACGCCTTTCTGGAATAATCGTCATCAGGTATTACTCACTAATGTATCTAATTTAGTGTACACGACGCCTTTCTGGAATAATCGTCATCAGGTATTACTCACTAATGTATCTAATTTAGTGTACACGACGCCTTTCTGGAATAATCGTCATCAGGTATTACTCACTAATGTATCTAATTTAGTGTACACGACGCCTTTCTGGAATAATCGTCATCAGGTATTACTCACTAATGTATCTAATTTAGTGTACACGACGCCTTTCTGGAATAATCGTCATCAGGTATCACTCACTAATGTATCTAATTTAGTGTACACGACGCCTTTCTGGAATAATCGTCATCAGGTATTACTCACTAATGTATCTAATTTAGTGTACACGACGCCTTTCTGGAATAATCGTCATCAGGTATTACTCACTAATGTATCTAATTTAGTGTACACGACGCCTTTCTGGAATAATCGTCATCAGGTATCACTCACTAATGTATCTAATTTAGTGTACACGACGCCTTTCTGGAATAATCGTCATCAGGTATTACTCACTAATGTATCTAATTTAGTGTACACGACGCCTTTCTGGAATAATCGTCATCAGGTATTACTCACTAATGTATCTAATTTAGTGTACACGACGCCTTTCTGGAATAATCGTCATCAGGTATCACTCACTAATGTATCTAATTTAGTGTACACGACGCCTTTCTGGAATAATCGTCATCAGGTATTACTCACTAATGTATCTAATTTAGTGTACACGACGCCTTTCTGGAATAATCGTCATCAGGTATTACTCACTAATGTATCTAATTTAGTGTACACGACGCCTTTCTGGAATAATCGTCATCAGGTATCACTCACTAATGTATCTAATTTAGTGTACACGACGCCTTTCTGGAATAATCGTCATCAGGTATTACTCACTAATGTATCTAATTTAGTGTACACGACGCCTTTCTGGAATAATCGTCATCAGGTATACTCACTAATGTATCTAATTTAGTGTACACGACGCCTTTCTGGAATAATCGTCATCAGGTATTACTCACTAATGTATCTAATTTAGTGTACACGACGCCTTTCTGGAATAATCGTCATCAGGTATTACTCACTAATGTATCTAATTTAGTGTACACGACGCCTTTCTGGAATAATCGTCATCAGGTATTACTCACTAATGTATCTAATTTAGTGTACACGACGCCTTTCTGGAATAATCGTCATCAGGTATTACTCACTAATGTATCTAATTTAGTGTACACGACGCCTTTCTGGAATAATCGTCATCAGGTATTACTCACTAATGTATCTAATTTAGTGTACACGACGCCTTTCTGGAATAATCGTCATCAGGTATCACTCACTAATGTATCTAATTTAGTGTACACGACGCCTTTCTGGAATAATCGTCATCAGGTATTACTCACTAATGTATCTAATTTAGTGTACACGACGCCTTTCTGGAATAATCGTCATCAGGTATTACTCACTAATGTATCTAATTTAGTGTACACGACGCCTTTCTGGAATAATCGTCATCAGGTATTACTCACTAATGTATCTAATTTAGTGTACACGACGCCTTTCTGGAATAATCGTCATCAGGTATTACTCACTAATGTATCTAATTTAGTGTACACGACGCCTTTCTGGAATAATCGTCATCAGGTATTACTCACTAATGTATCTAATTTAGTGTACACGACGCCTTTCTGGAATAATCGTCATCAGGTATTACTCACTAATGTATCTAATTTAGTGTACACGACGCCTTTCTGGAATAATCGTCATCAGGTATTACTCACTAATGTATCTAATTTAGTGTACACGACGCCTTTCTGGAATAATCGTCATCAGGTATTACTCACTAATGTATCTAATTTAGTGTACACGACGCCTTTCTGGAATAATCGTCATCAGGTATTACTCACTAATGTATCTAATTAGTGTACACGACGCCTTTCTGGAATAATCGTCATCAGGTATCACTCACTAATGTATCTAATTTAGTGTACACGACGCCTTTCTGGAATAATCGTCATCAGGTATTACTCACTAATGTATCTAATTTAGTGTACACGACGCCTTTCTGGAATAATCGTCATCAGGTATTACTCACTAATGTATCTAATTTAGTGTACACGACGCCTTTCTGGAATAATCGTCATCAGGTATTACTCACTAATGTATCTAATTTAGTGTACACGACGCCTTTCTGGAATAATCGTCATCAGGTATCACTCACTAATGTATCTAATTTAGTGTACACGACGCCTTTCTGGAATAATCGTCATCAGGTATTACTCACTAATGTATCTAATTTAGTGTACACGACGCCTTTCTGGAATAATCGTCATCAGGTATCACTCACTAATGTATCTAATTTAGTGTACACGACGCCTTTCTGGAATAATCGTCATCAGGTATTACTCACTAATGTATCTAATTTAGTGTACACGACGCCTTTCTGGAATAATCGTCATCAGGTATTACTCACTAATGTATCTAATTTAGTGTACACGACGCCTTTCTGGAATAATCGTCATCAGGTATTACTCACTAATGTATCTAATTTAGTGTACACGACGCCTTTCTGGAATAATCGTCATCAGGTATTACTCACTAATGTATCTAATTTAGTGTACACGACGCCTTTCTGGAATAATCGTCATCAGGTATTACTCACTAATGTATCTAATTTAGTGTACACGACGCCTTTCTGGAATAATCGTCATCAGGTATTACTCACTAATGTATCTAATTTAGTGTACACGACGCCTTTCTGGAATAATCGTCATCAGGTATTACTCACTAATGTATCTAATTTAGTGTACACGACGCCTTTCTGGAATAATCGTCATCAGGTATTACTCACTAATGTATCTAATTTAGTGTACACGACGCCTTTCTGGAATAATCGTCATCAGGGTATTACTCACTAATGTATCTAATTTAGTGTACACGACGCCTTTCTGGAATAATCGTCATCAGGTATTACTCACTAATGTATCTAATTTAGTGTACACGACGCCTTTCTGGAATAATCGTCATCAGGTATTACTCACTAATGTATCTAATTTAGTGTACACGACGCCTTTCTGGAATAATCGTCATCAGGTATTACTCACTAATGTATCTAATTTAGTGTACACGACGCCTTTCTGGAATAATCGTCATCAGATATTACTCACTAATGTATCTAATTTAGTGTACACGACGCCTTTCTGGAATAATCGTCATCAGGTATTACTCACTAATGTATCTAATTTAGTGTACACGACGCCTTTCTGGAATAATCGTCATCAGGTATTACTCACTAATGTATCTAATTTAGTGTACACGACGCCTTTCTGGAATAATCGTCATCAGGTATTACTCACTAATGTATCTAATTTAGTGTACACGACGCCTTTCTGGAATAATCGTCATCAGGTATTACTCACTAATGTATCTAATTTAGTGTACACGACGCCTTTCTGGAATAATCGTCATCAGGTATTACTCACTAATGTATCTAATTTAGTGTACACGACGCCTTTCTGGAATAATCGTCATCAGGTATTACTCACTAATGTATCTAATTTAGTGTACACGACGCCTTTCTGGAATAATCGTCATCAGGTATTACTCACTAATGTATCTAATTTAGTGTACACGACGCCTTTCTGGAATAATCGTCATCAGGTATTACTCACTAATGTATCTAATTTAGTGTACACGACGCCTTTCTGGAATAATCGTCATCAGGTATTACTCACTAATGTATCTAATTTAGTGTACACGACGCCTTTCTGGAATAATCGTCATCAGGTATTACTCACTAATGTATCTAATTTAGTGTACACGACGCCTTTCTGGAATAATCGTCATCAGGTATTACTCACTAATGTATCTAATTTAGTGTACACGACGCCTTTCTGGAATAATCGTCATCAGGTATTACTCACTAATGTATCTAATTTAGTGTACACGACGCCTTTCTGGAATAATCGTCATCAGGTATTACTCACTAATGTATCTAATTTAGTGTACACGACGCCTTTCTGGAATAATCGTCATCAGGTATTACTCACTAATGTATCTAATTTAGTGTACACGACGCCTTTCTGGAATAATCGTCATCAGGTATTCACTCACTAATGTATCTAATTTAGTGTACACGACGCCTTTCTGGAATAATCGTCATCAGGTATTACTCACTAATGTATCTAATTTAGTGTACACGACGCCTTTCTGGAATAATCGTCATCAGGTATCACTCACTAATGTATCTAATTTAGTGTACACGACGCCTTTCTGGAATAATCGTCATCAGGTATTACTCACTAATGTATCTAATTTAGTGTACACGACGCCTTTCTGGAATAATCGTCATCAGGTATTACTCACTAATGTATCTAATTTAGTGTACACGACGCCTTTCTGGAATAATCGTCATCAGGTATTACTCACTAATGTATCTAATTTAGTGTACACGACGCCTTTCTGGAATAATCGTCATCAGGTATCACTCACTAATGTATCTAATTTAGTGTACACGACGCCTTTCTGGAATAATCGTCATCAGGTATTACTCACTAATGTATCTAATTTAGTGTACACGACGCCTTTCTGGAATAATCGTCATCAGGTATTACTCACTAATGTATCTAATTTAGTGTACACGACGCCTTTCTGGAATAATCGTCATCAGGTATTACTCACTAATGTATCTAATTTAGTGTACACGACGCCTTTCTGGAATAATCGTCATCAGGTATTACTCACTAATGTATCTAATTTAGTGTACACGACGCCTTTCTGGAATAATCGTCATCAGGTATTACTCACTAATGTATCTAATTTAGTGTACACGACGCCTTTCTGGAATAATCGTCATCAGGTATCACTCACTAATGTATCTAATTTAGTGTACACGACGCCTTTCTGGAATAATCGTCATCAGGTATTACTCACTAATGTATCTAATTTAGTGTACACGACGCCTTTCTGGAATAATCGTCATCAGGTATTACTCACTAATGTATCTAATTTAGTGTACACGACGCCTTTCTGGAATAATCGTCATCAGGTATTACTCACTAATGTATCTAATTTAGTGTACACGACGCCTTTCTGGAATAATCGTCATCAGGTATTACTCACTAATGTATCTAATTTAGTGTACACGACGCCTTTCTGGAATAATCGTCATCAGGTATTACTCACTAATGTATCTAATTTAGTGTACACGACGCCTTTCTGGAATAATCGTCATCAGGTATTACTCACTAATGTATCTAATTTAGTGTACACGACGCCTTTCTGGAATAATCGTCATCAGGTATTACTCACTAATGTATCTAATTTAGTGTACACGACGCCTTTCTGGAATAATCGTCATCAGGTATTACTCACTAATGTATCTAATTTAGTGTACACGACGCCTTTCTGGAATAATCGTCATCAGGTATTACTCACTAATGTATCTAATTTAGTGTACACGACGCCTTTCTGGAATAATCGTCATCAGGTATTACTCACTAATGTATCTAATTTAGTGTACACGACGCCTTTCTGGAATAATCGTCATCAGGTATTACTCACTAATGTATCTAATTTAGTGTACACGACGCCTTTCTGGAATAATCGTCATCAGGTATTACTCACTAATGTATCTAATTTAGTGTACACGACGCCTTTCTGGAATAATCGTCATCAGGTATTACTCACTAATGTATCTAATTTAGTGTACACGACGCCTTTCTGGAATAATCGTCATCAGGTATTACTCACTAATGTATCTAATTTAGTGTACACGACGCCTTTCTGGAATAATCGTCATCAGGTATTACTCACTAATGTATCTAATTTAGTGTACACGACGCCTTTCTGGAATAATCGTCATCAGGTATTACTCACTAATGTATCTAATTTAGTGTACACGACGCCTTTCTGGAATAATCGTCATCAGGTATTACTCACTAATGTATCTAATTTAGTGTACACGACGCCTTTCTGGAATAATCGTCATCAGGTATTACTCACTAATGTATCTAATTTAGTGTACACGACGCCTTTCTGGAATAATCGTCATCAGGTATTACTCACTAATGTATCTAATTTAGTGTACACGACGCCTTTCTGGAATAATCGTCATCAGGTATTACTCACTAATGTATCTAATTTAGTGTACACGACGCCTTTCTGGAATAATCGTCATCAGGTATTACTCACTAATGTATCTAATTTAGTGTACACGACGCCTTTCTGGAATAATCGTCATCAGGTATCACTCACTAATGTATCTAATTTAGTGTACACGACGCCTTTCTGGAATAATCGTCATCAGGTATCACTCACTAATGTATCTAATTTAGTGTACACGACGCCTTTCTGGAATAATCGTCATCAGGTATTACTCACTAATGTATCTAATTTAGTGTACACGACGCCTTTCTGGAATAATCGTCATCAGGTATCACTCACTAATGTATCTAATTTAGTGTACACGACGCCTTTCTGGAATAATCGTCATCAGGTATTACTCACTAATGTATCTAATTTAGTGTACACGACGCCTTTCTGGAATAATCGTCATCAGGTATTACTCACTAATGTATCTAATTTAGTGTACACGACGCCTTTCTGGAATAATCGTCATCAGGTATCACTCACTAATGTATCTAATTTAGTGTACACGACGCCTTTCTGGAATAATCGTCATCAGGTATTACTCACTAATGTATCTAATTTAGTGTACACGACGCCTTTCTGGAATAATCGTCATCAGGTATCACTCACTAATGTATCTAATTTAGTGTACACGACGCCTTTCTGGAATAATCGTCATCAGGTATTACTCACTAATGTATCTAATTTAGTGTACACGACGCCTTTCTGGAATAATCGTCATCAGGTATTACTCACTAATGTATCTAATTTAGTGTACACGACGCCTTTCTGGAATAATCGTCATCAGGTATTACTCACTAATGTATCTAATTTAGTGTACACGACGCCTTTCTGGAATAATCGTCATCAGGTATCACTCACTAATGTATCTAATTTAGTGTACACGACGCCTTTCTGGAATAATCGTCATCAGGTATTACTCACTAATGTATCTAATTTAGTGTACACGACGCCTTTCTGGAATAATCGTCATCAGGTATTACTCACTAATGTATCTAATTTAGTGTACACGACGCCTTTCTGGAATAATCGTCATCAGGTATTACTCACTAATGTATCTAATTTAGTGTACACGACGCCTTTCTGGAATAATCGTCATCAGGTATTACTCACTAATGTATCTAATTTAGTGTACACGACGCCTTTCTGGAATAATCGTCATCAGGTATTACTCACTAATGTATCTAATTTAGTGTACACGACGCCTTTCTGGAATAATCGTCATCAGGTATTACTCACTAATGTATCTAATTTAGTGTACACGACGCTTTCTGGAATAATCGTCATCAGGTATTACTCACTAATGTATCTAATTTAGTGTACACGACGCCTTTCTGGAATAATCGTCATCAGGTATCACTCACTAATGTATCTAATTTAGTGTACACGACGCCTTTCTGGAATAATCGTCATCAGGTATCACTCACTAATGTATCTAATTTAGTGTACACGACGCCTTTCTGGAATAATCGTCATCAGGTATTACTCACTAATGTATCTAATTTAGTGTACACGACGCCTTTCTGGAATAATCGTCATCAGGTATCACTCACTAATGTATCTAATTTAGTGTACACGACGCCTTTCTGGAATAATCGTCATCAGGTATTATTCACTAATGTATCTAATTTAGTGTACACGACGCCTTTCTGGAATAATCGTCATCAGGTATTACTCACTAATGTATCTAATTTAGTGTACACGACGCCTTTCTGGAATAATCGTCATCAGGTATCACTCACTAATGTATCTAATTTAGTGTACACGACGCCTTTCTGGAATAATCGTCATCAGGTATTACTCACTAATGTATCTAATTTAGTGTACACGACGCCTTTCTGGAATAATCGTCATCAGGTATCACTCACTAATGTATCTAATTTAGTGTACACGACGCCTTTCTGGAATAATCGTCATCAGGTATTACTCACTAATGTATCTAATTTAGTGTACACGACGCCTTTCTGGAATAATCGTCATCAGGTATTACTCACTAATGTATCTAATTTAGTGTACACGACGCCTTTCTGGAATAATCGTCATCAGGTATCACTCACTAATGTATCTAATTTAGTGTACACGACGCCTTTCTGGAATAATCGTCATCAGGTATTACTCACTAATGTATCATTGTTTATAAGAACAATTATTGTATTATTTAGAATATGTATACTCACTATCCCCTGTGTTTTTATGTAATTGATTGTAGTTATTTTTGTTGTTTTCTATTCTATGTAATTGTATTTAGTTTATTTGCGTTTGTTGCGCACATGTGCGCCTGAGCTCTTGAATAAAGAATCTTGAATCTTAAATAAAGGTACGCTCATAATGAAATGAGTGGAAAGTCAACAACTTAAAAGTCTTTGGAAGCAACCAAAGGGGCCTATAAATGATAGTCACAATCGGCCAACATTACTTATGTCTGGGGGCGATTGACCTTGGCTTTAATGATAATTACATTTAGAAATGTCACTTTGAACCATAAATATATTTGATAAGCCATGTCAGTACCGGAACACTGACTACTGGAACGGATGATATCATCGGGGACTAATACTCCACCAGTAGAGGTATGGACCCGTGATAGTCATAGAAAACGTAGATATCTAATTAGGTGCTCACGACACGTTTCTGGAATTACCTTCATCAGGTAATAACCTTCATCAGGTACTGATATCCAAAGATTGGAAAACCAAACGATTCAAAATCATTGGGAGTAAGAAACTCAAATGGGCTAAACAGGATAGACAACATTAGCTAAAGGGGCTAAACAGGATAGACAACATTAGCTAAATGGGCTAAACAGGATAGCCAACATTAGCTAAAGGGGCTAAACAGGATAGCCAACATTAGCTAAAGGGACTAAACAGGATAGCCAACATTAGCTAAAGGAACTAAACAGGATAGCCAACATTAGCTAAAGGGGCTAAACAGGATAGCCAACATTAGCTAACGTTACATATACCTGAGTCAAATGGGCTAAACAGGATAGCCAATATTAGCTAAAGGGACTAAACAGGATAGCCAACATTAGCTAAAGGGGCTAAACAGGATAGCCAACATTAGCTAAAGTGACTAAACAGGATAGCCAACATTAGCTAAAGGGACTAAACAGGATAGCCAACATTAGCTAAAGGGACTAAACAGGATAACCAACATTAGCTAAAGGGACTAAACAGGATAGCCAACATTAGCTAAAGGGACTAAACAGGATAACCAACATTAGCTAAAGGGACTAAACAGGATAACCAACATTAGCTAAAGGGGCTAAACAGGATAGCCAACATTAGCTAAAGGGACTAAACAGGATAGCCAACATTAGCTGAAGGGGCTAAACAGGATAGCCAACATTAGCTAAAGGGACTAAACAGGATAGCCAACATTAGCTAAAGGGACTAAACAGGATAGCCAACATTAGCTAAAGGGCTAAACAGGATAGCCAACATTAGCTAAAGGGACTAAACAGGATAGCCAACATTAGCTAAAGGGACTAAACAGGATAGCCAACATTAGCTAAAGGTGCTAAACAGGATAGCCAACATTATCTAAAGGGGCTAAACAGGATAACCAACATTAGCTAAAGGGACTAAACAGGATAGCCAACATTAGCTAAAGGGACTAAACAGGATAGCCAACATTAGCTAAAGGGACTAAACAGGATAGCCAACATTAGCTAAAGGGACTAAACAGGATAGCCAACATTAGCTAAAGGGGCTAAACAGGATAGCCAACATTAGCTAAAGGGACTAAACAGGATAGCCAACATTAGCTAAAGGGACTAAACAGGATAGCCAACATTAGCTAAAGGGACTAAACAGAATAGCCAACATTAGCTAAAGGGGCTAAACAGGATAGCCAACATTAGCTAATGTTACATATACCTGAGTCAAATGAGCTAAACAGGATAGCCAACATTAGCTAAAGGGACTAAACAGGATAGCCAACATTAGCTAACGTTACATATACCTGAGTCAAATGGGCTAAACAGGATAGCCAACATTAGCTAAAGGGACTAAACAGGATAGCCAACATTAGCTAAAGGGGCTAAACAGGATAGCCAACATTAGCTAAAGGGACTAAACAGGATAGCCAACATTAGCTAAAGGGACTAAACAGGATAGCCAACATTAGCTAAAGGGACTAAACAGAATAGCCAACATTAGCCAAAGGGGCTAAACAGGATAGCCAACATTAGCTAACGTTACATATACCTGAGTCAAATGGGCTAAACAGGATAGCCAACATCAGCTAAAGGGACTAAACAGGATAGCCAACATTAGCTAAAGGGACTAAACAGAATAGCCAACATTAGCTAAAGGAGCTAAACAGGATAGCCAACATTAGCTAAAGGGGCTAAACAGGATAGCCAACATTAGCTAAAGGGACTAAACAGAATAGCCAACATTAGCTAAAGGGACTAAACAGAATAGCCAACATTAGCTAAAGGGGCTAAACAGGATAGCCAAAATTAGCTAAAGGGGCTAAACAGGATAGCCAACATTAGCAAAAAGGGACTAAACAGAATAGCCAACATTAGCTAAAGGGGCTAAACAGGATAGCCAACATTAGCTAACGTTACATATACCTGAGTCAAATGGGCTAAACAGGATAGCCAACATTAGATAAAGGGACTAAACAGGATAGCCAACATTAGCTAAAGGGACTAAACAGAATAGCCAACATTAGCTAAAGGGGCTAAACAGGATAGCCAACATTAGCTAAAGGGGCTAAACAGGATAGCCAACATTGGCTAAAGGGACTAAACAGGATAGCCAACATTAGCTAAAGGGGCTAAACAGGATAGCCAACATTAGCTAACGTTACATATACCTGAGTCAAATGGGCTAAACAGGATAGCCAATATTAGCTAAAGGGACTAAACAGGATAGCCAACATTAGCTAAAGGGACTAAACAGGATAGCCAACATTAGCTAAAGGGACTAAACAGGATAGCCAACATTAGCTAAAGGGACTAAACAGGATAGCCAACATTAGCTAAAGGGGCTAAACAGGATAGCCAACATTAGCTAACGTTACATATACCTGAGTCAAATGGGCTAAACAGGATAGCCAACATTAGCTAAAGGGAATAAACAGGATAGCCAACATTAGCTAAAGGGGCTAAACAGGATAGCCAACATTAGCTAAAGGGACAAAACAGGATATCCAACATTAGCTAAAGGGACTAAACAGGATAGCCAACATTAGCTAAAGGGACTAAACAGAATAGCCAACATTAGCTAAAGGGGCTAAACAGGATAGCCAACATTAGCTAACGTTACATATACCTGAGTCAAATGGGCTAAACAGGATAGCCAACATTAGCTAAAGGGACTAAACAGGATAGCCAACATTAGCTAAAGGGACTAAACAGGATAGCCAACATTAGCTAAAGGGACTAAACAGGATAGCCAACATTAGCTAAAGGGACTAAACAGGATAGCCAACATTAGCTAAAGGGACTAAACAGGATAGCCAACATTAGCTAAAGGGGCTAAACAGGATAGCCAACATTAGCTAACGTTACATATACCTGAGTCAAATGGGCTAAACAGGATAGCCAACATTAGCTAAAGGGACTAAACAGGATAGCCAACATTAGCTGAAGGGGCTAAACAGGATAGCCAACATTAGCTAAAGGGACTAAACAGGATAGCCAACATTAGCTAAAGGGACTAAACAGAATAGCCAACATTAGCTAAAGGGGCTAAACAGAATAGCCAACATTAGCTAACGTTACATATACCTGAGTCTAATGGGCTAAACAGGATAGACAACAGTAGCTAAAGGGACTAAACAGGATAGCCAACATTAGCTAAAGGAACTAAACAGGATAGCCAACATTAGCTAAAGGGGCTAAACAGGATAGCCAACATTAGCTAACGTTATATATACCTGAGTCAAATGGGCTAAACAGGGTAGCCAATATTAGCTAAAGGGACTAAACAGGATAGCCAACATTAGCTAAAGGGGCTAAACAGGATAGCCAACATTAGCTAAAGGGACTAAACAGGATAGCCAACATTAGCTAAAGGGACTAAACAGGATAGCCAACATTAGCTAAAGAGGCTAAACAGGATAGCCAACATTAGCTAACGTTACATATACCTGAGTCAAATGGGCTAAACAGGATAGCCAACATTAGCTAAAGGGACTAAACAGGATAGCCAACATTAGCTAAAGGGGCTAAACAGGATAGCCAACATTAGCTAAAGGGGCTAAACAGGATAGCCAACATTAGCTAAAGGGACTAAACAGGATAGCCAACATTAGCTAAAGGGACTAAATAGGATAGCCAACATTAGCTAAAGGGACTAAACAGAATAGCCAACATTAGCTAAAGGGGCTAAACAGGATAGCCAACATTAGCTAACGTTACATATACCTGAGTCAAATGGGCTAAACAGGATAGCCAACATTAGCTAAAGGGACTAAACAGGATAGCCAACATTAGCTAAAGGGACTAAACAGAATAGCCAACATTAGCTAAAGGAGCTAAACAGGATAGCCAGCCTTAGCTAAAGGGGCTAAACAGGATAGCCAACATTAGCTAAAGGGACTAAACAGAATAGTCAAAATTAGCTAAAGGGACTAAACAGAATAGCCAACATTAGCTAAAGGGGCTAAACAGGATAGCCAACATTAGCTAAAGGGGCTAAACAGGATAGCCAACATTAGCTAAAGGGACTAAACAGAATAGCCAACATTAGCTAAAGGGGCCAAACAGGATAGCCAACATTAGCTAACGTTACATATACCTGAGTCAAATGGGCTAAACAAGATAACCAACATTAGCTAAAGGGACTAAACAGGATAGCCAACATTAGCTAAAGGGACTAAACAGAATAGCCAACATTAGCTAAAGGGGCTAAACAGGATAGCCAACATTAGCTAAAGGGGCTAAACAGGATAGCCAACATTAGCTAAAGGGACTAAACAGGATAGCCAACATTAGCTAAAGGGACTAAACAGGATAGCCAACATTAGCTAAAGGGACTAAACAGGATAGCCAACATTAGCTAAAGGGGCTAAACAGGATAGCCAACATTAGCTAACGTTACATATACCTGAGTCAAATGGGCTAAACAGGATAGCCAACATTAGCTAAAGGGACTAAACAGGATAGCCAACATTAGCTAAAGGGGCTAAACAGGATAGCCAACATTAGCTAAAGGGACAAAACAGGATAGCCAACATTAGCTAAAGGGACTAAACAGGATAGCCAACATTAGCTAAAGGGACTAAACAGAATAGCCAACATTAGCTAAAGGGGCTAAACAGGATAGCCAACATTAGCTAACGTTACATATACCTGAGTCAAATGGGCTAAACAGGATAGCCAACATTAGCTAAAGGGACTAAACAGGATAGCCAACATTAGCTAAAGGGACTAAACAGGATAGCCAATATTAGCAAAAGGGACTAAACAGGATAGCCAACATTAGCTAACGTTACATATACCTGAGTCAAATGGGCTAAACAGGATAGCCAACATTAGTTAAAGGGACTAAACAGGATTGCCAACATTAGCTAAAGGGACTAAACAGAATAGCCAACATTAGCTAAAGGGGCTAAACAGAATAGCCAACATTAGCTAACGTTACATATACCTGAGTCTAATGGGCTAAACAGGATAGAAAACAGTAGCTAAAGGGACTAAACAGGATAGCCAACATTAGCTAAAGGAACTAAACAGGATAGCCAACATTAGCTAAAGGGGCTAAACAGGATAGCCAACATTAGCTAACGTTACATATACCTGAGTCAAATGGGCTAAACAGGATAGCCAACATTAGCTATAGGGACTAAACAGGATAGTCAACATTAGCTAAAGGGGCTAAACAGGATAGCCAACATTAGCTAAAGGGACTAAACAGGATAGCCAACATTAGCTAAAGGGACTAAACAGGATAGCCAACATTAGCTAAAGGGACAAAACAGAATAGCCAACATTAGCTAAAGGGGCTAAACAGGATAGCCAACATTAGCTAACGTTACATATACCTGAGTCAAATGGGCTAAACAGGATAGCCAACATTAGCTAAAGGGACTAAACAGGATAGCCAACATTAGCTGAAGGGGCTAAACAGGATAGCCAACATTAGCTAAAGGGACTAAACAGGATAGCCAACATTAGCTAAAGGGACTAAACAGAATAGCCAACATTAGCTAAAGGGGCTAAACAGAATAGCCAACATTAGCTAACGTTACATATACCTGAGTCTAATGGGCTAAACAGGATAGACAACAGTAGCTAAAGGGACTAAACAGGATAGCCAACATTAGCTAAAGGAACTAAACAGGATAGCCAACATTAGCTAAAGGGGCTAAACAGGATAGCCAACATTAGCTAACGTTATATATACCTGAGTCAAATGGGCTAAACAGGGTAGCCAATATTAGCTAAAGGGACTAAACAGGATAGCCAACATTAGCTAAAGGGGCTAAACAGGATAGCCAACATTAGCTAAAGGGACTAAACAGGATAGCCAACATTAGCTAAAGGGACTAAACAGGATAGCCAACATTAGCTAAAGAGGCTAAACAGGATAGCCAACATTAGCTAACGTTACATATACCTGAGTCAAATGGGCTAAACAGGATAGCCAACATTAGCTAAAGGGACTAAACAGGATAGCCAACATTAGCTAAAGGGGCTAAACAGGATAGCCAACATTAGCTAAAGGGACTAAACAGGATAGCCAACATTAGCTAAAGGGACTAAATAGGATAGCCAACATTAGCTAAAGGGACTAAACAGAATAGCCAACATTAGCTAAAGGGGCTAAACAGGATAGCCAACATTAGCTAACGTTACATATACCTGAGTCAAATGGGCTAAACAGGATAGCCAACATTAGCTAAAGGGACTAAACAGGATAGCCAACATTAGCTAAAGGGACTAAACAGAATAGCCAACATTAGCTAAAGGAGCTAAACAGGATAGCCAGCCTTAGCTAAAGGGGCTAAACAGGATAGCCAACATTAGCTAAAGGGACTAAACAGAATAGTCAAAATTAGCTAAAGGGACTAAACAAAATAGCCAACATTAGCTAAAGGGGCTAAACAGGATAGCCAACATTAGCTAAAGGGGCTAAACAGGATAGCCAACATTAGCTAAAGGGACTAAACAGAATAGCCAACATTAGCTAAAGGGGCCAAACAGGATAGCCAACATTAGCTAACGTTACATATACCTGAGTCAAATGGGCTAAACAAGATAACCAACATTAGCTAAAGGGACTAAACAGGATAGCCAACATTAGCTAAAGGGACTAAACAGAATAGCCAACATTAGCTAAAGGGGCTAAACAGGATAGCCAACATTAGCTAAAGGGGCTAAACAGGATAGCCAACATTAGCTAAAGGGACTAAACAGGATAGCCAACATTAGCTAAAGGGACTAAACAGGATAGCCAACATTAGCTAAAGGGACTAAACAGGATAGCCAACATTAGCTAAAGGGGCTAAACAGGATAGCCAACATTAGCTAACGTTACATATACCTGAGTCAAATGGGCTAAACAGGATAGCCAACATTAGCTAAAGGGACTAAACAGGATAGCCAACATTAGCTAAAGGGGCTAAACAGGATAGCCAACATTAGCTAAAGGGACAAAACAGGATAGCCAACATTAGCTAAAGGGACTAAACAGGATAGCCAACATTAGCTAAAGGGACTAAACAGAATAGCCAACATTAGCTAAAGGGGCTAAACAGGATAGCCAACATTAGCTAACGTTACATATACCTGAGTCAAATGGGCTAAACAGGATAGCCAACATTAGCTAAAGGGACTAAACAGGATAGCCAACATTAGCTAAAGGGACTAAACAGGATAGCCAACATTAGCTAAAGGGACTAAACAGGATAGCCAACATTAGCTAAAGGGACTAAACAGGATAGCCAACATTAGCTAAAGGGACTAAACAGGATAGCCAACATTAGCAAAAGGGACTAAACAGGATAGCCAACATTAGCTAACGTTACATATACCTGAGTCAAATGGGCTAAACAGGATAGCCAACATTAGTTAAAGGGACTAAACAGGATAGCCAACATTAGCTAAAGGGACTAAACAGAATAGCCAACATTAGCTAAAGGGGCTAAACAGAATAGCCAACATTAGCTAACGTTACATATACCTGAGTCTAATGGGCTAAACAGGATAGAAAACAGTAGCTAAAGGGACTAAACAGGATAGCCAACATTAGCTAAAGGAACTAAACAGGATAGCCAACATTAGCTAAAGGGGCTAAACAGGATAGCCAACATTAGCTAACGTTACATATACCTGAGTCAAATGGGCTAAACAGGATAGCCAACATTAGCTAAAGGGACTAAACAGGATAGCCAACATTAGCTAAAGGGGCTAAACAGGATAGCCAACATTAGCTAAAGGGACTAAACAGGATAGCCAACATTAGCTAAAGGGACTAAACAGGATAGCCAACATTAGCTAAAGGGACTAAACAGAATAGCCAACATTAGCTAAAGGGGCTAAACAGGATAGCCAACATTAGCTAACGTTACATATACCTGAGTCAAATGGGCTAAACAGGATAGCCAACATTAGCTAAAGGGACTAAACAGGATAGCCAACATTAGCTAAAGGGACTAAACAGAATAGCCAACATTAGCTAAAGGGGCTAAACAGGATAGCCAACCTTAGCTAAAGGGGCTAAACAGGATAGCCAACATTAGCTAAAGGGACTAAACAGAATAGTCAAAATTAGCTAAAGGGACTAAACAGAATAGCCAACATTAGCTAAAGGGGCTAAACAGGATAGCCAACATTAGCTAAAGGGGCTAAACAGGATAGCCAACATTAGCTAAAGGGACTAAACAGAATAGCCAACATTAGCTAAAGGGGCCAAACAGGATAGCCAACATTAGCTAACGTTACATATACCTGAGTCAAATGGGCTAAACAGGATAGCCAACATTAGCTAAAGGGACTAAACAGGATAGCCAACATTAGCTAAAGGGACTAAACAGAATAGCCAACATTAGCTAAAGGGGCTAAACAGGATAGCCAACATTAGCTAAAGGGGCTAAACAGGATAGCCAACATTAGCTAAAGGGACTAAAGAGGATAGCCAACATTAGCTAAAGGGGCTAAACAGGATAGCCAACATTGGCTAACGTTACATATACCTGAGTCAAATGGGCTAAACAGGATAGCCAATATTAGTTAAAGGGACTAAACAGGATAGCCAACATTAGCTAAAGGGGCTAAACAGGATAGCCAACATTAGCTAAAGGAACTAAACAGGATAGCCAACATTAGCTAAAGGGACTAAACAGGATAATCAACATTAGCTAAAGGGACTAAACAGGATAGCCAACATTAGCTAAAGGGGCTAAACAGGATAGCCAACATTAGCTAACGTTACATATACCTGAGTCAAATGGGCTAAACAGGATAGCCAACATTAGCTAAAGGGACTAAACAGGATAGCCAACATTAGCTGAAGGGGCTAAACAGGATAGCCAACATTAGCTAAAGGGACTAAACAGGATAGCCAACATTAGCTAAAGGGACTAAACAGGATAGCCAACATTAGCTAAAGGGACTAAACAGGATAGCCAACATTAGCTAAACGGACTAAACAGGATAGCCAACATTAGCTAAAGGTGCTAAACAGGATAGCCAACATTAGCTAAAGGGACTAAACAGGATAGCCAACATTAGTTAAAGGGACTAAACAGGATAGCCAACATTAGCTAAAGGGGCTAAACAGGATAGCCAACATTAGCTAACGTTACATATACCTGAGTCAAATGGGCTAAACAGGATAGCCAACATTAGCTAAAGGGACTAAACAGGATAGCAAACATTAGCTAAAGAGACTAAACAGAATAGTCAACATTAGCTAAAGGGGCTAAACAGAATAGACAACATTAGCTAACGTTACATATACCTGAGTCAAATGGGCTAAACAGGATAGACAACAGTAGCTAAAGGGACTAAACAGGATAGCCAACATTAGCTAAAGGAACTAAACAGGATAGCCAACATTAGCTAAAGGGGCTAAATAGGATAGCCAACATTAGCTAACGTTACATATACCTGAGTCAAATGGGCTAGACAGGATAGCCAATATTAGCTAAAGGGACTAAACAGGATAGCCAACATTAGCTAAAGGGGCTAAACAGGATAGCCAACATTAGCTAAAGGGACTAAACAGGATAGCCAACATTAGCTAAAGGGACTAAACAGGATAGCCAACATTAGCTAAAGGGACTAAACAGGATAGCCAACATTAGCTAAAGGGACTAAACAGGATAGCCAACATTAGCTAACGTTACATATACCTGAGTCAAATGGGCTAAACAGGATAGCCAACATTAGCTAAAGGGACTAAACAGGATAGCCAACATTAGCAAAAGGGACTAAACAGAATAGCCAACATTAGCTAAAGGGGCTAAACAGAATAGCCAACATTAGCTAACGTTACATATACCTGAGTCTAATGGGCTAAACAGGATAGATAACAGTAGCTAAAGGGACTAAACAGGATAGCCAACATTAGCTAAAGGAACTAAACAGGATAGCCAACATTAGCTAAAGGGGCTAAACAGGATAGCCAACATTAGCTAACGTTTTATATACCTGAGTCAAATGGGCTAAACAGGATAGCCAATATTAGCTAAAGGGACTAAACAGGATAGCCAACATTAGCTAAAGGGGCTAAACAGGATAGCCAACATTAGCTAAAGGGACTAAACAGGATAGCCAACATTAGCTAAAGGGACTAAACAGGATAGCCAACATTAGCTAAAGGGACTAAACAGGATAGCCAACATTAGCTAAAGGGACTAAACAGGATAGCCAACATTAGCTAAAGGGGCTAAACAGGATAGCGAACATTAGCTAACGTTACATATACCTGAGTCAAATGGGCTAAACAGGATAGCCAACATTAGCTAAAGGGACTAAACAGGATAGCCAACATTAGCTAAAGGGGCTAAACAGGAGAGCCAACATTAGCTAAAGGAACTAAACAGGATAGCCAACATTAGCTAAAGGGACTAAACAGGATAGCCAACATTAGCTAAAGGGACTAAACAGAATAGCCAACATTAGCTAAAGGGGCTAAACAGGATAGCCAACATTAGCTAACGTTACATATACCTGAGTCAAATGGGCTAAACAGGATAGCCAACATTAGCTAAAGGGACTAAACAGGATAGCCAACATTATCTAAAGGGACTAAACAGAATAGCCAACATTAGCTAAAGGGGCTAAACAGGATAGCCAACCTTAGCTAAAGGGGCTAAACTGGATAGCCAACATTAGCTAAAGGGACTAAAACAGAATAGTCAACATTAGCTAAAGGGACTAAACAGAATAGCCAACATTAGCTAAAGGGGCTAAACAGGATAGCCAACATTAGCTAAAGGGGCTAAACAGGATAGCCAACATTAGCTAAAGGGACTAAACAGAATAGCCAACATTAGCTAAAGGGGCCAAACAGGATAGCCAACATTAGCTAACGTTACATATACCTGAGTCAAATGGGCTAAACAGGATAGCCAACATTAGCTAAAGGGACTAAACAGGATAGCCAACATTAGCTAAAGGGACTAAACAGAATAGCCAACATTAGCTAAAGGGGCTAAACAGGATAGCCAACATTAGCTAAAGGGGCTAAACAGGATAGCCAACATTAGCTAAAGGGACTAAACAGGATAGCCAACATTAGCTAAAGGGGCTAAACAGGATAGCCAACATTAGCTAACGTTACATATACCTGAGTCAAATGGGCTAAACAGGATAGCCAATATTAGCTAAAGGGACTAAACAGGATAGCCAACATTAGCTAAAGGGGCTAAACAGGATAGCCAACATTAGCTAAAGGAACTAAACAGGATAGCCAACATTAGCTAAAGGGACTAAACAGGATAACCAACATTAGCTAAAGGGACTAAACAGGATAGCCAACATTAGCTAAAGGTGATAAACAGGATAGCCAACATTAGCTAAAGGGACTAAACAGGATAGCCAACATTAGCTGAAGGGGCTAAACAGGATAGCCAACATTAGCTAAAGGGACTAAACAGGATAGCCAACATTAGCTAAAGGGACTAAACAGGATAGCCAACATTAGCTAAAGGGACTAAACAGGATAGCCAACATTAGCTAAACGGACTAAACAGGATAGCCAACATTAGCTAAAGGGACTAAACAGGATAGCCAACATTAGCTAAAGGGACTAAACAGGATAGCCAACATTAGCTAAAGGGACTAAACAGAATAGCCAACATTAGCTGAAGGGGCTAAACAGGATAGCCAACATTAGCTAAAGGGACTAAACAGGATAGCCAACATTAGCTAAAGGGACTAAACAGAATAGCCAACATTAGCTAAAGGGGCTAAACAGGATAGCCAACATTAGCTAAAGGGACTAAACAGAATAGCCAACATTAATTATAGGGGCTAAACAGGATAGCCAACATTAGCTAACGTTACATATACCTGAGTCAAATGGGCTAAACAGGATAGCCAACATTAGCTAAAGGGACTAAACTGGATAGCCAACATTAGCTAAAGGGACTAAACAGAATAGCCAACATTAGCTAAAGGGGCTAAACAGGATAGCCAACATTAGCTAAAGGGGATAAACAGGATAGCCAACATTAGCTAAAGGGACTAAACAGGATAGCCAACATTAGCTAAAGGGGCTAAACAGGATAGCCAACATTAGCTAACGTTACATATACCTGAGTCAAATGTGCTAAACAGAATAGCCAACATTAGCTAAAGGGACTAAACAGGATAGCCAACATTAGCTAAAGGGACTAAACAGGATAGCCAACATTAGCTAAAGGGACTAAACAGGATAGCCAACATTAGCTAAAGGGACTAAACAGAATAGCCAACATTAGCTAAAGGAGCTAAACAGGATAGCCAACATTAGCTAAAGGTGCTAAACAGGATAGCCAACATTAGCTAAAGGGACTAAACAGGATAGCCAACATTAGCTAAAGGGACTAAACAGGATAGCCAACATTAGCTAAAGGGACTAAACAGAATAGCCCACATTAGCTAAAGGAGCTAAACAGGATAGCCAACATTAGCTAAAGGGACTAAACAGAATAGCCAACATTAACGTTACATATACCTGAGGGAGAATGACTTTAGTTTTATTAAATGACGTTCTATAGGAACTGTATACATGTATTTCAAACATAAATATATTTAATAAACAATGTCAGTGCCCAATGATACCCTCGGAGACTAATGCTCCACCAACAGAGGTATCGACACAGTGATAGTAATAAAAGCTATTGCGCGTTGCTTGAATAACTTTCAGGAGGTTCGCTCATAGCCAAAAGATTGTAAGGCCAAATAAGTTAACTCTTTTGGAGCAACTAAGCAAAACTTATCAGGATAACCAAAATCCACTTACGTTACTAGTGCGTCAGGAAGACTGATCTTAGATTTAATAAATTACATTAATTAGGAACTAAAATTCAAATATAAATATATCTAAACACCATGTCAGTACTGAATTTCTTACTATTGGACATATACTCCACACACAAAGGTATCGACCCAGTGATCGTAATAAACATTTTGCATATTAGAATGAAAATTGATGTGTTGTAATACTTTCCCCTGAATATCATCTTCGCAGATGAAAGTCGATATTGCATTTCCAACGTAGATGGCAGAATGAGGGTCTGGTGAATGCGTGGTGAACGCTATGCTGATACATGCATCATGGAAAGAGACTCACGGGGTGGACTAAACATCATGGTGTGGAGTGGAATCAGCTTAATCTGCAAATTTGGACCTGTCATCTTTGAGAACATCGACACATGCAGAGGTAATGGGGTTACAGTCGGTCGCTACATAAACAAAGTTCTGAGACCCCATGGAGCCATTTTTTGCAGTCATCGGAACTACGCTTTCCAGCATGACAACGCCTGTGCGTTAAGAGATTCTGTAAAAGTGACATGATTCTTTCTTCAGTACAACAACATAGAGGTTATGCCGTGGCATGGTCTCAGTCCGGACTCAAACCTTATGGAACATCTGTGTGATGGAAGAGATTCAAAGGCGGCTTAATGAAGTCCAACTGAGACCGACAACTGCAGCTGAACCTGGCGCATTTTTCTTGAGGGTTGAGATATGTTACTGTTTTCAACACCAATGGAAGACATAAGATACTGACTTTTGTTCCTCATTTCTTCTAAATCTGTGATGTATTGTTGACAAAAGTATCAGAAAAAAACATTTTAGTAACTGGTTATATTTAGAAATCTGTTAGAAATGACTTTCTAGTATTCATTATTAAAATTGCTATATTTCAAAATAAAGCGCTTTGCTACTTTAATTTATACGACTATTTGTTTTAGGCTTAGGGGTTAGGGTTATGGTGTTTAACGTCACTTTCAACAATATTTCAGTTATATCGTGGGAGTCAGTTTTATTTGTGTACACGGAGAAAAACCACCGACCTGCCGCAAGTCACTGGCAAACTTTACCACATAATGTTGCATCGAATACACATTGCCATGAGCGGAATTCGAACTCAAACCTTTAGTGGTGATAAGCACTGATTGCATAGGTAGTTGTGAATCAAACTACGATACGATCACGACGACTTCTTTTTCGGGTTCAGTATATAAATATGCAGTTGTAATATAATAATTTGAAAATTGTGTAAAATAAATGTTATGGTTTAAATACGAAAGTGAAAAAGGAAAGATATATTATTTATTCAAAATATATAGTTAGTGATCAGTTTGAAAGGATGGGGCGACTTTTTAGTTGTTTTCTATAAAAAAAGACCCCAGGATTATTATACTTTAAAAAAATGTATTAAGAGAGCCATAAGTAACAGCTAAATATGATTTGATAGAATTAATATTGACCTATATAATGAAAATGCACAAAAACAGACTGTCAGTGAAAATATTGATGAATCAGCAAGGGATTTAAATCTGCAAGGATCGTGGTACTCTACAAACACGTTGCTCTACAAATACGTTGTTCTACAAACACGTTGAAACCTGCAAGGAGCGTGGTACTCTACAAACACGTTGAAACCTGCAAGGAGCGTGGTACTCTACAAACACGTTGAAACCTGCAAGGAGCGTGGTACTCTACAAACACGTTGAAACCTGCAAGGAGCGTGGTACTCTACAAACACGTTGCTCTACAAACACGTTGAAACCTGCAAGGAGCGTGGTACTCGACAAACACGTTGTTCTACAAACACGTTGAAACCTGCAAGGAGCGTGGTACTCTACAAACACATTGAAACCTGAAAGGAGCGTGGTACTCTACAAACACGTTGAAACCTGCAAGGAGCGTGGTACTCTACAAACACGTTGCTCTACAAACACGTTGAAACCTGCAAGGAGCGTGGTACTCGACAAACACGTTGTTCTACAAACACGTTGAAACCTGCAAGGAGCGTGGTACTCTACAAACACGTTGAAACCTGCAATGAGCGTGGTACTCGACAAACACGTTGTTCTACAAACACGTTGAAACCTGCAAGGAGCGTGGTACTCTACAAACACGTTGAAACCTGCAAGGTGCGTGGTACTCTACAAACACGTTGAAACCTGCAAGGAGCGTGGTACTCTACAAACACGTTGCTCTACAAACACGTTGAAACCTGCAAGAAGCGTGGTACGACAAACACGTTGAAACCTGCAAGGAGCGTGGTACTCTACAAACACGTTGTTCTACAAACACGTTGAAACCTGCAAGGAGCGTGGTACTTTACAAACACGTTGCTCTACAAACACGTTGAAACCTGCAAGGAGCGTGGTACTCTACAAACACGTTGAAACCTGCAAGGAGCGTGGTACTCTACAAACACGTTGAAACCTGCAAGGAGCGTGGTACTCTACAAACACGTTGCTCTACAAACACGTTGAAACCTGCAAGGAGCGTGGTACTCGACAAACACGTTGTTCTACAAACACGTTGAAACCTGCAAGGAGCGTGGTACTCTACAAACACGTTGAAACCTGCAATGAGCGTGGTACTCGACAAACACGTTGTTCTACAAACACGTTGAAACCTGCAAGGAGCGTGGTACTCTACAAACACGTTGAAACCTGCAAGGTGCGTGGTACTCTACAAACACGTTGAAACCTGCAAGGAGCGTGGTACTCTACAAACACGTTGCTCTACAAACACGTTGAAACCTGCAAGAAGCGTGGTACGACAAACACGTTGAAACCTGCAAGGAGCGTGGTACTCTACAAACACGTTGTTCTACAAACACGTTGAAACCTGCAAGGAGCGTGGTACTTTACAAACACGTTGCTCTACAAACACGTTGAAACCTGCAAGGAGCGTGGTACTCTACAAACACGTTGAAACCTGCAAGGAGCGTGGTACTCTACAAACACGTTGAAACCTGCAAGGAGCGTGGTACTCGACAAACACGTTGAAACCTGCAAGGAGCGTGGTACTTTACAAACACGTTGCTCTACAAACACGTTGAAACCTGCAAGGAGCGTGGTACTTTACAAACACGTTGCTCTACAAACACGTTGAAACCTGCAAGGAGCGTGGTACTCTACAAACACGTTGCTCTACAAACACGTTGAAACCTGCAAGGAGCGTGATACTCTACAAACACGTTGCTCTACAAACACGTTGCAACCTGCAAGGAGCGTGGTACTCTACAAACACGTTGCTCTACAAACACGTTGCTCTACAAACACGTTGAAACCTGCAAGGAGCGTGGTACTCGACAAACACGTTGCTCTACAAACACATTGAAACCTGCAAGGAGCGTGGTACTCTACAAATAAGTTGCTCTACAAACACGTTGAAACCTGCAAGAAGCGTGGTACTCGACATACACGTTGAAACCTGCAAGGAGCGTGGTACCCTACAAACACGTTGAAACCTGCAAGGAGCGTGGTACTCTACAAACACGTTGCTCTACAAACACGTTGAAACCTGCAAGGAGCGTGGTACTCTACAAAGACGTTGAAACCTGCAAGGAGCGTGGTACTCTACAAACACGTTGAAACCTGCAAGGAGCGTGGTACTCTACAAACACGTTGAAACCTGCAAGGAGTGTGGTACTCTACAAACACGTTGAAATCTGCAAGGAGCGTGGTACTTTACAAACACGTTGCTCTACAAACACGTTGAAACCTGCAAGGAGCGTGGTACTCTACAAACACGTTGCTCTACAAACACGTTGAAACCTGCAAGGATCGTGGTACTCTACAAACACGTTGAAACCTGCAAGGATCGTGGTACTCTACAAACACGTTGAAACCTGCAAGGAGCGTGGTACTCTACAAACACGTTGAAACCTGCAAGGATCGTGGTACTCTACAAACACGTTGAAACCTGCAAGGAGCGTGGTACTCTACAAACACGTTGAAACCTGCAAGGAGCGTGATACTCTACAAACACGTTGCTCTACAAACACATTGAAACCTGCAAGGAGCGTGGTACTCGACAAACACGTTGAAACTTGTAAGGAGCGTGGTACTTTACAAACACGTTGAAACCTGCAAGGAGCGTGGTACTCTACAAACACGTTGAAACCTGCAAGGAGCGTGATACTCTACAAACACGTTGAAACCTGCAAGGAGCGTGGTACTCTACAAATACGTTGAAACCTGCAAGGAGCGTGGTACTTTACAAACACGTTGAAACCTGCAAGGAGCGTGGTACTCGACAAACACGTTGAAACCTGCAGGGAGCGTGGTACTCTACAAACACGTTGAAACCTGCAAGGAGCGTGATACTCTACAAACACGTTGCTCTACAAACACGTTGAAACCTGCAAGGAGCGTGATACTCTACAAACACGTTGCTCTACAAACACATTGAAACCTGCAAGGAGCGTGGTACTCCACAAACACGTTGAAACTTGTAAGGAGCGTGGTACTCTACAAACACGTTGAAACCTGCAAGGAGCGTGATACTCTACAAACACGTTGCTCTACAAACACGTTGAAACCTGCAAGGAGCGTGGTACTCGACAAACACGTTGAAACTTGCAAGGAGCGTGGTACTCTACAAACACGTTGAAACCTGCAAGGAGCGTGATACTCTACAAATACGTTGCTCTACAAACACATTGAAACCTGCAAGGAGCGTGGTACTCTACAAATACGTTGCTCTACAAACACGTTGAAACCTGCAAGAAGCGTGGTACTCGACAAACACGTTGAAACCTGCAAGGAGCGTGGTACCCTACAAACACGTTGAAACCTGCAAGGAGCGTGGTACTCTACAAACACGTTGAAACCTGCAAGGAGCGTGGTACTCTACAAACACGTTGAAACCTGCAAGGAGCGTGGTACTCTACAAACACGTTGAAACCTGCAAGGAGCGTGGTACTCTACAAACACGTTGCTCTACAAAGACGTTGAAACCTGCAAGGAGCGTGGTACTCTACAAACACGTTGAAACCTGCAAGGAGCGTGGTACTCTACAAACACGTTGAAACCTGCAAGGAGTGTGGTACTCTACAAACACGTTGAAACCTGCAAGGAGCGTGGTACTTTACAAACACGTTGCTCTACAAACACGTTGAAACATGCAAGGAGCGTGGTACTCTACAAAGACGTTGAAACCTGCAAGGAGCGTGGTACTCTACAAACACGTTGAAACCTGCAAGGAGCGTGGTACTCTACAAACACGTTCAAACCTGCAAGGATCGTGGTACTCTACAAACACGTTGCTCTACAAACACGTTGAAACCTGCAAGGAGCGTGGTACTCTACAAACACGTTGAAATCTGCAAGGAGCATGGTACTCTACAAACACGTTGCTCTACAAACACGTTGAAACCTGCAAGGAGCGTGGTACTCTACAAACACGTTGCTCTACAAACACGTTGAAACATGCAAGGAGCGTGGTACTCTACAATCACGTTGCTCTACAAACACGTTGAAACTTGCAAGGAGCGTGGTACTCTACAAACACGTTGCTCTACAAACACGTTGAAACTTGCAAGGAGCGTGGTACTCGACAAACACGTTGCTCTACAAACACGTTGAAACCTGCAAGGAGCGTGGTACTCGACAAACACGTTGAAACCTGCAAGGAGCGTGGTACTCGACAAACACGTTGCTCTACAAACACGTTGAAACCTGCAAGGAGCGTGGTACTCTACAAAGACGTTGAAACCTGCAAGGAGCGTGGTACTCTACAAACACGTTGAAACCTGCAAGGAGTGTGGTACTCTACAAACACGTTGAAACCTGCAAGGAGCGTGGTACTTTACAAACACGTTGCTCTACAAACACGTTGAAACCTGCAAGGAGCGTGGTACTCTACAAAGACGTTGAAACCTGCAAGGAGCGTGGTACTCTACAAACACGTTGAAACCTGCAAGGAGCGTGGTACTCTACAAACACGTTGAAACCTGCAAGGATCGTGGTACTCTACAAACACGTTGAAACCTGCAAGGAGCGTGGTACTCGACAAACACGTTGTTCTACAAACACGTTGAAACCTGCAAGGAGCGTGGTACTCTACAAACACGTTGCTCTACAAACACGTTGAAACCTGCAAGGAGCGTGGTACTCGACAAACACGTTGTTCTACAAACACGTTGAAACCTGCAAGGAGCGTGGTACTCTACAAACACGTTGCTCTACAAACACGTTGAAACCTGCAAGGAGCGTGGTACTCTACAAACACGTTGTTCTACAAACACGTTGTTCTACAAACACGTTGCTCTACAAATACGTTGTTCTACAAACACGTTGAAACCTGCAAGAAGCGTGGTACTCTACAAACACGTTGAAACCTGCAAGGAGCGTGGTACTCGACAAACACGTTGAAACCTGCAAGGAGCGTGGTACTCTACAAACACGTTGAAACCTGCATGGAGCGTGATACTCTACAAACACGTTGCTCTACAAACACGTTGAAACCTGCAAGGAGCGTGGTACTCGACAAACACGTTGAAACTTGTAAGGAGCGTGGTACTCTACAAACACGTTGAAACCTGCAAGGAGCGTGATACTCTACAAACACGTTGCTCTACAAACACGTTGAAACCTGCAAGGAGCGTGGTACTCTACAAACACGTTGAAACCTGCAAGGAGCGTGGTACTCTACAAACACGTTGAAACCTGCAAGAAGTGTGGTACTCTACAAACACGTTGAAACCTGCAAGGAGCGTGGTACTTTACAAACACGTTGCTCTACAAACACGTTGAAACCTGCAAGGAGCGTGGTACTCTACAAACACGTTGAAACCTGCAAGAAGTGTGGTACTCTACAAACACGTTGAAACCTGCAAGGAGCGTGGTACTCTACAAACACGTTGAAACCTGCAAGGAGCGTGGTACTCTACAAACACGTTGAAACCTGCAAGAAGCGTGGTCCTCTACAAAGACGTTGAAACCTGCAAGGAGCGTGGTACTCTACAAACACGTTGAAACCTGCAAGGAGCGTGGTACTCTACAAACACGTTGAAACCTGCAACGATCGTGGTACTCTACAAACACGTTGCTCTACAAACACGTTGAAATCTGCAAGGAGCGTGGTTCTCTACAAACACGTTGCTCTACAAACACGTTGAAACATGCAAGGAGCGTGGTACTCTACAAACACGTTGAAACATGCAAGGAGCGTGGTACTCTACAAACACGTTGCTCTACAAACACGTTGAAACCTGCAAGGAGCGTGGTACTCTACAAACACGTTGCTCTACAAACACGTTGAAACCTGCAAGGAGCGTGGTACTCTACAAACACGTTGCTCTACAAACACGTTGAAACCTGCAAGGAGCGTGGTACTCTACAAACACGTTGAAACCTGCAAGGAGCGTGGTACTCCACAAACACGTTACTCTACAAACACGTTGAAACCTGCAAGGAGCGTGGTACTCTACAAACACGTTGAAACCTGCAAGAAGTGTGGTACTCTATAAACACGTTGAAACCTGCAAGGAGCGTGGTACTCTACAAACACGTTGAAACCTGCAAGGAGCGTGGTACTCTACAAACACGTTGAAACCTGCAAGAAGCGTGGTCCTCTACAAAGACGTTGAAACCTGCAAGGAGCGTGGTACTCTACAAACACGTTGAAACCTGCAAGGAGCGTGGTACTCTACAAACACGTTGAAACCTGCAACGATCGTGGTACTCTACAAACACGTTGCTCTACAAACACGTTGAAATCTGCAAGGAGCGTGGTTCTCTACAAACACGTTGCTCTACAAACACGTTGAAACATGCAAGGAGCGTGGTACTCTACAAACACGTTGAAACATGCAAGGAGCGTGGTACTCTACAAACACGTTGCTCTACAAACACGTTGAAACCTGCAAGGAGCGTGGTACTCTACAAACACGTTGCTCTACAAACACGTTGAAACCTGCAAGGAGCGTGGTACTCTACAAACACGTTGCTCTACAAACACGTTGAAACCTGCAAGGAGCGTGGTACTCTACAAACACGTTGAAACCTGCAAGGAGCGTGGTACTCCACAAACATGTTACTCTACAAACACGTTGAAACATGCAAGGAGCGTGGTACTCTACAAACACGTTGAAACTTGCAAGGAGCGTGGTACTCTACAAACACGTTACTCTACAATCACGTTGAAACCTGCAAGGAGCGTGGTACTCTACAAACACGTTGAAACCTGCAAGGAGCGTGGTACTCGACAAATACGTTGTTCTACAAACACGTTGAAACCTGCAAGGAGCGTGGTACTCGACAAACACGTTGTTCTACAAACACGTTGAAACCTGGAAGGAGCGTGGTACTCTACAAACACGTTGAAACCTGCAAGGAGCGTGGTACTCGACAAACACGTTGAAACCTGCAAGGAGCGTGGTACTCGACAAACACGTTGTTCTACAAACACGTTGAAACCTGCAAGGAGCGTGGTACTCTACAAACACGTTGCTCTACAAACACGTTGAAACCTGCAAGGAGCGTGGTACTCGACAAACACGTTGTTCTACAAACACGTTGAAACCTGCAAGGAGCGTGGTACTCTACAAACACGTTGCTCTACAAACACGTTGAAACCTGCAAGGAGCGTGGTACTCTACAAACACGTTGTTCTACAAACACGTTGTTCTACAAACACGTTGTTCTACAAACACGTTGCTCTACAAATACGTTGTTCTACAAACACGTTGAAACCTGCAAGGAGCGTGGTACTCTACAAACACGTTGAAACCTGCAAGGAGCGTGGTACTCGACAAACACGTTGAAACCTGCAAGGAGCGTGGTACTCTACAAACACGTTGAAACCTGCAAGGAGCGTGATACTCTACAAACACGTTGCTCTACAAACACGTTGAAACCTGCAAGGAGCGTGATACTCTACAAACACGTTGCTCTACAAACACATTGAAACCTGCAAGGAGCGTGGTACTCGACAAACACGTTGAAACTTGTAAGGAGCGTGGTACTCTACAAACACGTTGAAACCTGCAAGGAGCGTGATACTCTACAAACACGTTGCTCTACAAACACGTTGAAACCTGCAAGGAGCGTGGTACTCGACAAACACGTTGAAACTTGTAAGGAGCGTGGTACTCTACAAACACGTTGAAACCTGCAAGGAGCGTGATACTCTACAAACACGTTGCTCTACAAACACGTTGAAACCTGCAAGGAGCGTGGTACTCTACAAACACGTTGAAACCTGCAAGGAGCGTGGTACTCTACAAACACGTTGAAACCTGCAAGGAGTGTGGTACTCTACAAACACGTTGAAACCTGCAAGGAGCGTGGTACTTTACAAACACGTTGCTCTACAAACACGTTGAAACCTGCAAGGAGCGTGGTACTCTACAAACACGTTGAAACCTGCAAGGAGCGTGGTACTCTACAAACACGTTGCTCTACAAACACGTTGAAACATGCAAGGAGCGTGGTACTCTACAAACACGTTGCTCTACAAACACGTTGAAACTTGCAAGGAGCGTGGTACTCTACAAACACGTTGCTCTACAAACACATTGAAACCTGCAAGGAGCGTGGTACTCTACAAACACGTTGAAACCTGCAAGGAGCGTGGTACTCTACAAACACGTTGCTCTACAAACACGTTGAAACATGCAAGGAGCGTGGTCCTCTACAAAGACGTTGAAACCTGCAAGGAGCGTGGTACTCTACAAACACGTTGAAACCTGCAAGGAGCGTGGTACTCTACAAACACGTTGAAACCTGCAAGGAGCGTGGTACTCGACAAACACGTTGTTCTACAAACACGTTGAAACCTGCAAGGAGCGTGGTACTCTACAAACACGTTGCTCTACAAACACGTTGAAACCTGCAAGGAGCGTGGTACTCTACAAACACGTTGTTCTACAAACACGTTGCTCTACAAATACGTTGTTCTACAAACACGTTGAAACCTGCAAGGAGCGTGGTACTCTACAAACACGTTGAAACCTGCAAGGAGCGTGGTACTCGACAAACACGTTGAAACCTGCAAGGAGCGTGGTACTCTACAAACACGTTGAAACCTGCAAGGAGCGTGATACTCTACAAACACGTTGCTCTACAAACACGTTGAAACCTGCAAGGAGCGTGATACTCTACAAACACGTTGCTCTACAAACACGTTGAAACCTGCAAGGAGCGTGGTACTCGACAAACACGTTGAAACTTGTAAGGAGCGTGGTACTCTACAAACACGTTGAAACCTGCAAGGAGCGTGATACTCTACAAACACGTTGCTCTACAAACACGTTGAAACCTGCAAGGAGCGTGGTACTCTACAAACACGTTGAAACCTGCAAGGAGCGTGGTACTCTACAAACACGTTGAAACCTGCAAGGAGTGTGGTACTCTACAAACACGTTGAAACCTGCAAGGAGCGTGGTACTTTACAAACACGTTGCTCTACAAACACGTTGAAACCTGCAAGGAGCGTGGTACTCTACAAACACGTTGAAACCTGCAAGGAGCGTGGTACTCTACAAACACGTTGCTCTACAAACACGTTGAAACATGCAAGGAGCGTGGTACTCTACAAACACGTTGCTCTACAAACACGTTGAAACTTGCAAGGAGCGTGGTACTCTACAAACACGTTGCTCTACAAACACATTGAAACCTGCAAGGAGCGTGGTACTCTACAAACACGTTGAAACCTGCAAGGAGCGTGGTACTCTACAAACACGTTGCTCTACAAACACGTTGAAACATGCAAGGAGCAGGGTCCTCTACAAAGACGTTGAAACCTGCAAGGAGCGTGGTACTCTACAAACACGTTGAAACCTGCAAGGAGCGTGGTACTCTACAAACACGTTGAAACCTGCAACGATCGTGGTACTCTACAAACACGTTGCTCTACAAACACGTTGAAATCTGCAAGGAGCGTGGTTCTCTACAAACACGTTGCTCTACAAACACGTTGAAACATGCAAGGAGCGTGGTACTCTACAAACACGTTGAAACATGCAAGGAGCGTGGTACTCTACAAACACGTTGCTCTACAAACACGTTGAAACCTGCAAGGAGCGTGGTACTCTACAAACACGTTGCTCTACAAACACGTTGAAACCTGCAAGGAGCGTGGTACTCTACAAACACGTTGCTCTACAAACACGTTGAAACCTGCAAGGAGCGTGGTACTCTACAAACACGTTGAAACCTGCAAGGAGCGTGGTACTCCACAAACACGTTACTCTACAAACACGTTGAAACATGCAAGGAGCGTGGTACTCTACAAACACGTTGAAACTTGCAAGGAGCGTGGTACTCTACAAACACGTTACTCTACAAACACGTTGAAACCTGCAAGGAGCGTGGTACTCTACAAACACGTTGAAACATGCAAGGAGCGTGGTACTCAACAAACACGTTGTTCTACAAACACGTTGAAACCTGCAAGAAGCGTGGTACTCGACAAATACGTTGTTCTACAAACACGTTGAAACCTGCAAGGAGCGTGGTACTCGACAAACACGTTGTTCTACAAACACGTTGAAACCAGGAAGGAGCGTGGTACTCTACAAACACGTTGAAACCTGCAAGGAGCGTGGTACTCGACAAACACGTTGAAACCTGCAAGGAGCGTGGTACTCGACAAACACGTTGTTCTACAAACACGTTGAAACCTGCAAGGAGCGTGGTACTCTACAAACACGTTGCTCTACAAACACGTTGAAACCTGCAAGGAGCGTGGTACTCGACAAACACGTTGTTCTACAAACACGTTGAAACCTGCAAGGAGCGTGGTACTCTACAAACACGTTGCTCTACAAACACGTTGAAACCTGCAAGGAGCGTGGTACTCTACAAACACGTTGTTCTACAAACACGTTGTTCTACAAACACGTTGCTCTACAAATACGTTGTTCTACAAACACGTTGAAACCTGCAAGGAGCGTGGTACTCTACAAACACGTTGAAACCTGCAAGGAGCGTGGTACTCGACAAACACGTTGAAACCTGCAAGGAGCGTGGTACTCTACAAACACGTTGAAACCTGCAAGGAGCGTGATACTCTACAAACACGTTGCTCTACAAACACGTTGAAACCTGCAAGGAGCGTGATACTCTACAAACACGTTGCTCTACAAACACATTGAAACCTGCAAGGAGCGTGGTACTCTACAAACACGTTGAAACTTGTAAGGAGCGTGGTACTCTACAAACACGTTGAAACCTGCAAGGAGCGTGATACTCTACAAACACGTTGCTCTACAAACACGTTGAAACCTGCAAGGAGCGTGGTACTCGACAAACACGTTGAAACTTGTAAGGAGCGTGGTACTCTACAAACACGTTGAAACCTGCAAGGAGCGTGATACTCTACAAACACGTTGCTCTACAAACACGTTGAAACCTGCAAGGAGCGTGGTACTCTACAAACACGTTGAAACCTGCAAGGAGCGTGGTACTCTACAAACACGTTGAAACCTGCAAGGAGTGTGGTACTCTACAAACACGTTGAAACCTGCAAGGAGCGTGGTACTTTACAAACACGTTGCTCTACAAACACGTTGAAACCTGCAAGGAGCGTGGTACTCTACAAACACGTTGAAACCTGCAAGGAGCGTGGTACTCTACAAACACGTTGCTCTACAAACACGTTGAAACATGCAAGGAGCGTGGTACTCTACAAACACGTTGCTCTACAAACACGTTGAAACTTGCAAGGAGCGTGGTACTCTACAAACACGTTGCTCTACAAACACATTGAAACCTGCAAGGAGCGTGGTACTCTACAAACACGTTGAAACCTGCAAGGAGCGTGGTACTCTACAAACACGTTGAAACCTGCAAGGAGCGTGGTACTCTACAAACACGTTGAAACCTTCAAGGAGCGTGGTACTCGACAAACACGTTGTTCTACAAACACGTTGAAACCTGGAAGGAGCGTGGTACTCTACAAACACGTTGAAACCTGCAAGGAGCGTGGTACTCGACAAACACGTTGTTCTACAAACACGTTGAAACCTGCAAGGAGCGTGGTACTCTACAAACACGTTGCTCTACAAACACGTTGAAACCTGCAAGGAGCGTGGTACTCGACAAACACGTTGTTCTACAAACACGTTGAAACCTGCAAGGAGCGTGGTACTCTACAAACACGTTGCTCTACAAACACGTTGAAACCTGCAAGGAGCGTGGTACTCTACAAACACGTTGTTCTACAAACACGTTGTTCTACAAACACGTTGCTCTACAAATACGTTGTTCTACAAACACGTTGAAACCTGCAAGGAGCGTGGTACTCTACAAACACGTTCAAACCTGCAAGGAGCGTGGTACTCGACAAACACGTTGAAACCTGCAAGGAGCGTGGTACTCTACAAACACGTTGAAACCTGCAAGGAGCGTGATACTCTACAAACACGTTGCTCTACAAACACGTTGAAACCTGCAAGGAGCGTGATACTCTACAAACACGTTGCTCTACAAACACATTGAAACCTGCAAGGAGCGTGGTACTCGACAAACACGTTGAAACTTGTAAGGAGCGTGGTACTCTACAAACACGTTGAAACCTGCAAGGAGCGTGATACTCTACAAACACGTTGCTCTACAAACACGTTGAAACCTGCAAGGAGCGTGGTACTCGACAAACACGTTGAAACTTGTAAGGAGCGTGGTACTCTACAAACACGTTGAAAACTGCAAGGAGCGTGATACTCTACAAACACGTTGCTCTACAAATACGTTGAAACCTGCAAGGATCGTGGTACTCTACAAACACGTTGAAACCTGCAAGGAGCGTGGTACTCTACAAACACGTTGAAACCTGCAAGGAGTGTGGTACTCTACAAACACGTTGAAACCTGCAAGGAGCGTGGTACTTTACAAACACGTTGCTCTACAAACACGTTGAAACCTGCAAGGAGCGTGGTACTCTACAAAGACGTTGAAACCTGCAAGGAGCGTGGTACTCTACAAACACGTTGAAACCTGCAAGGAGCGTGGTACTCTACAAACACGATGAAACCTGCAGCGGTCGTGGTACTCTACAAACACGTTGCTCTACAAACACGTTGAAATCTGCAAGGAGCGTGGTTCTCTACAAACACGTTGCTCTACAAACACGTTGAAACATGCAAGGAGCGTGGTACTCTACAAACACGTTGCTCTACAAACACGTTGAAACATGCAAGGAGCGTGGTACTCTACAAACACGTTGCTCTACAAACACGTTGAAACCTGCAAGGAGCGTGGTACTCTACAAACACGTTGCTCTACAAACACGTTGAAACCTGCAAGGAGCGTGGTACTCTACAAACACGTTGCTCTACAAACACGTTGAAACATGCAAGGAGCGTGGTACTCTACAAACACGTTGCTCTACAAACACGTTGAAACTTGCAAGGAGCGTGGTACTCTACAAACACGTTGCTCTACAAACACATTGAAACCTGCAAGGAGCGTGGTACTCTACAAACACGTTGAAACCTGCAAGGAGCGTGGTACTCTACAAACACGTTGAAACCTGCAAGGAGCGTGGTACTCTACAAACACGTTGAAACCTGCAAGGAGCGTGGTACTCGACAAACACGTTGTTCTACAAACACGTTGAAACCTGGAAGGAGCGTGGTACTCTACAAACACGTTGAAACCTGCAAGGAGCGTGGTACTCTACAAACACGTTGAAACCTGCAAGGAGCGTGGTACTCGACAAACACGTTGTTCTACAAACACGTTGAAACCTGCAAGGAGCGTGGTACTCTACAAACACGTTGCTCTACAAACACGTTGAAACCTGCAAGGAGCGTGGTACTCGACAAACACGTTGTTCTACAAACACGTTGAAACCTGCAAGGAGCGTGGTACTCTACAAACACGTTGCTCTACAAACACGTTGAAACCTGCAAGGAGCGTGGTACTCTACAAACACGTTGTTCTACAAACACGTTGTTCTACAAACACGTTGCTCTACAAATACGTTGTTCTACAAACACGTTGAAACCTGCAAGGAGCGTGGTACTCTACAAACACGTTCAAACCTGCAAGGAGCGTGGTACTCGACAAACACGTTGAAACCTGCAAGGAGCGTGGTACTCTACAAACACGTTGAAACCTGCAAGGAGCGTGATACTCTACAAACACGTTGCTCTACAAACACGTTGAAACCTGCAAGGAGCGTGATACTCTACAAACACGTTGCTCTACAAACACATTGAAACCTGCAAGGAGCGTGGTACTCGACAAACACGTTGAAACTTGTAAGGAGCGTGGTACTCTACAAACACGTTGAAACCTGCAAGGAGCGTGATACTCTACAAACACGTTGCTCTACAAACACGTTGAAACCTGCAAGGAGCGTGGTACTCGACAAACACGTTGAAACTTGTAAGGAGCGTGGTACTCTACAAACACGTTGAAAACTGCAAGGAGCGTGATACTCTACAAACACGTTGCTCTACAAATACGTTGAAACCTGCAAGGAGCGTGGTACTCTACAAACACGTTGAAACCTGCAAGGAGCGTGGTACTCTACAAACACGTTGAAACCTGCAAGGAGTGTGGTACTCTACAAACACGTTGAAACCTGCAAGGAGCGTGGTACTTTACAAACACGTTGCTCTACAAACACGTTGAAACCTGCAAGGAGCGTGGTACTTTACAAACACGTTGCTCTACAAACACGTTGAAACCTGCAAGGAGCGTGGTACTCTACAAAGACGTTGAAACCTGCAAGGAGCGTGGTACTCTACAAACACGTTGAAACCTGCAAGGAGCGTGGTACTCTACAAACACGATGAAACCTGCAACGATCGTGGTACTCTACAAACACGTTGCTCTACAAACACGTTGAAATCTGCAAGGAGCGTGGTTCTCTACAAACACGTTGCTCTACAAACACGTTGAAACATGCAAGGAGCGTGGTACTCTACAAACACGTTGCTCTACAAACACGTTGAAACCTGCAAGGAGCGTGGTACTCTACAAACACGTTGCTCTACAAACACGTTGAAACCTGCAAGGAGCGTGGTACTCTACAAACACGTTGAAACCTGCAAGGAGCGTGGTACTCTACAAACACGTTGAAACCTGCAAGGAGCGTGGTACTCTACAAACACGTTGAAACCTGCAAGGAGCGTGGTACTCCACAAACACGTTACTCTACAAACACGTTGAAACATGCAAGGAGCGTGGTACTCTACAAACACGTTAAAACTTGCAAGGAGCGTGGTACTCTACAAACACGTTACTCTACAAACACGTTGAAACCTGCAAGGAGCGTGGTACTCTACAAACACGTTGAAACATGCAAGGAGCGTGGTACTCTACAAACACGTTGTTCTACAAACACGTTGAAACCTGCAAGAAGCGTGGTACTCGACAAATACGTTGTTCTACAAACACGTTGAAACCTGCAAGGAGCGTGGTACTCGACAAACACGTTGTTCTACAAACACGTTGAAACCTGGAAGGAGCGTGGTACTCTACAAACACGTTGAAACCTGCAAGGAGCGTGGTACTCGACAAACACGTTGAAACCTGCAAGGAGCGTGGTACTCGACAAACACGTTGTTCTACAAACACGTTGAAACCTGCAAGGAGCGTGGTACTCTACAAACACGTTGCTCTACAAACACGTTGAAACCTGCAAGGAGCGTGGTACTCGACAAACACGTTGTTCTACAAACACGTTGAAACCTGCAAGGAGCGTGGTACTCTACAAACACGTTGCTCTACAAACACGTTGAAACCTGCAAGGAGCGTGGTACTCTACAAACACGTTGTTCTACAAACACGTTGTTCTACAAACACGTTGCTCTACAAATACGTTGTTCTACAAACACGTTGAAACCTGCAAGGAGCGTGGTACTCTACAAACACGTTGAAACCTGCAAGGAGCGTGGTACTCGACAAACACGTTGAAACCTGCAAGGAGCGTGGTACTCTACAAACACGTTGAAACCTGCAAGGAGCGTGATACTCTACAAACACGTTGCTCTACAAACACGTTGAAACCTGCAAGGAGCGTGATACTCTACAAACACGTTGCTCTACAAACACATTGAAACCTGCAAGGAGCGTGGTACTCGACAAACACGTTGAAACTTGTAAGGAGCGTGGTACTCTACAAACACGTTGAAACCTGCAAGGAGCGTGATACTCTACAAACACGTTGCTCTACAAACACGTTGAAACCTGCAAGGAGTGTGGTACTCTACAAACACGTTGAAACCTGCAAGGAGCGTGGTACTTTACAAACACGTTGCTCTACAAACACGTTGAAACCTGCAAGGAGCGTGGTACTCTACAAAGACGTTGAAACCTGCAAGGAGCGTGGTACTCTACAAACACGTTGAAACCTGCAAGGAGCGTGGTACTCTACAAACACGATGAAACCTGCAACGATCGTGGTACTCTACAAACACGTTGCTCTACAAACACGTTGAAATCTGCAAGGAGCGTGGTTCTCTACAAACACGTTGCTCTACAAACACGTTGAAACATGCAAGGAGCGTGGTACTCTACAAACACGTTGCTCTACAAACACGTTGAAACCTGCAAGGAGCGTGGTACTCTACAAACACGTTGCTCTACAAACACGTTGAAACCTGCAAGGAGCGTGGTACTCTACAAACACGTTGCTCTACAAACACGTTGAAACCTGCAAGGAGCGTGGTACTCTACAAACACGTTGAAACCTGCAAGGAGCGTGGTACTCTACAAACACGTTGAAACCTGCAAGGAGCGTGGTACTCCACAAACACGTTACTCTACAAACACGTTGAAACATGCAAGGAGCGTGGTACTCTACAAACACGTTAAAACTTGCAAGGAGCGTGGTACTCTACAAACACGTTACTCTACAAACACGTTGAAACCTGCAAGGAGCGTGGTACTCTACAAACACGTTGAAACATGCAAGGAGCGTGGTACTCTACAAACACGTTGTTCTACAAACACGTTGAAACCTGCAAGAAGCGTGGTACTCGACAAATACGTTGTTCTACAAACACGTTGAAACCTGCAAGGAGCGTGGTACTCGACAAAAACGTTGTTCTACAAACACGTTGAAACCTGGAAGGAGCGTGGTACTCTACAAACACGTTGAAACCTGCAAGGAGCGTGGTACTCGACAAACACGTTGAAACCTGCAAGGAGCGTGGTACTCGACAAACACGTTGTTCTACAAACACGTTGAAACCTGCAAGGAGCGTGGTACTCTACAAACACGTTGCTCTACAAACACGTTGAAACCTGCAAGGAGCTGGTACTCGACAAACACGTTGTTCTACAAACACGTTGAAACCTGCAAGGAGCGTGGTACTCTACAAACACGTTGCTCTACAAACACGTTGAAACCTGCAAGGAGCGTGGTACTCTACAAACACGTTGTTCTACAAACACGTTGTTCTACAAACACGTTGCTCTACAAATACGTTGTTCTACAAACACGTTGAAACCTGCAAGGAGCGTGGTACTCTACAAACACGTTGAAACCTGCAAGGAGCGTGGTACTCGACAAACACGTTGAAACCTGCAAGGAGCGTGGTACTCTACAAACACGTTGAAACCTGCAAGGAGCGTGATACTCTACAAACACGTTGCTCTACAAACACGTTGAAACCTGCAAGGAGCGTGATACTCTACAAACACGTTGCTCTACAAACACATTGAAACCTGCAAGGAGCGTGGTACTCGACAAACACGTTGAAACTTGTAAGGAGCGTGGTACTCTACAAACACGTTGAAACCTGCAAGGAGCGTGATACTCTACAAACACGTTGAAACCTGCAAGGAGCGTGATACTCTACAAACACGTTGCTCTACAAACACGTTGAAACCTGCAAGGAGCGTGGTACTCTACAAACACGTTGAAACCTGCAAGGAGTGTGGTACTCTACAAACACGTTGATATCTGCAAGGAGCGTGGTACTTTACAAACACGTTGCTCTACAAACACGTTGAAACCTGCAAGGAGCGTGGTACTCTACAAACACGTTGAAACCTGCAAGGAGCGTGGTACTCTACAAACACGTTGAAACCTGCAACGATCGTGGTACTCTACAAACACGTTGCTCTACAAACACGTTGAAATCTGCAAGGAGCGTGGTTCTCTACAAACACGTTGCTCTACAAACACGTTGAAACCTGCAAGGAGCGTGGTACTCTACTAACACGTTGAAACATGCAACGAGCGTGGTACTCTACAAACACGTTGTTCTACAAACACGTTGAAACCTGCAAGAAGCGTGGTACTCGACAAATACGTTGTTCTACAAACACGTTGAAACCTGCAAGGAGCGTGGTACTCGACAAACACGTTGTTCTACAAACACGTTGAAACCTGGAAGGAGCGTGGTACTCTACAAACACGTTGAAACCTGCAAGGAGCGTGGTACTCTACAAACACGTTGAAACCTGCAAGGAGCGTGGTACTCGACAAACACGTTGTTCTACAAACACGTTGAAACCTGCAAGGAGCGTGGTACTCTACAAACACGTTGCTCTACAAACACGTTGAAACCTGCAAGGAGCGTGGTACTCGACAAACACGTTGTTCTACAAACACGTTGAAACCTGCAAGGAGCGTGGTACTCTACAAACACGTTGCTCTACAAACACGTTGAAACCTGCAAGGAGCGTGGTACTCTACAAACACGTTGTTCTACAAACACGTTGTTCTACAAACACGTTGTTCTACAAACACGTTGCTCTACAAATACGTTGTTCTACAAACACGTTGAAACCTGCAAGGAGCGTGGTACTCTACAAACACGTTGAAACCTGCAAGGAGCGTGGTACTCGACAAACACGTTGAAACCTGCAAGGAGCGTGGTACTCTACAAACACGTTGAAACCTGCAAGGAGCGTGATACTCTACAAACACGTTGCTCTACAAACACGTTGAAACCTGCAAGGAGCGTGATACTCTACAAACACATTGAAACCTGCAAGGAGCGTGGTACTCGACAAACACGTTGAAACTTGTAAGGAGCGTGGTACTCTACAAACACGTTGAAACCTGCAAGGAGCGTGATACTCTACAAACACGTTGCTCTACAAACACGTTGAAACCTGCAAGGAGCGTGGTACTCGACAAACACGTTGAAACTTGTAAGGAGCGTGGTACTCTACAAACACGTTGAAACCTGCAAGGAGCGTGATACTCTACAAACACGTTGCTCTACAAATACGTTGAAACCTGCAAGGAGCGTGGTACTCTACAAACACGTTGAAACCTGCAAGGAGCGTGGTACTCTACAAACACGTTGAAACCTGCAAGGAGTGTGGTACTCTACAAACACGTTGAAACCTGCAAGGAGCGTGGTACTTTACAAACACGTTGCTCTACAAACACGTTGAAACCTGCAAGGAGCGTGGTACTCTACAAAGACGTTGAAACCTGCAAGGAGCGTGGTACTCTACAAACACGTTGAAATCTGCAAGGAGCGTGGTACTCTACAAACACGTTGAAACCTGCAACGATCGTGGTACTCTACAAACACGTTGCTCTACAAACACGTTGAAATCTGCAAGGAGCGTGGTTCTCTACAAATACGTTGCTCTACAAACACGTTGAAACATGCAAGGAGCGTGGTACTCTACAAACACGTTGCTCTACAAACACGTTGAAACATGCAAGGAGCGTGGTACTCTACAAACACGTTGAAACCTGCAAGGAGCTTGGTACTCTACAAACACGTTGCTCTACAAACACGTTGAAACCTGCAAGGAGCGTGGTACTCTACAAACACGTTGCTCTACAAACACGTTGAAACCTGCAAGGAGCGTGGTACTCTACAAACACGTTGAAACCTGCAAGGAGCGTGGTACTCTACAAACACGTTGAAACCTGCAAGGAGCGTGGTACTCCACAAACACGTTACTCTACAAACACGTTGAAAATTGCAAGGAGCGTGGTACTCTACAAACACGTTGAAACTTGCAAGGAGCGTGGTACTCTACAAACACGTTACTCTACAAACACGTTGAAACCTGCAAGGAGCGTGGTACTCTACAAACACGTTAATCTACAAACACGTTGAAACATGCAAGGAGCGTGGTACTCTACAAGCACGTTGTTCTACAAACACGTTGAAACCTGCAAGGAGCGTGGTACTCGACAAATACGTTGTTCTACAAACACGTTGAAACCTGCAAGGAGCGTGGTACTCGACAAACACGTTGTTCTACAAACATGTTGAAACCTGCAAGGAGCGTGGTACTCTACAAACACGTTGCTCTACAAATACGTTGTTCTACAAACACGTTGAAACCTGCAAGGAGCTGGTACTCGACAAACACGTTGTTCTACAAACACGTTGAAACCTGCAAGGAGCGTGGTACTCTACAAACACGTTACTCTACAAACACGTTGAAACCTGCAAGGAGCGTGGTACTCGACAAACACGTTGTTCTACAAACACGTTGAAACCTGCAAGGAGCGTGGTACTCTACAAACACGTTGCTCTACAAACACGTTGAAACCTGCAAGGAGCGTGGTACTCTACAAACACGTTGTTCTACAAACACGTTGTTCTACAAACACGTTGCTCTACAAATACGTTGTTCTACAAACACGTTGAAACCTGCAAGGAGCGTGGTACTCTACAAACACGTTGAAACCTGCAAGGAGCGTGGTACTCGACAAACACGTTGTTCTACAAACATGTTGAAACCTGCAAGGAGCGTGGTACTCTACAAACACGTTGCTCTACAAATACGTTGTTCTACAAACACGTTGAAACCTGCAAGGAGCGTGGTACTCGACAAACACGTTGTTCTACAAACACGTTGAAACCTGCAAGGAGCGTGGTACTCTACAAACACGTTGCTCTACAAACACGTTGAAACCTGCAAGGAGCGTGGTACTCGACAAACACGTTGTTCTACAAACACGTTGAAACCTGCAAGGAGCGTGGTACTCTACAAACACGTTGCTCTACAAATACGTTGTTCTACAAACACGTTGAAACCTGCAAGGAGCGTGGTACTCGACAAACACGTTGTTCTACAAACACGTTGAAACCTGCAAGGAGCGTGGTACTCTACAAACACGTTGCTCTACAAACACGTTGAAACCTGCAAGGAGCGTGGTACTCGACAAACACGTTGTTCTACAAACACGTTGAAACCTGCAAGGAGCGTGGTACTCTACAAACACGTTGCTCTACAAACACGTTGAAACCTGCAAGGAGCGTGGTACTCTACAAACACGTTGTTCTACAAACACGTTGTTCTACAAACACGTTGTTCTACAAACACGTTGCTCTACAAATACGTTGTTCTACAAACACGTTGAAACCTGCAAGGAGCGTGGTACTCTACAAACACGTTGAAACCTGCAAGGAGCGTGGTACTCGACAAACACGTTGAAACCTGCAAGGAGCGTGGTACTCTACAAACACGTTGAAACCTGCAAGGAGCGTGATACTCTACAAACACGTTGCTCTACAAACACGTTGAAACCTGCAAGGAGCGTGGTACTCTACAAAGACGTTGAAACCTGCAAGGAGCGTGGTACTCTACAAACACGTTGAAACCTGCAAGGAGCGTGGTACTCTACAAACACGTTGAAACCTGCAAGGATCGTGGTACTCTACAAACACGTTGCTCTACAAACACGTTGAAATCTGCAAGGAGCGTGGTACTCTACAAACACGTTGCTCTACAAACACGTTGAAACATGCAAGGAGCGTGGTACTCTACAAACACGTTGAAACATGCAAGGAGCGTGGTACTCTACAAACACGTTGCTCTACAAACACGTTGAAACCTGCAAGGAGCGTGGTACTCTACAAACACGTTGCTCTACAAACACGTTGAAACCTGCAAGGAGCGTGGTACTCTACAAACACGTTGCTCTACAAACACGTTGAAACATGCAAGGAGCGTGGTACTCTACAAACACGTTGAAACTTGCAAGGAGCGTGGTACTCTACAAACACGTTGCTCTACAAACACATTGAAACCTGCAAGGAGCGTGGTACTCTACAAACACGTTGAAACCTGCAAGGAGCGTGGTACTCTACAAACACGTTGAAACCTGCAAGGAGCGTGGTACTCTACAAACACGTTGAAACCTGCAAGGAGCGTGGTACTCTACAAACACGTTGAAACCTGCAAGGAGCGTGGTACTCCACAAACACGTTACTCTACAAACACGTTGAAACTTGCAAGGAGCGTGGTACTCTACAAACACGTTGAAACTTGCAAGGAGCGTGGTACTCTACAAACACGTTACTCTACAAACACGTTGAAACCTGGAAGGAGCGTGGTACTCTACAAACACGTTACTCTACAAACACGTTGAAACCTGCAAGGAGCGTGGTACTCTACAAACACGTTGAAACATGCAAGGAGCGTGGTACTCTACAAACACGTTGTTCTACAAACACGTTGAAACCTGCAAGAAGCGTGGTACTCGACAAATACGTTGTTCTACAAACACGTTGAAACCTGCAAGGAGCGTGGTACTCGACAAACACGTTGTTCTACAAACACGTTGAAACCTGGAAGGAGCGTGGTACTCTACAAACACGTTGAAACCTGCAAGGAGCGTGGTACTCTACAAACACGTTGAAACCTGCAAGGAGCGTGGTACTCGACAAACACGTTGAAACCTGCAAGGAGCGTGGTACTCTACAAATACGTTGAAACCTGCAAGGAGCGTGATACTCTACAAACACGTTGCTCTACAAACACGTTGAAACCTGCAAGGAGCGTGGTACTCTACAAAGACGTTGAAACCTGCAAGGAGCGTGGTACTCTACAAACACGTTGAAACCTGCAAGGAGCGTGGTACTCTACAAACACGTTGAAACCTGCAAGGATCGTGGTACTCTACAAACACGTTGCTCTACAAACACGTTGAAATCTGCAAGGAGCGTGGTACTCTACAAACACGTTGCTCTACAAACACGTTGAAACATGCAAGGAGCGTGGTACTCCACAAACACGTTACTCTACAAACACGTTGAAACTTGCAAGGAGCGTGGTACTCTACAAACACGTTGAAACTTGCAAGGAGCGTGGTACTCTACAAACACGTTACTCTACAAACACGTTGAAACCTGCAAGGAGCGTGGTACTCTACAAACACGTTACTCTACAAACACGTTGAAACATGCAAGGAGCGTGGTACTCTACAAACACGTTGAAACCTGCAAGAAGCGTGGTATTCGACAAATACGTTGTTCTACAAACACGTTGAAACCTGCAAGGAGCGTGGTACTCGACAAACACGTTGTTCTACAAACACGTTGAAACCTGCAAGGAGCGTGGTACTCTACAAACACGTTGCTCTACAAATACGTTGTTCTACAAACACGTTGAAACCTGCAAGGAGCGTGGTACTCGACAAACACGTTGTTCTACAAACACGTTGAAACCTGCAAGGAGCGTGGTACTCTACAAACACGTTGCTCTACAAACACGTTGAAACCTGCAAGGAGCGTGGTACTCGACAAACACGTTGTTCTACTAACACGTTGAAACCTGCAAGGAGCGTGGTACTCTACAAACACGTTGCTCTACAAACACGTTGAAACCTGCAAGGAGCGTGGTACTCTACAAACACGTTGTTCTACAAACACGTTGTTCTACAAACACGTTGCTCTACAAATACGTTGTTCTACAAACACGTTGAAACCTGCAAGGAGCTTGGTACTCTACAAACACGTTGAAACCTACAAGGAGCGTGATACTCTACAAACACGTTGCTCTACAAACACGTTGAAACCTGCAAGGAGCGTGATACTCTACAAACACGTTGCTCTACAAACACATTGAAACCTGCAAGGAGCGTGGTACTCGACAAACACGTTGAAACTTGTAAGGAGCGTGGTACTCTACAAACACGTTGAAACCTGCAAGGAGCGTGATACTCTACAAACACGTTGCTCTACAAACACGTTGAAACCTGCAAGGAGCGTGGTACTCGACAAACACGTTGAAACTTGTAAGGAGCGTGGTACTCTACAAACACGTTGAAACCTGCAAGGAGCGTGATACTCTACAAACACGTTGCTCTACAAACACGTTGAAACTTGCAAGGAGCGTGGTACTCTACAAATACGTTGCTCTACAAACACGTTGAAACCTGCAAGGAGCGTGGTACTCTACAAACACGTTGAAACCTGCAAGGATCGTGGTACTCTACAAACACGTTGCTCTACAAACACGTTAAAATCTGCAAGGAGCGTGGTACTCTACAAACACGTTGCTCTACAAACACGTTGAAACATGCAAGGAGCGTGGTACTCCACAAACACGTTACTCTACAAACACGTTGAAACTTGCCAGGAGCGTGGTACTCTACAAACACGTTGAAACTTGCAAGGAGCGTGGTACTCTACAAACACGTTACTCTACAAACACGTTGAAACCTGCAAGGAGCGTGGTACTCTACAAACACGTTACTCTACAAACACGTTGAAACATGCAAGGAGCGTGGTACTCTACAAACACGTTGAAACCTGCAAGAAGCGTGGTATTCGACAAATACGTTGTTCTACAAACACGTTGAAACCTGCAAGGAGCGTGGTACTCGACAAACACGTTGTTCTACAAACACGTTGAAACCTGCAAGGAGCGTGGTACTCTACAAACACGTTGCTCTACAAATACGTTGTTCTACAAACACGTTGAAACCTGCAAGGAGCGTGGTACTCGACAAACACGTTGTTCTACAAACACGTTGAAACCTGCAAGGAGCGTGGTACTCTACAAACACGTTGCTCTACAAACACGTTGAAACCTGCAAGGAGCGTGGTACTCGACAAACACGTTGTTCTACTAACACGTTGAAACCTGCAAGGAGCGTGGTACTCTACAAACACGTTGCTCTACAAACACGTTGAAACCTGCAAGGAGCGTGGTACTCTACAAACACGTTGTTCTACAAACACGTTGTTCTACAAACACGTTGCTCTACAAATACGTTGTTCTACAAACACGTTGAAACCTGCAAGGAGCTTGGTACTCTACAAACACGTTGAAACCTACAAGGAGCGTGATACTCTACAAACACGTTGCTCTACAAACACGTTGAAACCTGCAAGGAGCGTGATACTCTACAAACACGTTGCTCTACAAACACATTGAAACCTGCAAGGAGCGTGGTACTCGACAAACACGTTGAAACTTGTAAGGAGCGTGGTACTCTACAAACACGTTGAAACCTGCAAGGAGCGTGATACTCTACAAACACGTTGCTCTACAAACACGTTGAAACCTGCAAGGAGCGTGGTACTCGACAAACACGTTGAAACTTGTAAGGAGCGTGGTACTCTACAAACACGTTGAAACCTGCAAGGAGCGTGATACTCTACAAACACGTTGCTCTACAAACACGTTGAAACTTGCAAGGAGCGTGGTACTCTACAAATACGTTGCTCTACAAACACGTTGAAACCTGCAAGGAGCGTGGTACTCTACAAACACGTTGAAACCTGCAAGGATCGTGGTACTCTACAAACACGTTGCTCTACAAACACGTTAAAATCTGCAAGGAGCGTGGTACTCTACAAACACGTTGCTCTACAAACACGTTGAAACATGCAAGGAGCGTGGTACTCCACAAACACGTTACTCTACAAACACGTTGAAACTTGCCAGGAGCGTGGTACTCTACAAACACGTTGAAACTTGCAAGGAGCGTGGTACTCTACAAACACGTTACTCTACAAACACGTTGAAACCTGCAAGGAGCGTGGTACTCTACAAACACGTTACTCTACAAACACGTTGAAACATGCAAGGAGCGTGGTACTCTACAAACACGTTGAAACCTGCAAGAAGCGTGGTATTCGACAAATACGTTGTTCTACAAACACGTTGAAACCTGCAAGGAGCGTGGTACTCGACAAACACGTTGTTCTACAAACACGTTGAAACCTGCAAGGAGCGTGGTACTCTACAAACACGTTGCTCTACAAATACGTTGTTCTACAAACACGTTGAAACCTGCAAGGAGCGTGGTACTCGACAAACACGGTGTTCTACAAACACGTTGAAACCTGCAAGGAGCGTGGTACTCTACAAACACGTTGCTCTACAAACACGTTGAAACCTGCAAGGAGCGTGGTACTCGACAAACACGTTGTTCTACTAACACGTTGAAACCTGCAAGGAGCGTGGTACTCTACAAACACGTTGCTCTACAAACACGTTGAAACCTGCAAGGAGCGTGGTACTCTACAAACACGTTGTTCTACAAACACGTTGTTCTACAAACACGTTGCTCTACAAATACGTTGTTCTACAAACACGTTGAAACCTGCAAGGAGCTTGGTACTCTACAAACACGTTGAAACCTGCAAGGAGCGTGGTACTCGACAAACACGTTGAAACCTGCAAGGAGCGTGATACTCTACAAACACGTTGCTCTACAAACACGTTGAAACCTGCAAGGAGCGTGATACTCTACAAACACGTTGCTCTACAAACACATTGAAACCTGCAAGGAGCGTGGTACTCGACAAACACGTTGAAACTTGTAAGGAGCGTGGGACTCTACAAACACGTTGAAACCTGCAAGGAGCGTGATACTCTACAAACACGTTGCTCTACAAACACGTTGAAACCTGCAAGGAGCGTGGTACTCGACAAACACGTTGAAACTTGTAAGGAGCGTGGTACTCTACAAACACGTTGAAACCTGCAAGGAGCGTGATACTCTACAAACACGTTGCTCTACAAACACGTTGAAACTTGCAAGGAACGTGGTACTCTACAAATACGTTGCTCTACAAACACGTTGAAACCTGCAAGAAGCGTGTTACTCGACAAACACGTTGAAACCTGCAAGGAGCGTGGTACCCTACAAACACGTTGAAACCTGCAAGGAGCGTGGTTCTCTACAAACACGTTGCTCTACAAACACGTTGAAACCTGCAAGGAGCGTGGTACTCTACAAACACGTTGAAACCTGCAAGGAGCGTGGTACTCTACAAACACGTTGAAACCTGCAAGGAGCGTGGTACTCTACAAACACGTTGCTCTACAAACACGTTGAAACCTGCAAGGAGCGTGGTACTCGACAAACACGTTGTTCTACAAACACGTTGAAACCTGCAAGGAGCGTGGTACTCTACAAACACATTGAAACCTGAAAGGAGCGTGGTACTCTACAAACACGTTGAAACCTGCAAGGAGCGTGGTACTCTACAAACACGTTGCTCTACAAACACGTTGAAACCTGCAAGGAGCGTGGTACTCGACAAACACGTTGTTCTACAAACACGTTGAAACCTGCAAGGAGAGTGGTACTCTACAAACACGTTGAAACCTGCAAGGAGCGTGGTACTCGACAAACACGTTGTTCTACAAACACGTTGAAACCTGCAAGGAGCGTGGTACTCTACAAACACGTTGAAACCTGCAAGGTGCGTGGTACTCTACAAACACGTTGAAACCTGCAAGGAGCGTGGTACTCTACAAACACGTTGCTCTACAAACACGTTGAAACCTGCAAGAAGCGTGGTACTCGACAAACACGTTGAAACCTGCAAGGAGCGTGGTACTCTACAAACACGTTGCACTACAAACACGTTGAAACCTGCAAGGAGCGTGGTACTCTACAAACACGTTGAAACCTGCAAGGAGCGTGGTACTCTACAAACACGTTGAAACCTGCAAGGAGCGTGGTACTCTACAAACACGTTGAAACCTGCAAGGAGCGTGGTACTCGACAAACACGTTGAAACCTGCAAGGAGCGTGGTACTTTACAAACACGTTGCTCTACAAACACGTTGAAACCTGCAAGGAGCGTGGTACTTTACAAACACGTTGCTCTACAAACACGTTGAAACCTGCAAGGAGCGTGGTACTCTACAAACACGTTGAAACCTGCAAGGAGCGTGATACTCTACAAACACGTTGAAACCTGCAAGGAGCGTGGTACTCTACAAACACGTTGCTCTACAAATACGTTGAAACCTGCAAGGAGCGTGGTACTCGACAAACACGTTGCTCTACAAACACATTGAAACCTGCAAGGAGCGTGGTACTCTACAAATACGTTGCTCTACAAACACGTTGAAACCTGCAAGAAGCGTGGTACTCGACATACACGTTGAAACCTGCAAGGAGCGTGGTACCCTACAAACACGTTGAAACCTGCAAGGAGCGTGGTACTCTACAAACACGTTGCTCTACAAACACGTTGAAACCTGCAAGGAGCGTGGTACTCTACAAATACGTTGCTCTACAAACACGTTGAAACCTGCAAGAAGCGTGGTACTCGACATACACGTTGAAACCTGCAAGGAGCGTGGTACTCTACAAACACGTTGAAACCTGCAAGGAGCGTGGTACTCTACAAACACGTTGAAACCTGCAAGGAGTGTGGTACTCTACAAACACGTTGAAATCTGCAAGGAGCGTGGTACTTTACAAACACGTTGCTCTACAAACACGTTGAAACCTGCAAGGAGCGTGGTACTCTACAAACACGTTGCTCTACAAACACGTTGAAACCTGCAAGGATCGTGGTACTCTACAAACACGTTGAAACCTGCAAGGATCGTGGTACTCTACAAACACGTTGAAACCTGCAAGGAGCGTGGTACTCTACAAACACGTTGAAACCTGCAAGGATCGTGGTACTCTACAAACACGTTGAAACCTGCAAGGAGCGTGGTACTCTACAAACACGTTGAAACCTGCAAGGAGCGTGATACTCTACAAACACGTTGCTCTACAAACACGTTGAAACTTGCAAGGAGCGTGGTACTCTACAAATACGTTGCTCTACAAACACGTTGAAACCTGCAAGGAGCGTGGTACTCTACAAACACGTTGAAACCTGCAAGGATCGTGGTACTCTACAAACACGTTGCTCTACAAACACGTTGAAATCTGCAAGGAGCGTGGTACTCTACAAACACGTTGCTCTACAAACACGTTGAAACATGCAAGGAGCGTGGTACTCCACAAACACGTTACTCTACAAACACGTTGAAACTTGCAAGGAGCGTGGTACTCTACAAACACGTTGAAACTTGCAAGGAGCGTGGTACTCTACAAACACGTTACTCTACAAACACGTTGAAACCTGCAAGGAGCGTGGTTCTCTACAAACACGTTGCTCTACAAACACGTTGAAACCTGCAAGGAGCGTGGTACTCTACAAACACGTTGAAACCTGCAAGGAGCGTGGTACTCTACAAACACGTTGAAACCTGCAAGGAGCGTGGTACTCTACAAACACGTTGCTCTACAAACACGTTGAAACCTGCAAGGAGCGTGGTACTCGACAAACACGTTGTTCTACAAACACGTTGAAACCTGCAAGGAGCGTGGTACTCTACAAACACATTGAAACCTGAAAGGAGCGTGGTACTCTACAAACACGTTGAAACCTGCAAGGAGCGTGGTACTCTACAAACACGTTGCTCTACAAACACGTTGAAACCTGCAAGGAGCGTGGTACTCGACAAACACGTTGTTCTACAAACACGTTGAAACCTGCAAGGAGAGTGGTACTCTACAAACACGTTGAAACCTGCAAGGAGCGTGGTACTCGACAAACACGTTGTTCTACAAACACGTTGAAACCTGCAAGGAGCGTGGTACTCTACAAACACGTTGAAACCTGCAAGGTGCGTGGTACTCTACAAACACGTTGAAACCTGCAAGGAGCGTGGTACTCTACAAACACGTTGCTCTACAAACACGTTGAAACCTGCAAGAAGCGTGGTACTCGACAAACACGTTGAAACCTGCAAGGAGCGTGGTACTCTACAAACACGTTGCACTACAAACACGTTGAAACCTGCAAGGAGCGTGGTACTCTACAAACACGTTGAAACCTGCAAGGAGCGTGGTACTCTACAAACACGTTGAAACCTGCAAGGAGCGTGGTACTCTACAAACACGTTGAAACCTGCAAGGAGCGTGGTACTCGACAAACACGTTGAAACCTGCAAGGAGCGTGGTACTTTACAAACACGTTGCTCTACAAACACGTTGAAACCTGCAAGGAGCGTGGTACTTTACAAACACGTTGCTCTACAAACACGTTGCTCTACAAACACGTTGAAACCTGCAAGGAGCGTGGTAATCTATAAACACGTTGAAACCTGCAAGGAGCGTGATACTCTACAAACACGTTGAAACCTGCAAGGAGCGTGGTACTCTACAAACACGTTGCTCTACAAATACGTTGAAACCTGCAAGGAGCGTGGTACTCGACAAACACGTTGCTCTACAAACACATTGAAACCTGCAAGGAGCGTGGTACTCTACAAATACGTTGCTCTACAAACACGTTGAAACCTGCAAGAAGCGTGGTACTCGACATACACGTTGAAACCTGCAAGGAGCGTGGTACCCTACAAACACGTTGAAACCTGCAAGGAGCGTGGTACTCTACAAACACGTTGCTCTACAAACACGTTGAAACCTGCAAGGAGCGTGGTACTCTACAAATACGTTGCTCTACAAACACGTTGAAACCTGCAAGAAGCGTGGTACTCGACATACACGTTGAAACCTGCAAGGAGCGTGGTACTCTACAAACACGTTGAAACCTGCAAGGAGCGTGGTACTCTACAAACACGTTGAAACCTGCAAGGAGTGTGGTACTCTACAAACACGTTGAAATCTGCAAGGAGCGTGGTACTTTACAAACACGTTGCTCTACAAACACGTTGAAACCTGCAAGGAGCGTGGTACTCTACAAACACGTTGCTCTACAAACACGTTGAAACCTGCAAGGATCGTGGTACTCTACAAACACGTTGAAACCTGCAAGGATCGTGGTACTCTACAAACACGTTGAAACCTGCAAGGAGCGTGGTACTCTACAAACACGTTGAAACCTGCAAGGATCGTGGTACTCTACAAACACGTTGAAACCTGCAAGGAGCGTGGTACTCTACAAACACGTTGAAACCTGCAAGGAGCGTGATACTCTACAAACACGTTGCTCTACAAACACGTTGAAACTTGCAAGGAGCGTGGTACTCTACAAATACGTTGCTCTACAAACACGTTGAAACCTGCAAGGAGCGTGGTACTCTACAAACACGTTGAAACCTGCAAGGATCGTGGTACTCTACAAACACGTTGCTCTACAAACACGTTGAAATCTGCAAGGAGCGTGGTACTCTACAAACACGTTGCTCTACAAACACGTTGAAACATGCAAGGAGCGTGGTACTCTACAAACACGTTACTCTACAAACACGTTGAAACTTGCAAGGAGCGTGGTACTCTACAAACACGTTGAAACTTGCAAGGAGCGTGGTACTCTACAAACACGTTACTCTACAAACACGTTGAAACCTGCAAGGAGCGTGGTACTCTACAAACACGTTACTCTACAAACACGTTGAAACATGCAAGGAGCGTGGTACTCTACAAACACGTTGAAACCTGCAAGAAGCGTGGTATTCGACAAATACGTTGTTCTACAAACACGTTGAAACCTGCAAGGAGCGTGGTACTCGACAAACACGTTGTTCTACAAACACGTTGAAACCTGCAAGGAGCGTGGTACTCTACAAACACGTTGCTCTACAAATACGTTGTTCTACAAACACGTTGAAACCTGCAAGGAGCGTGGTACTCGACAAACACGGTGTTCTACAAACACGTTGAAACCTGCAAGGAGCGTGGTACTCTACAAACACGTTGTTCTACAAACACGTTGTTCTACAAACACGTTGTTCTACAAACACGTTGCTCTACAAATACGTTGTTCTACAAACACGTTGAAACCTGCAAGGAGCGTGGTACTCGACAAACACGTTGTTCTACTAACACGTTGAAACCTGCAAGGAGCGTGGTACTCTACAAACACGTTGTTCTACAAACACGTTGTTCTACAAACACGTTGCTCTACAAATACGTTGTTCTACAAACACGTTGAAACCTGCAAGGAGCTTGGTACTCTACAAACACGTTGAAACCTGCAAGGAGCGTGGTACTCGACAAACACGTTGAAACCTGCAAGGAGCGTGATACTCTACAAACACGTTGCTCTACAAACACGTTGAAACCTGCAAGGAGCGTGATACTCTACAAACACGTTGCTCTACAAACACATTGAAACCTGCAAGGAGCGTGGTACTCGACAAACACGTTGAAACTTGTAAGGAGCGTGGGACTCTACAAACACGTTGAAACCTGCAAGGAGCGTGATACTCTACAAACACGTTGCTCTACAAACACGTTGAAACCTGCAAGGAGCGTGGTACTCGACAAACACGTTGAAACTTGTAAGGAGCGTGGTACTCTACAAACACGTTGAAACCTGCAAGGAGCGTGATACTCTACAAACACGTTGCTCTACAAACACGTTGAAATTTGCAAGGAACGTGGTACTCTACAAATACGTTGCTCTACAAACACGTTGAAACCTGCAAGAAGCGTGGTACTCGACAAACACGTTGAAACCTGCAAGGAGCGTGGTACCCTACAAACACGTTGAAACCTGCAAGGAGCGTGGTTCTCTACAAACACGTTGCTCTACAAACACGTTGAAACCTGCAAGGAGCGTGGTACTCTACAAACACGTTGAAACCTGCAAGGAGCGTGGTACTCTACAAACACGTTGAAACCTGCAAGGAGCGTGGTACTCTACAAACACGTTGCTCTACAAACACGTTGAAACCTGCAAGGAGCGTGGTACTCGACAAACACGTTGTTCTACAAACACGTTGAAACCTGCAAGGAGCGTGGTACTCTACAAACACATTGAAACCTGAAAGGAGCGTGGTACTCTACAAACACGTTGAAACCTGCAAGGAGCGTGGTACTCTACAAACACGTTGCTCTACAAACACGTTGAAACCTGCAAGGAGCGTGGTACTCGACAAACACGTTGTTCTACAAACACGTTGAAACCTGCAAGGAGAGTGGTACTCTACAAACACGTTGAAACCTGCAAGGAGCGTGGTACTCGACAAACACGTTGTTCTACAAACACGTTGAAACCTGCAAGGAGCGTGGTACTCTACAAACACGTTGAAACCTGCAAGGTGCGTGGTACTCTACAAACACGTTGAAACCTGCAAGGAGCGTGGTACTCTACAAACACGTTGCTCTACAAACACGTTGAAACCTGCAAGAAGCGTGGTACTCGACAAACACGTTGAAACCTGCAAGGAGCGTGGTACTCTACAAACACGTTGTTCTACAAACACGTTGAAACCTGCAAGGAGCGTGGTACTTTACAAACACGTTGCACTACAAACACGTTGAAACCTGCAAGGAGCGTGGTACTCTACAAACACGTTGAAACCTGCAAGGAGCGTGGTACTCTACAAACACGTTGAAACCTGAAAGGAGCGTGGTACTCTACAAACACGTTGAAACCTGCAAGGAGCGTGGTACTCTACAAACACGTTGCTCTACAAACACGTTGAAACCTGCAAGGAGCGTGGTACTCGACAAACACGTTGTTCTACAAACACGTTGAAACCTGCAAGGAGAGTGGTACTCTACAAACACGTTGAAACCTGCAAGGAGCGTGGTACTCGACAAACACGTTGTTCTACAAACACGTTGAAACCTGCAAGGAGCGTGGTACTCTACAAACACGTTGAAACCTGCAAGGTGCGTGGTAATCTACAAACACGTTGAAACCTGCAAGGAGCGTGGTACTCTACAAACACGTTGTTCTACAAACACGTTGAAACCTGCAAGGAGCGTGGTACTTTACAAACACGTTGCACTACAAACACGTTGAAACCTGCAAGGAGCGTGGTACTCTACAAACACGTTGAAACCTGCAAGGAGCGTGGTACTCTACAAACACGTTGAAACCTGCAAGGAGCGTGGTACTCTACAAACACGTTGAAACCTGCAAGGAGCGTGGTACTCGACAAACACGTTGTTCTACAAACACGTTGAAACCTGCAAGGAGAGTGGTACTCTACAAACACGTTGAAACCTGCAAGGAGCGTGGTACTCGACAAACACGTTGTTCTACAAACACGTTGAAACCTGCAAGGAGCGTGGTACTCTACAAACACGTTGAAACCTGCAAGGTGCGTGGTACTCTACAAACACGTTGAAACCTGCAAGGAGCGTGGTACTCTACAAACACGTTGCTCTACAAACACGTTGAAACCTGCAAGAAGCGTGGTACTCGACAAACACGTTGAAACCTGCAAGGAGCGTGGTACTCTACAAACACGTTGTTCTACAAACACGTTGAAACCTGCAAGGAGCGTGGTACTTTACAAACACGTTGCACTACAAACACGTTGAAACCTGCAAGGAGCGTGGTACTCTACAAACACGTTGAAACCTGCAAGGAGCGTGGTACTCTACAAACACGTTGAAACCTGCAAGGAGCGTGGTACTCTACAAACACGTTGAAACCTGCAAGGAGCGTGGTACTCGACAAACACGTTGAAACCTGCAAGGAGCGTGGTACTTTACAAACACGTTGCTCTACAAACACGTTGAAACCTGCAAGGAGCGTGGTACTCTACAAACACGTTGAAACCTGCAAGGAGCGTGATACTCTACAAACACGTTGCTCTACAAACACGTTGAAACTTGCAAGGAGCGTGGTACTCTACAAATACGTTGCTCTACAAACACGTTGAAACCTGCAAGGAGCGTGGTACTCTACAAACACGTTGAAACCTGCAAGGATCGTGGTACTCTACAAACACGTTGCTCTACAAACACGTTGAAATCTGCAAGGAGCGTGGTACTCTACAAACACGTTGCTCTACAAACACGTTGAAACATGCAAGGAGCGTGGTACTCCACAAACACGTTACTCTACAAACACGTTGAAACTTGCAAGGAGCGTGGTACTCTACAAACACGTTGAAACTTGCAAGGAGCGTGGTACTCTACAAACACGTTACTCTACAAACACGTTGAAACCTGCAAGGAGCGTGGTACTCTACAAACACGTTACTCTACAAACACGTTGAAACATGCAAGGAGCGTGGTACTCTACAAACACGTTGAAACCTGCAAGAAGCGTGGTATTCGACAAATACGTTGTTCTACAAACACGTTGAAACCTGCAAGGAGCGTGGTACTCGACAAACACGTTGTTCTACAAACACGTTGAAACCTGCAAGGAGCGTGGTACTCTACAAACACGTTGCTCTACAAATACGTTGTTCTACAAACACGTTGAAACCTGCAAGGAGCGTGGTACTCGACAAACACGGTGTTCTACAAACACGTTGAAACCTGCAAGGAGCGTGGTACTCTACAAACACGTTGTTCTACAAACACGTTGTTCTACAAACACGTTGCTCTACAAATACGTTGTTCTACAAACACGTTGAAACCTGCAAGGAGCGTGGTACTCGACAAACACGTTGTTCTACTAACACGTTGAAACCTGCAAGGAGCGTGGTACTCTACAAACACGTTGCTCTACAAACACGTTGAAACCTGCAAGGAGCGTGGTACTCTACAAACACGTTGTTCTACAAACACGTTGTTCTACAAACACGTTGCTCTACAAATACGTTGTTCTACAAACACGTTGAAACCTGCAAGGAGCTTGGTACTCTACAAACACGTTGAAACCTGCAAGGAGCGTGGTACTCGACAAACACGTTGAAACCTGCAAGGAGCGTGATACTCTACAAACACGTTGCTCTACAAACACGTTGAAACCTGCAAGGAGCGTGATACTCTACAAACACGTTGCTCTACAAACACATTGAAACCTGCAAGGAGCGTGGTACTCGACAAACACGTTGAAACTTGTAAGGAGCGTGGGACTCTACAAACACGTTGAAACCTGCAAGGAGCGTGATACTCTACAAACACGTTGCTCTACAAACACGTTGAAACCTGCAAGGAGCGTGGTACTCGACAAACACGTTGAAACTTGTAAGGAGCGTGGTACTCTACAAACACGTTGAAACCTGCAAGGAGCGTGATACTCTACAAACACGTTGCTCTACAAACACGTTGAAACTTGCAAGGAACGTGGTACTCTACAAATACGTTGCTCTACAAACACGTTGAAACCTGCAAGAAGCGTGGTACTCGACAAACACGTTGAAACCTGCAAGGAGCGTGGTACCCTACAAACACGTTGAAACCTGCAAGGAGCGTGGTTCTCTACAAACACGTTGCTCTACAAACACGTTGAAACCTGCAAGGAGCGTGGTACTCTACAAACACGTTGAAACCTGCAAGGAGCGTGGTACTCTACAAACACGTTGAAACCTGCAAGGAGCGTGGTACTCTGCAAACACGTTGCTCTACAAACACGTTGAAACCTGCAAGGAGCGTGGTACTCGACAAACACGTTGTTCTACAAACACGTTGAAACCTGCAAGGAGCGTGGTACTCTACAAACACATTGAAACCTGAAAGGAGCGTGGTACTCTACAAACACGTTGAAACCTGCAAGGAGCGTGGTACTCTACAAACACGTTGCTCTACAAACACGTTGAAACCTGCAAGGAGCGTGGTACTCGACAAACACGTTGTTCTACAAACACGTTGAAACCTGCAAGGAGAGTGGTACTCTACAAACACGTTGAAACCTGCAAGGAGCGTGGTACTCGACAAACACGTTGTTCTACAAACACGTTGAAACCTGCAAGGAGCGTGGTACTCTACAAACACGTTGAAACCTGCAAGGTGCGTGGTACTCTACAAACACGTTGAAACCTGCAAGGAGCGTGGTACTCTACAAACACGTTGCTCTACAAACACGTTGAAACCTGCAAGAAGCGTGGTACTCGACAAACACGTTGAAACCTGCAAGGAGCGTGGTACTCTACAAACACGTTGTTCTACAAACACGTTGAAACCTGCAAGGAGCGTGGTACTTTACAAACACGTTGCACTACAAACACGTTGAAACCTGCAAGGAGCGTGGTACTCTACAAACACGTTGAAACCTGCAAGGAGCGTGGTACTCTACAAACACGTTGAAACCTGAAAGGAGCGTGGTACTCTACAAACACGTTGAAACCTGCAAGGAGCGTGGTACTCTACAAACACGTTGCTCTACAAACACGTTGAAACCTGCAAGGAGCGTGGTACTCGACAAACACGTTGTTCTACAAACACGTTGAAACCTGCAAGGAGAGTGGTACTCTACAAACACGTTGAAACCTGCAAGGAGCGTGGTACTCGACAAACACGTTGTTCTACAAACACGTTGAAACCTGCAAGGAGCGTGGTACTCTACAAACACGTTGAAACCTGCAAGGTGCGTGGTACTCTACAAACACGTTGAAACCTGCAAGGAGCGTGGTACTCTACAAACACGTTGTTCTACAAACACGTTGAAACCTGCAAGGAGCGTGGTACTTTACAAACACGTTGCACTACAAACACGTTGAAACCTGCAAGGAGCGTGGTACTCTACAAACACGTTGAAACCTGCAAGGAGCGTGGTACTCTACAAACACGTTGAAACCTGCAAGGAGCGTGGTACTCTACAAACACGTTGAAACCTGCAAGGAGCGTGGTACTCGACAAACACGTTGTTCTACAAACACGTTGAAACCTGCAAGGAGAGTGGTACTCTACAAACACGTTGAAACCTGCAAGGAGCGTGGTACTCGACAAACACGTTGTTCTACAAACACGTTGAAACCTGCAAGGAGCGTGGTACTCTACAAACACGTTGAAACCTGCAAGGTGCGTGGTACTCTACAAACACGTTGAAACCTGCAAGGAGCGTGGTACTCTACAAACACGTTGCTCTACAAACACGTTGAAACCTGCAAGAAGCGTGGTACTCGACAAACACGTTGAAACCTGCAAGGAGCGTGGTACTCTACAAACACGTTGTTCTACAAACACGTTGAAACCTGCAAGGAGCGTGGTACTTTACAAACACGTTGCACTACAAACACGTTGAAACCTGCAAGGAGCGTGGTACTCTACAAACACGTTGAAACCTGCAAGGAGCGTGGTACTCTACAAACACGTTGAAACCTGCAAGGAGCGTGGTACTCTACAAACACGTTGAAACCTGCAAGGAGCGTGGTACTCGACAAACACGTTGAAACCTGCAAGGAGCGTGGTACTTTACAAACACGTTGCTCTACAAACACGTTGAAACCTGCAAGGAGCGTGGTACTCTACAAACACGTTGAAACCTGCAAGGAGCGTGATACTCTACAAACACGTTGCTCTACAAACACGTTGAAACTTGCAAGGAGCGTGGTACTCTACAAATACGTTGCTCTACAAACACGTTGAAACCTGCAAGGAGCGTGGTACTCTACAAACACGTTGAAACCTGCAAGGATCGTGGTACTCTACAAACACGTTGCTCTACAAACACGTTGAAATCTGCAAGGAGCGTGGTACTCTACAAACACGTTGCTCTACAAACACGTTGAAACATGCAAGGAGCGTGGTACTCCACAAACACGTTACTCTACAAACACGTTGAAACTTGCAAGGAGCGTGGTACTCTACAAACACGTTGAAACTTGCAAGGAGCGTGGTACTCTACAAACACGTTACTCTACAAACACGTTGAAACCTGCAAGGAGCGTGGTACTCTACAAACACGTTACTCTACAAACACGTTGAAACATGCAAGGAGCGTGGTACTCTACAAACACGTTGAAACCTGCAAGAAGCGTGGTATTCGACAAATACGTTGTTCTACAAACACGTTGAAACCTGCAAGGAGCGTGGTACTCGACAAACACGTTGTTCTACAAACACGTTGAAACCTGCAAGGAGCGTGGTACTCTACAAACACGTTGCTCTACAAATACGTTGTTCTACAAACACGTTGAAACCTGCAAGGAGCGTGGTACTCGACAAACACGGTGTTCTACAAACACGTTGAAACCTGCAAGGAGCGTGGTACTCTACAAACACGTTGTTCTACAAACACGTTGTTCTACAAACACGTTGTTCTACAAACACGTTGCTCTACAAATACGTTGTTCTACAAACACGTTGAAACCTGCAAGGAGCGTGGTACTCGACAAACACGTTGTTCTACTAACACGTTGAAACCTGCAAGGAGCGTGGTACTCTACAAACACGTTGCTCTACAAACACGTTGAAACCTGCAAGGAGCGTGGTACTCTACAAACACGTTGTTCTACAAACACGTTGTTCTACAAACACGTTGCTCTACAAATACGTTGTTCTACAAACACGTTGAAACCTGCAAGGAGCTTGGTACTCTACAAACACGTTGAAACCTGCAAGGAGCGTGGTACTCGACAAACACGTTGAAACCTGCAAGGAGCGTGATACTCTACAAACACGTTGCTCTACAAACACGTTGAAACCTGCAAGGAGCGTGATACTCTACAAACACGTTGCTCTACAAACACATTGAAACCTGCAAGGAGCGTGGTACTCGACAAACACGTTGAAACTTGTAAGGAGCGTGGGACTCTACAAACACGTTGAAACCTGCAAGGAGCGTGATACTCTACAAACACGTTGCTCTACAAACACGTTGAAACCTGCAAGGAGCGTGGTACTCGACAAACACGTTGAAACTTGTAAGGAGCGTGGTACTCTACAAACACGTTGAAACCTGCAAGGAGCGTGATACTCTACAAACACGTTGCTCTACAAACACGTTGAAACTTGCAAGGAACGTGGTACTCTACAAATACGTTGCTCTACAAACACGTTGAAACCTGCAAGAAGCGTGGTACTCGACAAACACGTTGAAACCTGCAAGGAGCGTGGTACCCTACAAACACGTTGAAACCTGCAAGGAGCGTGGTTCTCTACAAACACGTTGCTCTACAAACACGTTGAAACCTGCAAGGAGCGTGGTACTCTACAAACACGTTGAAACCTGCAAGGAGCGTGGTACTCTACAAACACGTTGAAACCTGCAAGGAGCGTGGTACTCTACAAACACGTTGCTCTACAAACACGTTGAAACCTGCAAGGAGCGTGGTACTCGACAAACACGTTGTTCTACAAACACGTTGAAACCTGCAAGGAGCGTGGTACTCTACAAACACATTGAAACCTGAAAGGAGCGTGGTACTCTACAAACACGTTGAAACCTGCAAGGAGCGTGGTACTCTACAAACACGTTGCTCTACAAACACGTTGAAACCTGCAAGGAGCGTGGTACTCGACAAACACGTTGTTCTACAAACACGTTGAAACCTGCAAGGAGAGTGGTACTCTACAAACACGTTGAAACCTGCAAGGAGCGTGGTACTCGACAAACACGTTGTTCTACAAACACGTTGAAACCTGCAAGGAGCGTGGTACTCTACAAACACGTTGAAACCTGCAAGGTGCGTGGTACTCTACAAACACGTTGAAACCTGCAAGGAGCGTGGTACTCTACAAACACGTTGCTCTACAAACACGTTGAAACCTGCAAGAAGCGTGGTACTCGACAAACACGTTGAAACCTGCAAGGAGCGTGGTACTCTACAAACACGTTGTTCTACAAACACGTTGAAACCTGCAAGGAGCGTGGTACTTTACAAACACGTTGCACTACAAACACGTTGAAACCTGCAAGGAGCGTGGTACTCTACAAACACGTTGAAACCTGCAAGGAGCGTGGTACTCTACAAACACGTTGAAACCTGCAAGGAGCGTGGTACTCTACAAACACGTTGAAACCTGCAAGGAGCGTGGTACTCGACAAACACGTTGTTCTACAAACACGTTGAAACCTGCAAGGAGAGTGGTACTCTACAAACACGTTGAAACCTGCAAGGAGCGTGGTACTCGACAAACACGTTGTTCTACAAACACGTTGAAACCTGCAAGGAGCGTGGTACTCTACAAACACGTTGAAACCTGCAAGGTGCGTGGTACTCTACAAACACGTTGAAACCTGCAAGGAGCGTGGTACTCTACAAACACGTTGCTCTACAAACACGTTGAAACCTGCAAGAAGCGTGGTACTCGACAAACACGTTGAAACCTGCAAGGAGCGTGGTACTCTACAAACACGTTGTTCTACAAACACGTTGAAACCTGCAAGGAGCGTGGTACTTTACAAACACGTTGCACTACAAACACGTTGAAACCTGCAAGGAGCGTGGTACTCTACAAACACGTTGAAACCTGCAAGGAGCGTGGTACTCTACAAACACGTTGAAACCTGCAAGGAGCGTGGTACTCTACAAACACGTTGAAACCTGCAAGGAGCGTGGTACTCGACAAACACGTTGAAACCTGCAAGGAGCGTGGTACTTTACAAACACGTTGCTCTACAAACACGTTGAAACCTGCAAGGAGCGTGGTACTCTACAAACACGTTGAAACCTGCAAGGAGCGTGATACTCTACAAACACGTTGAAACCTGCAAGGAGCGTGGTACTCTACAAACACGTTGCTCTACAAATACGTTGAAACCTGCAAGGAGCGTGGTACTCGACAAACACGTTGCTCTACAAACACATTGAAACCTGCAAGGAGCGTGGTACTCTACAAATACGTTGCTCTACAAACACGTTGAAACCTGCAAGAAGCGTGGTACTCGACATACACGTTGAAACCTGCAAGGAGCGTGGTACCCTACAAACACGTTGAAACCTGCAAGGAGCGTGGTACTCTACAAACACGTTGCTCTACAAACACGTTGAAACCTGCAAGGAGCGTGGTACTCTACAAATACGTTGCTCTACAAACACGTTGAAACCTGCACGAAGCGTGGTACTCGACATACACGTTGAAACCTGCAAGGAGCGTGGTACTCTACAAACACGTTGAAACCTGCAAGGAGCGTGGTACTCTACAAACACGTTGAAATCTGCAAGGAGCGTGGTACTTTACAAACACGTTGCTCTACAAACACGTTGAAACCTGCAAGGAGCGTGGTACTCTACAAACACGTTGCTCTACAAACACGTTGAAACCTGCAAGGATCGTGGTACTCTACAAACACGTTGAAACCTGCAAGGATCGTGGTACTCTACAAACACGTTGAAACCTGCAAGGAGCGTGGTACTCTACAAACACGTTGAAACCTGCAAGGATCGTGGTACTCTACAAACACGTTGAAACCTGCAAGGAGCGTGGTACTCTACAAACACGTTGAAACCTGCAAGGAGCGTGATACTCTACAAACACGTTGCTCTACAAACACATTGAAACCTGCAAGGAGCGTGGTACTCGACAAACACGTTGAAACTTGTAAGGAGCGTGGTACTTTACAAACACGTTGAAACCTGCAAGGAGCGTGGTACTCTACAAACACGTTGAAACCTGCAAGGAGCGTGATACTCTACAAACACGTTGCTCTACAAACACGTTGAAACCTGCAAGGAGCGTGGTACTCTACAAATACGTTGAAACCTGCAAGGAGCGTGGTACTCTACAAACACGTTGAAACCTGCAAGGAGCGTGGTACTCGACAAACACGTTGAAACCTGCAAGGAGCGTGGTACTCTACAAACACGTTGAAACCTGCAAGGAGCGTGATACTCTACAAACACGTTGCTCTACAAACACGTTGAAACCTGCAAGGAGCGTGATACTCTACAAACACGTTGCTCTACAAACACATTGAAACCTGCAAGGAGCGTGGTACTCGACAAACACGTTGAAACTTGTAAGGAGCGTGGTACTCTACAAACACGTTGAAACCTGCAAGGAGCGTGATACTCTACAAACACGTTGAAACCTGCAAGGAGCGTGGTACTCGACAAACACGTTGAAACTTGTAAGGAGCGTGGTACTCTACAAACACGTTGAAACCTGCAAGGAGCGTGATACTCTACAAACACGTTGCTCTACAAACACGTTGAAACCTGCAAGGAGCGTGGTACTCTACAAATACGTTGCTCTACAAACACATTGAAACCTGCAAGGAGCGTGGTACTCTACAAATACGTTGCTCTACAAACACGTTGAAACCTGCAAGAAGCGTGGTACTCGACAAACACGTTGAAACCTGCAAGGAGCGTGGTACCCTACAAACACGTTGAAACCTGCATGGAGCATGGTACTCTACAAACACGTTGCTCTACAAACACGTTGAAACCTGCAAGGAGCGTGGTACTCTACAAAGGCGTTGAAACCTGCAAGGAGCGTGGTACTCTACAAACACGTTGAAACCTGCAAGGAGCGTGGTACTCTACAAACACGTTGAAACCTGCAAGGAGTGTGGTACTCTACAAACACGTTGAAACCTGCAAGGAGCGTGGTACTTTACAAACACGTTGAAACATGCAAGGAGCGTGGTACTCTACAAAGACGTTGAAACCTGCAAGGAGCGTGGTACTCTACAAACACGTTGAAACCTGCAAGGAGCGTGGTACTCTACAAACACGTTGAAACCTGCAAGGATCGTGGTACTCTACAAACACGTTGCTCTACAAACACGTTGAAATCTGCAAGGAGCGTGGTACTCTACAAACACGTTGCTCTACAAACACGTTGAAGCATGCAAGGAGCGTGGTACTCTACAAACACGTTGAAACCTGCAAGGAGCGTGGTACTATACAAACACGTTGCTCTACAAACACGTTGAAACATGCAAGGAGCGTGGTACTCTACAAACACGTTGAAACTTGCAAGGAGCGTGGTACTCTACAAACACGTTGCTCTACAAACACATTGAAACCTGCAAGGAGCGTGGTACTCTACAAACACGTTGAAACCTGCAAGGAGCGTGGTACTCTACAAACACGTTGAAACCTGCAAGGAGCGTGGTACTCTACAAACACGTTGAAACCTGCAAGGAGCGTGGTACTCTACAAACACGTTACTCTACAAACACGTTGAAACTTGCAAGGAGCGTGGTACTCTACAAACACGTTGAAACTTGCAAGGAGCGTGGTACTCTACAAACACGTTACTCTACAAACACGTTGAAACCTGCAAGGAGCGTGGTACTCTACAAACACGTTACTCTACAAACACGTTGAAACCTGCAAGGAGCGTGATACTCTACAAACACGTTGAAACCTGCAAGGAGCGTGGTACTCGACAAACACGTTGAAACTTGTAAGGAGCGTGGTACTCTACAAACACGTTGAAACCTGCAAGGAGCGTGATACTCTACAAACACGTTGCTCTACAAACACGTTGAAACCTGCAAGGAGCGTGGTACTCTACAAATACGTTGCTCTACAAACACATTGAAACCTGCAAGGAGCGTGGTACTCTACAAATACGTTGCTCTACAAACACGTTGAAACCTGCAAGAAGCGTGGTACTCGACAAACACGTTGAAACCTGCAAGGAGCGTGGTACCCTACAAACACGTTGAAACCTGCATGGAGCATGGTACTCTACAAACACGTTGCTCTACAAACACGTTGAAACCTGCAAGGAGCGTGGTACTCTACAAAGGCGTTGAAACCTGCAAGGAGCGTGGTACTCTACAAACACGTTGAAACCTGCAAGGAGCGTGGTACTCTACAAACACGTTGAAACCTGCAAGGAGTGTGGTACTCTACAAACACGTTGAAACCTGCAAGGAGCGTGGTACTTTACAAACACGTTGAAACATGCAAGGAGCGTGGTACTCTACAAAGACGTTGAAACCTGCAAGGAGCGTGGTACTCTACAAACACGTTGAAACCTGCAAGGAGCGTGGTACTCTACAAACACGTTGAAACCTGCAAGGATCGTGGTACTCTACAAACACGTTGCTCTACAAACACGTTGAAATCTGCAAGGAGCGTGGTACTCTACAAACACGTTGCTCTACAAACACGTTGAAGCATGCAAGGAGCGTGGTACTCTACAAACACGTTGAAACCTGCAAGGAGCGTGGTACTATACAAACACGTTGCTCTACAAACACGTTGAAACATGCAAGGAGCGTGGTACTCTACAAACACGTTGAAACTTGCAAGGAGCGTGGTACTCTACAAACACGTTGCTCTACAAACACATTGAAACCTGCAAGGAGCGTGGTACTCTACAAACACGTTGAAACCTGCAAGGAGCGTGGTACTCTACAAACACGTTGAAACCTGCAAGGAGCGTGGTACTCTACAAACACGTTGAAACCTGCAAGGAGCGTGGTACTCTACAAACACGTTACTCTACAAACACGTTGAAACTTGCAAGGAGCGTGGTACTCTACAAACACGTTGAAACTTGCAAGGAGCGTGGTACTCTACAAACACGTTACTCTACAAACACGTTGAAACCTGCAAGGAGCGTGGTACTCTACAAACACGTTACTCTACAAACACGTTGAAACATGCAAGGAGCGTGGTACTCTACAAACACGTTGTTCTACAAACACGTTGAAACCTGCAAGAAGCGTGGTACTCGACAAATACGTTGTTCTACAAACACGTTGAAACCTGCAAGGAGCGTGGTACTCGACAAACACGTTGTTCTACAAACACGTTGAAACCTGCAAGGAGCGTTGTACTCTACAAACACGTTGCTCTACAAATACGTTGTTCTACAAACACGTTGAAACCTGCAAGGAGCGTGGTACTCGACAAACACGTTGTTCTACAAACACGTTGAAACCTGCAAGGAGCGTGGTACTCTACAAACACGTTGCTCTACAAACACGTTGAAACCTGCAAGGAGCGTGGTACTCGACAAACACGTTGTTCTACAAACACGTCGAAACCTGCAAGGAGCGTGGTACTCTACAAACACGTTGCTCTACAAACACGTTGAAACCTGCAAGGAGCGTGGTACTCTACAAACACGTTGTTCTACAAACACGTTGTTCTACAAACACGTTGCTCTACAAACACGTTGTTCTACAAACACGTTGAAACCTGCAAGGAGCGTGGTACTCTACAAACACGTTGAAACCTGCAAGGAGCGTGGTACTCTACAAACACGTTGAAACCTGCAAGGAGCGTGGTACTCTACAAACACGTTGCTCTACAAACACGTTGAAACCTGCAAGGAGCGTGGTACTCTACAAACACGTCACCCACTATTGTCCGACGTGAGGCTTTCTGTTTTATAACATGACAACCCCCACATTGAGAGGCTATACACTTGGTGTGGGTCGAGTCCTGGAAACATTCACCAGTACCCTGTATACGTAAAAATATCTAAATATAGTATGATGATTATACATGTAAATTACAATTCAATTAATATAATTTGATAATATTTCATACACTGCATTTAATTTTACTTGCAAAACTTTACCTCGCAGTTATCGATCTTCCCCCTTTATACGATGTTTCGATTGGAATATGGAACTGTGGTATTTTTGTTTTTCATTTTATTACAAGTATTGGATAAAATTAATGAAACTATTGCGAAAATTGAAAACTCGATGGAAACTTAGAGGAATGTTCAAAATTGTTTAATGAATTTTAACTGTCAATACATGACGATAAAGGAAGAAAATGACAAAACATTTATCTATACAGTTTCCATATACGTGCAAGGTCATGATTAAAAAAACGTATTGGAACGATACGGTTGTTTATTGGAATAAACTGTGTACTGTTGAAACGTCTTGATTGAGATATTCTGGTTATAATAGAATAGAACGAAAACTTAAAGGAAGAATTGTGTGCCGAGAGGAAGATATTTGACAAATTAAATTTAAAATTTAAAAGACAATGCTGTTATCAGGAACACCAAAAACCTATCTTCATATCTAATGAAAAGTATAGAAATCAATGGGTAAAGTTTAAATAGCCAATGAAAGAAATATGTACCATGTCGGGTTAAAGTAAAGTCAAAAAAATAATGTTGCTTTCCAGAGAAAGCATTAAAAGCCATCGTTAAAAATCTTCGATCAGGAAAGACATGTTGCATAAACTGAATCTACGTATAAAAAAGACAAAGAATTCCTAGATTTCTAGTACCATTTCAAGACTTTCGACATAGTCTGGCATGATGGCTTATTATAAATTTTTCATGGAAAAATTGTTCTATTATTAAAGGAAACAGCTGGAACCTTTTAATGTCTCTTTGTGATGATGTTAATAACAAAGTTCTTTCTTGGTGATTTGGTATCGGTCTTTATACTAAGATAGCGCTATGTACTGTCCCAACCCTATACTAAGATAGCGCTATGTACTGTCCCAACCCTATACTAAGATAGCGCTATGTACTGTCCCAACCCTATACTAAGATAGCGCTATGTACTGTCCCAACCCTATACTAAGATAGCGCTATGTACTGTCCCAACCCTATACTAAGATAGCGCTATGTACTGTCCCAACCCTTTACTAAGATAGCGCTATGTACTGTCCCAACCCTATACTAAGATAGCGCTATGTACTGTCCCAACCCTATACTAAGATAGCGCTATGTACTGTCCCAACCCTATACTAAGATAGCGCTATGTACTGTCCCAACCCTATACTAAGATAGCGCTATGTACTGTCCCAACCCTATACTAAGATAGCGCTATGTACTGTCCCAACCCTATACTAAGATAGCGCTATGTACTGTCCCAACCCTATACTAAGATAGCGCTATGTACTGTCCCAACCCTATACTAAGATAGCGCTATGTACTGTCCCAACCCTTTACTAAGATAGCGCTATGTACTGTCCCAACCCTATACTAAGATAGCGCTATGTACTGTCCCAACCCTATACTAAGATAGCGCTATGTACTGTCCCAACCCTATACTAAGATAGCGCTATGTACTGTCCCAACCCTATACTAAGATAGCGCTATGTACTGTCCCAACCCTATACTAAGATAGCGCTATGTACTGTCCCAACCCTATACTAAGATAGCGCTATGTACTGTCCCAACCCTATACTAAGATAGCGCTATGTACTGTCCAACCCTATACTAAGATAGCGCTATGTACTGTCCCAACCCTATACTAAGATAGCGCTATGTACTGTCCCAACCCTATACTAAGATAGCGCTATGTACTGTCCCAACCCTATACTAAGATAGCGCTATGTACTGTCCCAACCCTATACTAAGATAGCGCTATGTACTGTCCCAACCCTATACTAAGATAGCGCTATGTACTGTCCCAACCCTATACTAAGATAGCGCTATGTACTGTCCCAACCCTATACTAAGATAGCGCTATGTACTGTCCCAACCCTATACTAAGATAGCGCTATGTACTGTCCCAACCCTATACTAAGATAGCGCTATGTACTGTCCCAACCCTATACTAAGATAGCGCTATGTACTGTCCCAACCCTATACTAAGATAGCGCTATGTACTGTCCCAACCCTATACTAAGATAGCGCTATGTACTGTCCCAACCCTATACTAAGATAGCGCTATGTACTGTCCCAACCCTATACTAAGATAGCGCTATGTACTGTCCCAACCCTATACTAAGATAGCGCTATGTACAGTCCCAACCCTATACTAAGATAGCGCTATGTACTGTCCCAACCCTATACTAAGATAGCGCTATGTACTGTCCCAACCCTATACTAAGATAGCGCTATGTACTGTCCCAACCCTATACTAAGATAGCGCTATGTACTGTCCCAACCCTATACTAAGATAGCGCTATGTACAGTCCCAACCCTATACTAAGATAGCGCTATGTACTGTCCCAACCCTATACTAAGATAGCGCTATGTACTGTCCCAACCCTATACTAAGATAGCGCTATGTACTGTCCCAACCCTATACTAAGATAGCGCTATGTACTGTCCCAACCCTATACTAAGATAGCGCTATGTACTGTCCCAACCCTATACTAAGATAGCGCTATGTACTGTCCCAACCCTATACTAAGATAGCGCTATGTACTGTCCCAACCCTATACTAAGATAGCGCTATGTACTGTCCCAACCCTATACTAAGATAGCGCTATGTACTGTCCCAACCCTATACTAAGATAGCGCTATGTACTGTCCCAACCCTATACTAAGATAGCGCTATGTACTGTCCCAACCCTATACTAAGATAGCGCTATGTACTGTCCCAACCCTATACTAAGATAGCGCTATGTACTGTCCCAACCCTATACTAAGATAGCGCTATGCACTGTCCCAACCCTATACTAAGATAGCGCTATGTACTGTCCCAACCCTTTACTAAGATAGCGCTATGTACTGTCCCAACCCTATACTAAGATAGCGCTATGTACTGTCCCAACCCTATACTAAGATAGCGCTATGTACTGTCCCAACCCTATACTAAGATAGCGCTATGTACTGTCCCAACCCTATACTAAGATAGCGCTATGTACTGTCCCAACCCTATACTAAGATAGCGCTATGTACTGTCCCAACCCTATACTAAGATAGCGCTATGTACTGTCCCAACCCTATACTAAGATAGCGCTATGTACTGTCCCAACCCTATACTAAGATAGCGCTATGTACTGTCCCAACCCTATACTAAGATAGCGCTATGTACTGTCCCAACCCTATAATAAGATAGCGCTATGTACTGTCCCAACCCTTTACTAAGATAGCGCTATGTACTGTCCCAACCCTATACTAAGATAGCGCTATGTACTGTCCCAACCCTATACTAAGATAGCGCTATGTACTGTCCCAACCCTATACTAAGATAGCGCTATGTACTGTCCCAACCCTATACTAAGATAGCGCTATGTACTGTCCCAACCCTATACTAAGATAGCGCTATGTACTGTCCCAACCCTATACTAAGATAGCGCTATGTACTGTCCCAACCCTATACTAAGATAGCGCTATGTACTGTCCCAACCCTATACTAAGATAGCGCTATGTACTGTCCCAACCCTATACTAAGATAGCGCTATGTACTGTCCCAACCCTATACTAAGATAGCGCTATGTACTGTCCCAACCCTTTTCTCATTTCTGATAAATGCAAAAAATATTACCACACCATCAGAACAATTCCAAAATTCAATAAGAAAATTGTAGAACAGGGGTAAAATCTATATTCCTAGCACAAATATATATGACTGCACACTCACCTGGCTTGGTATAGGGACAATATTGTGTCATGATGCTGGTGGTTTGTCATACAACATTTGTTAACAAAACCCCTGCAAAGTCCAGCTAATTAGATATTGGTGTTCGATGCAATTCAAGCTCTCTCAACAACCGATATTTTAAACGTTTAGGCTGCTGTAAACCGGTGTGGAAGACTCGGGGAAATATCTTGGAAAGTGTTTTCAATAGTATGTCAATGCTCACGAATAATATGTGAGAGACCACCAAAGTTATGGTGGCATGCAAAAACAAGAAGTGACTTTTTATCGGAGGTTTTTGATTATATGCTATAAGGTTATATCTGCTTATCGTTTCAACACGAGAAAGAGCACTGCATGATCAATCTTCTTATGACGGTATCCGCTGTTATTATGATTTCTGGGTTCATATGTACGTCTTTTTTCGTGTACAATTGAAATATTGGAAAATATAATTGTTATGCAGAATAGCTATTGCACTGTTTAATTTTTAATTTTGTGGTGTCGTTTTACACATTTTACGGAGGCCATATATATATATTACATATGGTGTGGTTTTCATACAATTTCATTGGCTAAATCAGTGACGTGATATACAGAATATTTAATGTATTTTTTCCTCTGAGAAGAAACCAGACGCCTTATTTCTATTTTAAAAAAAATATTGACGCTATGTTTCTATTTTTAAGTATATTGATCGTTATGTTACTAAATTTAGATCCAGATAGTGTCCGTTCCGGACCGCGTCCCCCCCGTAATAATTTTTTTTATAGTTTTATTGTGTTCTTAAACAATAAAATAATGATGTGTTAATATTTTAGTTTCAATGACACGAGTAATACATTACATATGTAATATAAAAATTAAGGACTTTTTACTCTGTCAATATGTTATATATGGACCTGTTAGGATTATATTAACCTCAGACTTCGTCTTCGGTCAATATAATCCTAACAGGTCCAACATATTGACCTCGTAAGAAGTCCATAATTGAACAATATATAAAGTCTAAGGGAATCTACCAACCAGAGAACTTAATGAGTAACGGATCGTCGAGACATGACGATGCAGCACAAACAAAATAAATTATTGATGTCTAGAAGATTGTGCAACGATACCGATAAAGATGTTACAAACAAAGTATTATCAAGAAAAGTTTTAACAAAGCTAATGACATCTAGAGAACTGTCCCGTATGTGGCGGATAAGGGATGCCCTGTACAGGGGTTGTCGGTTTTCTGGTTAAAATACGGAAAGTCTGACATTGGTTCATATAGGGTAAATGCCACGCCCCCTCTACGTTTAAGACCAAGACCTCTTTTGTAGATTTCGAATAAATGAGTAGCCGCATTGTTGCAGCTGTCAAATGCTAATTTATTTTCCCTTTTCCAACTATCCATGCTCAGCCATTGCCAATCAAAAGTCATTATTGAGGTCGTCACATCACTTCTACACTTCTGTTTAGTTTTAAGATATTGTTGAACTTGTTGCCGTTCAGAATATGCCTGGAATATTTGCTACTGGACGTGAAGCTACAACAAGCAATCCATATATATTTGATTTATAATGTCCAAAATAGCAATAAATTTATCACATTAAATGTTCCGATGCATTTATTTTTATAAACATTTCATTAATTATTAATATCAAATATCAAACAAAATCACCGACATCCCAGGTTGTCACAATTACCTGTTCAATCAATACGTTTGCTTTATTGGTGGTGTTTAATTTTGATTAAAACTAGCCTTCGATATATAAAAAAAAATGATTAAAGCACACCAACACATTCAAAAGCTATCATCAGAAATATGACAGGAACGTCTCAGCAACATTAACTGGCTTTGGATGTTTTAAGTAATATTATAAGCGCAAAATTTGACAAAATATAAGTTCGTTATTGGTTAGCAACTTGATCATTCATGATCCTAATTATACACATACAATGTGAATATACAGACCAATTATTTGTACTACTCATTTCAATTACCAGAATATCCCAAAAAATACTGCGAGATATACATAGATATGAGAAGATCCCGAGTACACGTAATCTTACTTGTTTTTAAATTATGTAAAATATCTTATCATTTGGTCACAACATAGATACCCATTAGTATCTGTAGTTTTCGTCTCTGTGATTTTAAAGTGAATTCAAGAGGAGTAGTTAATGATATTGTTGAACATAACTGACTTCTTATATGTACTACAAGTAATAGGTAAATGTCGATGTTGATAGCCTTCAATCAAATGTTTATTCATTTATTGTTTTATTCGTGTATTATGACCTGTTTATGAGAGATGAGACTTAAATAAAATAAAATATTGAATTGAATTGAACCCAATAAAGATTAGATTGATGATGTTAAAATGATATTTTACAATTTGGCAAAATGCAAAATAGAATAATGAATTTAAGTACCATATATATATATATATTGTATGGTTGTCACTTGCTTCTAGACGTTTGTATAATATACTTTATTTCCTGTAACTGTATAATGAATAATTCCTCATTATCCTATCCAATATATTAAAAATTGCTGAGTTAGATTGCTGTCAAATTATAATATTAAGTATATATGTACCATCTACACACGCTTATACACATGTCATACGTCTATCCCTAGATTTGCCTTACGAGACAAGGTAACACTACGACTATTGAAGCTCCTTTTTTAGGGAGTGGATGTAGTCGAGTGGTCTAGGGCGCTGGACGTAAGGCTAAGCGAATGGTGCTGCAGTGTATCAATGGTGTGGGTTCAAATCCCGTCGAGGGAAGAACAAAAATTTGACAGCTCTAAAATCTAATTCTAACACTGTTTGGTTTAATTTTCAGACGTATATATATATATATATGTTGGACATTTTTGTCATAACATACATACAAAATGTAGTTGACAAGTTCGGTGGTGTGTTATGATGTCCAAATGCAGTGCCGGATTGTTATGAAGCCCTAGGCTATTTCAGTAGGCCCATCCCAACCCCCACCCTCACGACTAGAGGAAGATGGAAGAGTTTTTAACCAATTTGAACAAAGGCGATGATGATGACGGGTTTCTAGGATTCTGCAATATTCTGAAATGGAGTGCAAATGTGCACAGAAAATGAGTGAAGCGTTGTTTAGAATACAGCACGCTATACCAGCATATCCATGTATATGAGATTCCAATGCCATTGTAAAAGATAATATAAACCTTGGCCGGAGTCCCCATCAATTTTGAGGCCCTAGACTTCAGCATGCCAAGCCTGTAGGTAAATCCAGCACTGCACAAACTATATATTCTGGTGTTTTCAAACATTGTCTTCAGATGTTGCAATATTGCATTGTTGTGTCCTAATCTTGTATTTTGGTGTGCTTCTCAGTATATTGTATTTTGGTTTTATTGAAGCGCCTGTACCAAGCTAGAAAAGTGTGATGTCATGCATTTGTGTGTTAGTGAATTGATCTTGACTTTTTCTTTTGGATTTTGGAGCTGTTCCGACAGTGTGGTATTTTGGAGCTGTTCCGACAGTGTGGTATTTTGGAGCTGTTCCGACAGTGTGGTATTTTTTAGGGTTTTAATCTTATTGCATTGTATTCTGATATTTCAATATTGTATTCTGATACTCAACAAGTTGTATTCAAATATTGTATACAGAGTTATAATGTTATATTGTCAAGAAGAGTTTGAAGATACCAAAGGGGTAATCAGTACCCGTAAATCGGAGGACAGACAACACAATGGTCAAAAGAAAAGGGACAAAAACATAAACAACGATCTACAAACATTACACATAAAACTAAAGATCAAGTAACACGAACTCCACTAAAAAACCGCATTGATTTTATTTCTTCGGACATTCCAGAAATAGGTATTCAGTTTTTTTTTTTGCTTTCAGTATTCTAATATTGTATTTTGATCTCCTAATATTGTACTTGTGTGCACAAATATTGTAATCTGTTAAAACGGCCATAGTGCATTTGATGTTTCCAAATTGTATTTTCTTGTTTCAAGGTTGAATTCACATGTTCTTATTGCACTCTAGTGTTTCAATAATAGTATTTCTGATATCAATTCACTGTTCTAATATTATATTCTAGCAATAATATATCACGATAGAAAAACTACACATGACACATTGGACAATAAATACGTAATATTCTCCGGTTTTCATATGCTTCATCCATTGCCCAGGAGGAGAATGCAATTAGTGGTGTATCACATATACCAAACCAATAAAGATAAATCAGAATAAGATATGATAATAGTATCAGTAAATGTCCTATTAATGTTTCAGTGCCATCTTTTATTGCCGTTCAGGGATAGCGTTGACTTACAATGGAAAGTTTCATCTGTCTTTGTGTTTATATTATACATTATTCGTGGAGTACGTCCATGTCTGTTGTGTTGTTAAACTAGTACAAGATAATTACATTATTCGTGGAGTACGTCCATGTCTGTTGTGTTGTTAAACTGGTAAAAGATAATTACATTATTCGTGGAGTACGTCCATGTCTGTTGTGTTGTTAAACTGGTACAAGATAATTACATTATTCGTGGAGTACGTCCATGTCTGTTGTGTTGTTAAACTGGTACAAGATAATTACATTATTCGTGGAGTACGTCCATGTCTGTTGTGTTGTTAAACTGGTACAAGATAATTACATTATTCGTGGAGTACGTCCATGTCTTTGTGTTGTTAAACTGGTACAAGATAATTACATTATTCGTGGAGTACGTCCATTTCTGTTGTGTTGTTAAACTGGTAAAAGATAATTACATTATTCGTGGAGTACGTCCATGTCTGTTGCGTTGTTAAACTGGTACAAGATAATTACATTATTCGTGGAGTACGTCCATGTCTGTTGTGTTGTTAAACTGGTACAAGATAATTACATTATTCGTGGAGTACGTCCATGTCTATTGTGTTGTTAAACTGGTACAATATCATCTCTGAAACTCTTTATGTAAGTAGTTAGTTGTACTTATTTTATTACAGTTTTTCTACTTAAATTTATTATGCTCCAAATCTTGATTAAAACTAGAGAATATTATAATGTATTTGCACTGTACCAATCGAACGAAGCAAAACAACTGCTTTTCACTTTTATTTTTTTTACATAAACGTGTTTGTGATTGGTCTAATTAACGTTCGACTTCATCACACTAATGTTGGAAACGTCCATCGTATCTGTTATTAATTAGTAGCGCTTGGGCTAATTATATTTTCTTTCCAGTTAGAGATATCAGACACATTTGAATCGGATATGAATAGAATAGAATAGAATAGAATACTTTTATTTTCCAAATCAGGTCCCCAAGGGGGCATTTACATTTAACAGTCATAATTGTTTAACATACATATAAAACAAATCAGTACATAACAAGGACTAAACAATAAAATGATTTGTTGAACAATAAAATGAATTGTCAATTAATATTGACCAATAAGGTATGTGCAGTTGTGTTGCTACTCTGGGTAATGGAAGCAATGTTTAATGGAATATTGTTTTGCTGCAATGGGCACCAAGGGACGATGCTAAGGTTTGTTGAAATTGTAACAAAACCTCCTCGTGTCCAATGCAGGAAAACAATATGTATGTAATAAAATAATTAAAATTATTATGTGTTATCATTGATTATTCTGTTTAAAGATATAAAATAAAAAAAAGATAATCATATTCAAACACATTAATAGTAACTGTAGAGGTCTAATTTCAGCTAAGGACACCAAGGGACGATGCTCAAGGTACTGTTATATGCAGACCTCCTCGTGTCCAGAGCAAAAAAGAGAGCCATGCTATTTCATGTTCTTTAGAATAAATGTTGCTATAGTAGTGAGGACTAATGTTTTCTCTGTATTCATTAACCAAACAAGTTTGTCCTTTGAATTTAAACGTTTGAAATTAGGACAGCTTTTTGCTATCTCCTTAAGTAGGAGATTTTCGGTCATTTTCAAGTTTATTACAGTGAAATACAAAATGATATTCGTCTTCCACTTCCCCCCGAGGAGAACGCTTACATTTTCTATCTGGTAGGAGAGTACTCTGGTATCTACCAGTCTCAATTTTCAATTGATGACAGGAAATACGTAGTTGTGTAAGGTATCTCCTCTGCTCAAAACTGAAAAGTAGATGCGAATATACTTTTTTTAACGAATACATTCCCGGAAGTGGGTATACTCATATCAAAACATAAATAGAACAAGTTTACTGCCTACCCTTCCAGAGCACCTGAATTCACCACCGGTTTCTCGCGAGGTTCGTGTTACTCGATCTTTAGTTTTATGTGTATGTTTTGTAGATCGTTGTTTGTCCTTTTGTCCTTTTTCTTTTGACCATTGTGTTTTCTGTTCTTCTTCGATTTACGTATTCTGATTACCCCTTTGGTATCTACAAACTCTTCTTACAAAAATAAGCGTCTTAAATAGTATGGTAGAACGGGCCTGTCGCGGAAGTAGTGAATGTTACATGTGAGAGAAGGTATAACAGATAGGATAGAATATCATTACCCTCTATTAGGCTACGTACGATTATTATAGTGGGTCTTGTCGTGTTCGGTGCGTGATATTATAACACGGACGAAGGTCGTACATATGATATCATGGTAAACCGTTTTTTTTAATGATTATTACTTATTAGAGGTACATCTGAAACTTTTATAAAGACCATTTAGAGATATCTGTAATTCATTTAAAGCATCTTATATATGAATGTGGATCTATTGTAGAACCATCCGAACCAGTTTACAACTTATTTGTAAATCCAGTGTTTCCGGCATTCTTAATGGGGTTTCACTTGAAGAAACCTAGATATGCTTAATGCAACAATAAATAGGGCTTCAAAATACTACAATCTATATTTTATGTCAAAATAGCACCTTACACGCTCCCGGGAAGGACCGGACAGCCTTTCTTATTGCAACTTATAGAAATCTTGACCCACGAACTAGAACTCCATAGACTTTAGATTATTCAATTGTATAACTTGAGACTACATATCCCAATAATGTTATAGGCTGAAAATCACTGCAATTATTTCTTTTCTTTTTGAAGGAATGCTTAGTATATTCCAATATAGTTTCTAACATTGAACTTTGAACCCTATGGTTTAGACGCCATGCACTTTGTTATCTGGATAAATTCATGATCTATTTTCCCATAGGAATGCCTTATGTGAAATATATTGCAATTTGAAGGCCAGTTGTCCCTCCTGTGTGTGATAAACTTAAGTACAAATCTAATCAAGACCACGTTCTTTGGCGACCTATACCAAAGGAGTAATCAGAAACCGTAAATTGAAGGACAGACAATGCAATAGTAAAAAAAAGAAGAAAAAAAAAAAGGACAAGCAATAATTAAGTAAAAACTACATATAGAACTAAAGATTGAGCTTAGTTTTGATCCTTATGGCACTGTAGCATTTGAACAGATGAAGTCAGCAAAGTTAGAGTAAACAATTTAGTGATATGAGTTCTCGTTCATTTTGTCAATGTCAGCGATAACCTGCAAACGTGGTCAAACTACACAACATGAGGTTGTATTGGTACACCTAGTCACGAGCCTTGTCACGATCGGATTGCAGGAAGTCAAAGTCACGAGATTTTATGGATGAAATCACCGAGGCTTAGTTGGAATAAGAGATCTGTAAATACACACCCACACACACACACATGTGTAATTGATGACTGGTATGTCACTACGCGCATTGAATTATTGATTTTCATTCATATTTCATTAATTATTAAAATCTTAATTCATATTTCCCAATTTAATAACCTTGGTAAAACTGAGCTTATTGTTTTTGGGCCAAAGCGAAAATTAAAAACCATTAACTGATTTTCAAATTAACTGTAATGATCATCTAATAAAATAACAAAGTAGTATTAAATATTTAGGCATTGACATAGATCAAAATTTGTCTTGCGAAAGAACAGTTAACACCCGTATTAAAACGGTTAATTCTCGTTTGAGATTTGTGTGTAGAAAAGTAAATTGTCTGTCCTCTGAAACAAGAAGAATACAATTGTATTTTAATTATTCCTGTTCCTCCTGTTATGTTGGTATATCCCAAGCTTTGAAAAACAAATTGCAAGTAGCGCAAAACAAAACAGTTCGTTTTATTAAACGTATGGGTTTAAGAACATAAAGCAAACGGAACTATCCAGCTTAGGATTTTTGAATGTTGAAAACAGAGTGAAACAGCTTCGACTTTTTCATTCTCACAAGACCTTCAATAATGCATGTCCCTCTTATTTGATAAATAATTTTATATTAAAAAATGAAAGAACGTTGCAAACACAATACAAGATGAAGTCGTTTTAATTATGTAACGCCTAAATATAAAGGCATCCAATCAACAACATTTAATTACAAAGCAATTCAGGATTGGAAGCGAGAACCAATGGTTTCAAGCAGTTAAGTCATCACTCGGACTTGTTTAATCGTTACAGAAGATCTTTGTCACAAATAACCACTGATATATTCCGCTTCTCGTAGTCAAAAATCCGCCCTCCTTTCCTATTTCATGACTTATCACCTGATTATTAACAGAAGTAACACGATTTGTGCCACTAGGGAAACAGGAAATGCTTACTCTCACGGAACACCTGAATTCAACCCGGATTTTGTGGGATCTTCATAGTTTTCTGTGTATTGTTTTGTAGATCATTGTTAGAATGGTTGTTTTTGTCATTGCATTGTATGTCCTTCAATTTAGTCTCTGCTTATCACCTTGAAAACTTCAAATGTTCATGGGTTGAGACTCCTTTTGTAAAACAGACGTAAGAATCATTTTAGCTTTAAAGCTCTCCACGAAGAACTACCTAGCTATATAACTGCTATTATTACTTTCTTATATCAATTTATATTAATTTTGAACCAAATCGGTGGTGTAATGGTCAGCGTGCTCGCCTCGAGTGTGGTAGATCGTGGATTCGATTCCCGATCAGATCAAATGAAAGACTATAAAATTGGTATTTGTTGCTTCTCCGCTAAGCACGCAGCATTAAGGAGTAAGAACAAAGACTGGATGACTCGGAATCAGGATCAGAGTGGAGCTCTCGGTGTGTTGGTCGAGTATACAGCGGACATCATTATCATCATCTCGTCAAAATGTAACTTGTTCTCGTCATGATATGGCTGAAAATTATCTCATTTGGTGTTAAACAATAATCACTCTAACTCTTTACATAAATTGTTCCATCTTGATGTTGGACAGGATTTGTATAGGCATAGCTTGCTATCCGATAATATTGATTCATCAAAAAAAAGGCTTGAAATGAAATTACATGTATTATTAAAGATCTTGTGAACATGGGTTAAATAGACGCTGTTGCATTCTGGTTTCAAAATGTAAAAATTCTCAACTTGATAAATTAATAGATAACCGATATATTCTATATATTTTAAATATCCACCACACACCTATTTTAATTAGACAAAAACCAGGTAAATTACTTTCAAAATTTATATATAGAATTACATTCGGACTTATTGGACTTATTGGACTTGTACATATGTAAACAACCAGGCGCGTAGCCTCCTTTACGCAAAAAATCAATTGCTTGCACATCATTTCGGCCAAAAAAAATCGTTTTGCTTGCACTAAAAAATATTATTACTGACATGGGAAGAATCTCACTTTTTCAGCATAATTAATAATCATTATAACGTGTTTTATATGCGATCTGGTAGAAGCGGTCAAAGAGAGTGAAGTTGTTATTAATCAGTTAACTTCGGAACGAAACGACCAAACTGTTTGGGACCCGATCGTTATTTCATATGGCCGTTTCTATTGCCGATCAGTTTGAAATTCTACCGACTATTCCAAGGAGAACGGGCCGACAGATCAACAGAGATGGTCATCCCGCTGATAACCCTAGCCAGTTTTGGCAGCAGTCTATGTACTATCCGTTTATGGACTATTACATAACAGAGCTTACCGCGAGATTACTTGAAAATGGCGGCAGATACCAGGCACAATACTTGATACCAATGAACTTGCCTAGACTAACACCAGACACCGTAGACGTTATATTTGACACATACAAAACCGATTTAAGTTGTGACATAGTTATGTTTTAAAGCCGAAATCAAAAGGTGGAAAGCCCGTTGGGCAACACATGATTGACAACCGCTAAACCATTGAATCTGAAGAACACCCTTAACGTCACAAACGAAGAGCTCTATCCTTCGATCAGCACCGTTTTGTTGATACTTTACACCATGCCTGCCAGCACAGCTACGACAGAGAGATCATTCTCTGTTCTCCCTCGCCTTAAAACGTACTTGAGGACAACAATGCTGCAGGACCGCCTAACTTCTTTAGCTGTACTGCGTGTGTACAGAGATATTGACATTGACATCGACAGAGTCATGCGCTCATTTACTTTAGGAAAATCTCGTCATATTGACTTTGGCTACGAACATTAAATTCAAATAACGCAAACTACTATGGAGTATGTGTTTTGATTTTTACAGCAGGAATTCATTACTTTCATCATTTTGATTTATTTTGTATTGCCAAATTTTAATTACAAATATACAAAATAACACTTATAACAAGTGGACAATATGGCAATATGAACAGACTGCGAATCAAAAGGTGCATGTAATAACGTGTTCCTATTTTTGCTTAAATATTTTTTCAGTTGTATTTTGTAACATCTCCGTTAATCAGCAAAGCTTTTTAAAAAGCAAATATTTAGTATCCATCAGAACAAACATTGATGATTCGCTAGCTTTCTAAAAAATAAAATGTTAATAACCAAGGCGGACGGTATATATAAAACTGAATTTATAAGAACAAGTCGCAGGTTTCAGGAATCAAGGCATTTCTTTTTTAACAGGTGTTGTACCTCATATTTCCTTTGTTCATATATATTAACTTCCTGAAGTGTTCTGTCAACCGATGCATGCTTTCTGTATGAAACGTGATGGTAAAAAAAAGGAGCGATTTAACAACAGGAATTGCCCTCTGTAATTGCTAGAAACGCTGGCCTTACGGGGGGCTTAGCCCTCCTGGTCCCCCTAGCAGGGCCCGATGGGGGCCTTAGGCGTCCCCCAGACCCCTCACCGAAGTTCTTTGATTGCACATAGTTTTACTTCCAGCTACGCCCCTGACAACCACTTTGGTTTAGTTCAATTTATATCTTTAGTCTTTATGTATAGATATCTTTAATCTTCAATTTCAATGCTTGATTAGAGAGAAAAGAATATTTACGTCATATCTGAATGAGCACAGGTGTAACATAAGAATACACATATTATGTTATCCAGGTGAGATGTACAACAGAATATTCACAGTTCAGGTAGGTTATTTCTTCTCTTTTTTTATTAACTACATATATTGGTTTTTGTAACTTATGTAAGATGTTATCAGCTAAAATGGCTAGCCACTAAAATTAACTCGTGTATTAAAAATAAACACTTGGAAGGCATCTAAAGCACCTTTTGACATTTCAAAAGATAACGGATTTCAATTCTGCAATAAGATTATTTTGTTGAAATTCAGTTAAAACTATATGGGAATTAAAATCAAGCGTGTCAGACTATGAAAGATATCTCGGCTTAGTAATATATCTATACAATTTCACAATGTATCTAACGTTATTATAATACATGTACCTAATAAGTGATTTCTCAAAATCAATTAATTACATGTTGGCAAAGCATGTTCAGGCGTGAACGGTAATTAAACATTATTGACAAAATAATTTGTCAGTTAGACTTGTTTAAAAATTCTAGAATTGATTTGATTTTTATTGGTAAACTCAGACACAAACATGTGGTCATACATCAACATATATACAAATATAAATAACAGAATGAGTAAGTAGACAGGCAAAAGAGCATAATACGAACATTGAAATTACAATAATTTATTCAGTTTGTTCACAAAAACAGCTATATTACTTAACAGTTTTACATTACACAGTGATGCCACCCATTTTGTTTATACATGTATTAGGAGTTAGATGATAAAACCTTGGTATATATTTTTGTTTTAATTCAAAAACGGCTTCATTTTTGCAGAGGAAGAGGTAGTGATATTCATCACCAAACTCCGTCTCTACACAAATGACAAATTCTGTGCTCTCTAGAAATGTTCTGCCACCTTCCCGTTTCTATCGGCATCTTACAATTAGATGTCCTTAATTTTGATACCTGCTTTCTTCCAAACTCAGATAATCTAGACAAATAGTTTTCATAACAAAATTCTGTTTTGAATGCCGCATAGAATTGACCTCTAGACGAGTTTTCAATATCGGAAAACCATACCTGAATAAATTGATCTCGAAGACGCTCAAATAATAAGGGCTTCAGGTTACAAAATTTAACATGAATTTGGCTTGTAAATATATATCCGAGACCTGTTCTGTCAAATACAGATCTTATATGAGAAATCCATCTGAAATCATAACCATCATTCGTTTGTAGATTAAACATTAATTTATAAAGAATACCACTAAGCTTGTTCTCATTCTGTATAAGTTTACACCAGAAGGAAATCATTCTTAGCTGCACTCTTATATTCAAAGGGTGGCAGCCTAACTCTCCATAGACCATAAAGTTTGGAGTAGACAATCTTAGATTCAGAATTCGTTTGCAGAATTGCATGTGTACTCGTTCTAAAATCTCAAGATTCTCATAACCTCAAACCTCAGATCCATAAAGTAGTATAGGCTCAACTAAAGAGTCGAATAATTTCAGCTGAACATCGATCGATATATTTTGGTTTCGTATTTTCTTGTAAATAGCGAACAATGATTTTTGTGACTGTTCTACTAATTTCTTTCTCGCATCAAAATTTTGTAAGTTATATCTAAAAACTATACCCAGGTATGTGAGAGAATCAACAATTTCTAACTCTGCGCCATTTAGTTTGACAATATAATTTTGCCTACCTTTTCTTTTACTAAAAACAATTACTTTAGTTTTTGATGAGTTTACTGATAATTTCCATAAATTACAATATTCTTGAAAAATATCTAAGGCTTTTTGCATACCCTCTAATGATTCAGAAAAAATAACCGTGTCATCACCATATAGTAAAACAAAAATTTGAATAAAGGTATGAAGTGTGTTTTGTATCTTTTCTGTGATAGTACTAAGAGGTAAGGCGTTTAGTTCTTCAAAATAATCTTCTAAATCGCTTAGGAAATTAGAAAACAAAAATGAATACCAGTTTTCCCCTTGTCGCACACCTTGCATACAAGCAAAAAATCAGACTTTTCATTATTATACATGATACAAGACTTAATATGGTCATACATATTGTAAATTATTCGGAAACACTTTCCTTTGATACCATAATTTTTTATTTTTTTCCAAAGACCTATTCACCAGACAGTATCGAATGCCTTTCTGAAATCTATAAATGTGCAATATAATTTTTTACCGAAAGAAAAATACAACGATATCAAGGCATGCATAATGAATATATTATCAGTAGCCAGATTGACATCGTGAGATGATATAAAACTCGTTTGACAGGAAGGTTAGTCTATTTGAACAGTTTTCCTAAGCAACTGCTCAGTGTAATGGCTCTGTAATTATCTGGATCATTTGCATCGCCTTTGTTTTTGTAGATCGGTCTAATAATTCCATTTAACCAAGTTTCCAGTACGATACCAGAGTTAAATACAAGGTTAAATAATTTGCAGTAAATATTTACCAGCTGTGGTGACGAATATTTAACATATTCGTTTACAAAGTCGTCTATACCAGCAGCCTTGCCGTTTTTCAAGTTCTTAATAACATTCAGCACTTCGTCTTCGGTAATATCACCATTTAAAATATCGTCATATATCTGATTATCACAAATGTTATCAAGGAAAGTGCCCGCTTCATCATCATTTTCATCATTTTCATTCAAATTTTTTAAATATTCATACAAAGTATCAACAGGAATGTCTACATTTTCTTTTTTTTACAACCATTCATATTATTTAATATAGACAAAGCAGTTGTGCCTATGCCATAGATCAGGAGCTAATAGAAACTGCTGAACATACAGAGTTAAGATTTTGGTTAATTCTAAATCTGAAACGATCAACTTCAAAGTTTAAAGTTAATGGAGGAAACGAGAATGCACGAGTGATCGTAGTTGAAGTGAGAACATTTTCAGCCATATCATGGCGAGAGTAAGTAACATTTCGATGAGATGATAATATCACTAGCTTTATTCTAGACCAACCGTGACGATTAGTTGGGTTTTCATACTACTAGCTCACTGAAACAACAGTCCATAGCTATACAATTTGCTCCACTCAGATACATTAGCCTAATTCCGAGACAATAAGACTTTGCTCTTACAATAGCCTTTAATGCATCACGTAGTAGAAGCAAATACCAATGTTATTGTCTGGTGTAACTGCTGGTACTCATTTAAAGCAACCGCTCCAATACAAAGCTACAATTAATGAAAGAATTGTTTTGTTTTGAACATACTTGGCAAGCATTAAAATCATTGTGTGGCATACAGGAGCCGGATTATGACCTTTTGGGGTTCCTCGGCTAATGGGATTACAATGTATGTCCCCCTCACACGGAGCCATCCTCTAACTCGCCCGCACCCGTCTTGAATATGTTTTCTCTTGATATGTTTTAGCGACATTTACATATCTTGAAGTAAACTTTTAGGGCCCCCAAGCTTGAGAAGCCCTAGGCTTCAGCCTATAGGATAATTCGGCCCTGTTGGCATGCCATACGAAATGAACTTTAGAATAAAACCCTGGTTCAGTTCGTAATATAACTACATGTACTGACAAATTACAAATACTTCCCAGTCACAGATAAAGTCATTGTGAAATTCTACACTATGCAAATTTTCTCATATCTTTGTCTCTCACATATTCATTATATAAGGGCATTAAAAAAAAGACGTGTTAATACTGTAAAAAAATGTAAATGTCATGATGTTTAAATTTTACAGGTAAATAACATTCCACTGTTTAAAAATCAAATTAAATTTTTTATAAGTTTGCAGATATGTATATATATCTATATGTAACCTAAGGCCAAACAAAGTTACACAGTGTGGTTTAAGATTTGCTTAAACATGTTGCAACTTATTTAGATAACGGGGATTATAACGTCTCTTTTATGGATGCCATTGATTTTCATTATAAAGTGAACAATGTAAAATAGAAAACAATGATTGAGACTTGAACAGATGTGAATACGGGAAATTAGATACCAATTTAAAATAATCATTTTCTTTATAAAATGTCAAATAATCCATTAAAATGTCTTGCGGGAATTGAAAGGGATTATCGTGTGACATAAATTTGTTGTCAATTGTCAATTAGGAACGGATATATACAAACAATGTATAATGTTTGATGAGATATTTGTCAGTCTCGTTTTACTTTTATTTGTCAATTGAGCTTATATTAGTTTAAATACTTTGGATATACACGTACAGAACTTTCGTTTTGTTTGCTGAAATCTTGATTGTATTGGAATACTATCAATTTGTTTATGTAGTATTACCATGGTGATAATAAAATCTTGAGGGCATATTTATAAATGTAGGCACGAATCATTTTATATTCAAGTGAGACGCATAACCAGAAATTATAGGTGATTTGCTCATTTGCATATTCAAAATGGCGTCTCAAAGAGAATTTGGATTTTAACATATAGTTGAACGGGAAACTTTCTGTTAGCTTGGGCCGGACAATTTTCCGGGATAAAAAATCATACTATGCACCGATTTGACCAATATCTCAAATATTACAGCTGTACCATGAAAACTCAAGGTTCCCACCCAGTTTCAAATTTTGAAGCGTAAGCGCCATTCAAAAGCATTGAGAAGAAATGAAAAAATGCATCCTCCACGGTTTTCAAGACCTAAAAGCACTTTTCTTATAATCCCCATTCTAATTGCCGGGACAAATTCCGTCAATTCCGGTAACATTGTTGAGGAATCTTTCTTCGATAAATATTTTGCTGACAAATTAAAGGTTCCTACGATAATTTAAAAGAGGGCTTCACAAGTTTTTTTTTACCTTTCTAGCAGAGATTCAATAGGAGTTCACGCAAAAAAATCTACTATTTCGTAAAACTGCTTCTGATTATTTGAGTAAGCACCGCATTCCATTGTAAATGTAAATAAACATCTAATATTAATAGATATGTGCGCTCTTTCTTAACAAAACTTAGATTAAGTGCACACAGCCTTGCTATTAAAACTGGCAGATATTGCAAACCCACAATACCAGCTAATGAGAGATTCTGTAAAGATAAGGTTGAAGATGAACATCACTTTTTTATAGAGTGTCCCATATATAATTCAGTGAGAGATAAATTCTTTACACTGTTTAATAGGAAATTTAATGAAACTACAGAGGTGACAATCAACCGTCTCCTCAATCTTAGTTCATTTCAAGATTTAAATAACATTTGCTTATATTTAAAAGAATCCTACTCAGAGATTCAACTTTTAAAAATATTTAACTGGCAAAAACTTCCAAATGATAATAATAATTTTAATCTTAATTAATTATTATACTCCCAAAATGATAATAAACATTATGATATTATTATCTAACTGATGTGTTCATCCCTAATAATTATAGTCTTATCTGAAGACTTAATATTATGATATTATGTGTTATCTCTATGTTTATATATGTTTGTGAATGTATTGGATTACGCAACATTGTGATTATGATGTACATGTACTTAACTATGCTTTATCCAATAAATGATTTGATTTGAATAAACAATTAAAAAAGGGCTCCACAAGGGTATTTTTTTTATTTCGACAAAACAACAGAACAAGTAGCTATACTACAATTGGTAACAATACTGCTGATATATAAAGTTCAAAAAATTTAACAATATATATCCTATACTAAACGATTTCAATGACATACTAATACTTATAAATATGGGGCAGAAATTGAAAAAAAATGCACAATATATTTTTTATTTACCGGTATATATTTTTATTTCGTGGAAAAAGGGGGGGGGGGGGCAGTGCATTAAATATATTTTCGATCTTTTACACACATCATCGGATTCCTAATGAACATATGATGACAATATAGTAATTAGCATTACTTACTATCACTAGCTTGTGCTGTAACTAATAGTCTTCTTTATCTGCTTTGTTCTATTACGTCTACTTGGTTCTGTGGTATATCGAGTTCTGACAAACGTGGTCAGTTTCTCGTGCATCATGGGTGCTCTTCGGAACCCCTCGGCCCCCATCCCCCACGATTCATTACACTCTTCCCCGTTTTATCTTAAAGGACCCCGGACTGCAGCCACTAAGAAACCCCCAGAAACAAGGGGCCATCCTGGATGTAATGACAAATCCAAAAATTACCCTAGGGCTCACAAGAGGCGGATAAAGCCTCCACAAGCCCTAAGCTTCCGATATCCATGGGACAGCGTTTCTAGGATTCACCAGACTCTGTGTCACCCCCTACACCCACAATGCACCAACTATCTATTCTGATTAAAAACCCCCTTATCGTCATTATCCATAATATCCTTCCCCCCCAAGTATTATTAAATAATAAATATATGTCGCGATGGGTGGACCTTAACTTCCCTTTTCCCCCCAAACACTGTCATTCTGTCCCCTGCTTCCCCAATATTTCCCCCTCTGCACTATACCTTCTCCCGGGGATGCCTGTGACACCCCGAGCAGACAAAATCTCCCATGGCCTTTGCCTCTTCCTGCGTTACCTTTACACATTTACCATGATACCATTCTTTGCACTCCTCGCACCTGATCATGAACTCCCCAATATATGGCTTCCGACAAACACAATAAAGCTTATCTCTATACCCCCGTTGATCTTTGACGCCCCCTTTCTCCTTGGTATATCCTGTCCCCTTAATGATTTGTTGACTCAGTTTTTGGGCCCACTCTGGAACCTCGCGGTCTTGACATAACTTCAACCTATCGTGGTTAGCAGTGATTATCACCCGCTTTAACTTTATTTTATCGAGATAGGGGGTCAACTTTTCAATTACCACTCCGGGGCCTTTCCACGAGGGACTCAATTTTCGAGTTTTTCCCTTAACAGTAGCAGTGTCCAACTGATACACCAAATCCCCCAGTTTTAACTCCTTGACCCTCACCTTGACATCATAATCTCTCTTCATTCGTTTTGGGGATTGTTTGAGTGTTTCCCTAGCTACCCTGTGGGCCCCTTCAATAGCTGTTTGCAATTCCCCTACGTATTGGTCCCCTTCGGGCTGTCCGGCGTTCCCCGGACTCCCGAACATTAGTTCCGCAGGCAACCCAATCTCCCTACCCAACATCATCATATTGGGTGTGTACCCTGTGCTTCTATTTACAGAGGACCTTAATGCCCCTGCCAACTGCGGTAAGTATTGATCCCAGCTCCGCTGATTTTTTCCAATGAAACACCGCACCGCCGCCATCAGTGTACGATTGCATCGCTCTACTTGTCCGTTCGCCGAGGGACGGTAAGGGGTAGTTCTCGATTTATGTATGTGAAGTAATTCACACATTTCCCTGAACAAAGAGGACTCAAAATTCCTCCCTTGATCAGTGAATACTTGGAATGGGCACCCAAATCTAGAAAAGAACTGATTCACCGCGGCTCTTGCCGTTTCCTCTGCACTCTGAGAAGGCAAGGGGATGCACTCTACCTACTTGGTAAATTGGTCAACCATCATCAAGATGTGTTCATTTCCTCTCTCAGTGCGAGGTAGGGGCCCAATGAAGTCTAAATGGACCCGTTCCATTGGCGATCCTGAATGATAGGATAACATTGGGTGTCTAGCTGAGACCGTTGCCTTCTTATTTTGGTTACACTCCATACACCCTTTCATGTAAGCTGACACATCTTTACTTATCCCTCTCCAATAATACCTAGACTTCACTTTCTCGATTGTCCTTTCTATACCCTGATGTCCAGCTAAGGGGGGATCGTGACAAAGCTTCACAATTTGTTCCCTATACATCTTTGGGACCACCCTCCTTGCTGACTTCCCCTCATCCCCTTCTCTCCACAGGACCCCTTTTTTCAAGACAAAAACTTCCCTGTTTATCCAATAATACTTGCTTCTAGAGTCCCCTATAAACAATTCTCCTTCAGTGGGCTCCTCCCCTGTCTCCCTCCACCTGACCATCCAGGCTAATTCGGGGTCCACCCGTTGCTGTTCCTTCATTTCTTCCTCACCCGGGCCTTGAAAACTAATGCCCTCTGCCTCTCGAACTATTTGGACTCCCTTAATACTTTCCCCTCTAAGTCTATTTCCCGTTTCCCCCGTAGAGACCCAGATCCCAGCCACCCTAGGTCCTATTTCTTCCCCCTCCTGGTCTTGACCCTCACACACGGGTTGACCCCAAGGCTTATTTGCCAAGGGAACCACGTCATCTACATCTTGTTCAAAACCGGACCAGTTTGAATGGGCCCTAGTACAGTAGGGACACTCCCCACATGGCAAATCCTGTAATTTCACTCTTAGATTGAAGTCTGAACATGGTTCTCCCCAGGGATCCTTGACAAGGCATCTGCATTCGTATGTTTCTTCCCAGGCCTATGCTGGATTTCCATATTAAACTGACTAAGTTCTTCCAACCATCTAGCCAGTTGCCCCTGTGGCTCCTTAAAATTCATCAGCCAGGTCAGACTGTTATGGTCTGTCCTGACTGTGAAATGCCTACCCAACAAGTAATGCCTAAACTGTCGAGAGAACCTAATAATTGCTAATAATTCCTTTCGAGTGGTGCAGTATTTTTGTTGCTCCGGAGTCAAGGTAAGACTCCCGTACGCTACTGCCCTCTCTTCCCCCTCTTGTATCTGAATCAATTCAGCCCCCACAGATTTACCGAATGCATACGTATCCAGTATAAATGGATCAGTCGCGTTAGGCAGGGCTAGAACTGGTGCTCTCACCATTGCATTCCTCAACTCCTCAAACGCCCTTTCCTGTTCATCTCCCCATTGATATGTACGTTTCCCAGTTAGGGCCTGAAGGGGAAGTGCCATCTGAGTATATTCTTCAATAAAGGCCCTATGGTAATTGGTGAACCCCAAAAACCTCTCCACCTCCTTTTTATTCTTAGGCCTTGGCCAGTTTTTTTATATCTTTGATATACCCTGGCCCAATGTGTATTCCTTTAGGTCCAACTACTCTACCCAGGAACTCCACTTCCTTTTGAAACAGTTCACATTTTTTGGGCTTCAATTTTAGCCCATACTCCCTAAACCTAACCAATACAGCCCTTAGGTTGGTCAAGTGCCCCTCGAAATCCTTCCCCAGGACCAGGATATCGTCCAGGAAAGCCAGAACCACTTTCCAATTCAAACCCCTCAGCACCAGGTTGATGACTCTCGTATAAGTGGCTGGTGAGTTACATAACCCAAAAGCCATTCTAGCGAACTCAAACAACCCGTATTTAGTAATAAATGCCGTTTTGGAGCAGTCTCCAGGTTTGATTTTCACCTGCCAATATGCTGAATTGGCATCCAGTTTGGAATACCATATATTCCCGGCTAAAATGTCAAGACACTCGTCCACTAGGGGCAATGGGAACACATCCTTAAGGGTAAGAGCATTTAAGGCCCTGTAATCCACACACCACCGTACTGACCCACATCGTTTCCGGATAAGAACCGGAGCCGATGCGCACTCGGACACTGATGGCCGGATCACTCCCGCACTCAACATTTTCTTTAATTGGGCCTCTTCTTCTCCTGCAAACCCTAATGGGGTACGCCTGATTCTTTGTTTAACTGGGCGATTGGTCCCAGTATCAATCCCATGCTGGATTGTATTAAATTTCCCTAAGTCAAACTCACTTTTAGCAAACACATCTTCAAACTCGCATAATAACTCACTAAGTTGTGTCTGCTCCTGCTCATTCAGTTCCCCTTTGGATTTATCAAAGAGATTAATCAAATGTTCAGGAATTTCCCGTTTTCCATTCTCTGGACCCCCCTGTTCCGCAACTTCTACCTTTTGTACTCCGATAGTCTCTACGTTCGAACACACCTCTTCTGCATAGGCCAAAACTTCCCCCTTCTCTACTTCTACATAGTGATCGGATATGTTAATCAAACAAAGCACTGGGTTATCACCCCCATTGTGCAATGTTCGAGGTATTAATAGCTCACCCTTGGTGGCTGCCTTTACTATATACTCCCCTGCCATAGACTCACTCAGCTGTGCCCCCACTCTCATGACTGAATTTGGGGGTACCTTACACCCCTTGGCTAGGAACACCCCCGCCTCTTTCTCATTGACTAAAGGGCTTCCTGTTCCCAAACTCATGGGTATAACATCCCCTGATATCTGTAGTTCCTTTTCTTTGAGATGTAGGGACACCCCATTAGCCTCTAAAAAGTCTAAACCCAGTAACATATCCTCCTCTATTGGGGCCACGTAGATTTCTACTGTGAATAGATGTGTCCCTAGGACTACCTGAAAAGGGCCAGCAATATACCCATTCATCTGCATTCCCTTCCCTGCGGTGTTCATAACCACTTCCTTACGGATTGGTGGGGCAGGGTCCAATGATTTGTAGAATTCCTCGGACACCAGTGTTACCTGTGCTGCTGTATCTACTACAGCTTGTAACTGCATGCCTTGTACCTCTACTGGGACTATTTGTTAATGAGAGAAACATAGAATACCAGTACCTTATCCTGGCCTCGTTAATATTAGTGGCATGTATAAGAATTGTGTTAGTCTTTTTAGTACAATAGTAATACAATTAAGATAGATCAATAAATTCAATACGTATTTTGAGAGTTATTTCATGATTGTTTCTAATATTTGTTAATTTATTTACTTCCGATCTACTTTCGTTTTGACCAACGTGTTGTGGTTTTTTTTGTTTTTATTATATATGGAATTATATTATCAACGGAGATAAAATATACTTTGTTTCCGAAATTAATATATCCGGATAATATTTAAGATTGAAAAAGAGATACATGTACTTGAAATCACTCTCATAGTCTCAATTTCTATTCAACAACGTATAACTTTAAATTTTAACAAGGATAAATAATGGTCAAGCTATGGAATCTTCATCGTCACATTACTAAGTGTAAGTATATAGCATATTACTAGATATGTCTGATATGTAAACAAAAAGAGCGACAACTAACCCCCATATATTGTGAATAATAGAATTGTAAGAAAATAATTGATGTTATTATAGTATTTATCTTCTATTTTATATCCAAACACTAAATTTTTCAATGAAAGTATATGAATTCCTATTCTTAGTTTTTCTAGTAATATTTTTACATCATTCCAAAAGGAGTCGAGGCTTTTGCAAGAAATAAAATAGTGTTCATAATCATCTATAATATGAGGGTATCATATAATGGTGTGTTTTCTATTTTCCATTGATACAGTAGCTGTTTACATGGAAGTATGAAATGTAATAATTTCCATCTGAAGATTTTGAGTTTATTTTCTTTAAGATGATGAAATGTAAATTTGAGCATATCTTTAATACAAATAGTTTTTCGGAGTTTTTGCCTCCATTTCATGAAACCAGTAGGATGTTCTTTGATATTTTTATTCATTATGTTTAGAGTTTTATATTATCTTGTGAATTACAGTCTTGTAGTTTTTTCTTGGAATTTTCATTTATATAAAGAATTTTATTGGTTTTTACTGCAGTCTTGGTTGAATTTTCAGATTCTAGTTCATTTAGCCAATTTTTGGGGATTGATTTCTTCAGTTTTGTAAATTCTGATATCCAATTAGTTTTTAAAGATAGTTTTTTTAATATGAAGTTTTCTGATAACTTTCCTTCATGATCTATTATGTCATTGATGAATATTATACCATCATTTATCCAATTTAAATATATAAGTGATTTATTCTTAAACTTGATACGTTGATTTCCCCATATTATTTCCTGTCTTATAGTTCTGGGCCCGTATTCATAAAACTTCTTAACTTAAGTGTTCCTTAGACTAAGATTTTCCTAAGGATTTCCTTAGTCAAGGAAGATACTTAAGTGGTATTCATAAAATATCTTAAGTGGTTCCTTAACTAAGGAATACCTAAGTATTTGAAACTATGAAACTTCTCGTATTTTACCATTAAGTAAATGTAAATATATGAATGAAAAGGGGGCACACAGTTCTTAAGCTATTATTGTACATTGACGATTGATTTCATTGTCAATAAATATTTTGTATTGTATTTCAATTCCCGCTTACACTATTTTCACGTGCATTACTTGACCAATTCAATACATAGATACATATATAATTAAAACTGAAGTCGTATCAAAATCTTTAATTAACCATCTGTAAAAACACTGGTATTAAACTGATGTTCGTAACTTTAGTTACCTACATCCCAACATGGCGGACACCGAAAATGGTAAATTAGAATATCCTTGTTTTCTCTTTGTTTTTAGTTTATTTTCAAATATTTTCATTTCAAATGTATAGATATTTTAACAATTAACTGTAGTGATATGCTTAAATCAACTGTAAATTCTCCTATGTGGCACAAAACCTACTTTAAGAAATACAAATGATGTAAGTAACTGTAGAATACAAATGATGTAAGTAACTGTAGAATTATTTTTGAACGATGTTCGTAACTTTCAAATATGATGTTGGTAACTTTAAAGTTTGGTGTTTCTAAAATCATGTTTAAAACATTTAAAGAACAACGCTTTTGTAATAAATAAAATTTGAAAACAAAGAAAAACATCCGTGAAGTGATAGAGAGGGTAATAGAGGTGGGAGAGATTATATAATGCACGAGAGAGAAAAAATACAGAGCGGAGGATGAGAGGGTTATGAATGAGTGAGATGAACAAAAGATGATGGTAGCGGGAGAAGAACACCTTGTCCAACGCTCGTTTCCAATTAACAATAATAAACACGTGGCTTTGCGTTTCCTGTAATCTTTTGTAATCTTACAGCGATGGATATCGAGAATGACCAGATAATTAATAGTACTGAGGCCGATGCGGCAGTCGATACAACATATGTAGTTGTTTAGTATTATATTGATATTTCTATTTGGTCTTGGACTGTGTGCTCTAGAAGAGTCTTTCATAAACTACGACCTTGCAATAGGGCGTTTTGACTTCCGACCTTTGGGTGTTTAGGACCTCCCATGGATGGCGACCTCCGACATCATCATTAAATTCGATTAGGGCCATTCTGGGTCTCATATATAAATTCTAGCAAAGTATATTTGTATGTAAATTAACAGTTCTATGTGTAAATATGCTGTGAATTATTACCAAATTAATTGTCCTTTGTGTTTTTTGCTTATTTTAATAAAAATGGACACACCAGATCAAGTATTTTAAGAATGACACATCTAATTATTTCCCTTTAATGCTGAAATGAAACCAGATTAATTTATTATTAATTTGTTAGACTATTGTATCACAGGGGGTAGGTGCGTCCGAAAAAAAAAAAAAATAAATAAATACTATATAATAGTATTATATAGTATTTTTTTTTTTTTTTTTTCGGACGCACCTAGCCCCTGTGTATTGTATTAAATACAGATAAATAAAGATTTATAATACTTTTTAGCGAATCTATAATGTGCAGGGATTTCAATAAGGGCCGGCACCCGGCGATATGTCGCCGCTTCAAACGAGTGAAATCGCCGGTTCGACTGTTAGAAACTAAAATATTTTTTTCATTAAATAAAAGAAATATACAATATTTATTCACTCTTTTATCTTAAAGATTTTTAAAATCCACAATTATACAAAAAACAATGCATTTCAGGATCGATAGCAATGCATTTGTCAGGGGTTATCTAAAACTAGGGGAATGAAACGAATTTATCTGAATTTATCATTGATCGGTGTCAATGCTACGCTTAGCTTATTATCATTTGATGTTCCATTAAACGTTTAAATGATAGAGATATTTCAATTTAAAAATCTAGAGACACATCGAAAAGATAATTATGGATAACTCATGAGATACAAATGTACGCAAATGGAAAAGTTTGAAGTGCCATATTTATACGGTGTGACTTTTTACCCAAATACAGCTTCAAATTATAATATGAAACCGGCACGGCCATGAATGCTCGCGCATCTGAAAATTATCTGGCAATTTCACGCTCATCCAGTGCATCAAAAAGTGTCGAGATTGTTTGGGCCGAGATATATTGGGGACGACTTTTTTTTAGGGCCAAATCTAGTCTCATTCAATCGAGCTGTCGTTCCTTTATTCGAGTTATCGTTCCTTACGAAATCTCAAAAGTTAACTTCCGCGTAGAAACAAAAATTCTTGTCAGTATGTCAGAAGAGATTTAATAAATTGAAAAATATCAATATAAGTAAAACAACCTAACAAAATGACTTTTATTACACACGGGTTCCGGGTTTCAGTGGTATCTGACGTACGAGAGAGGGTACGAGATTTCAGGATCACCTTTGCACTTTATGTTAAGAAGATCTTCATTAGTTGAGTGTGTTAGTGTGTTACCAGGAAACCGGTGTTTACAAAACGTAGAATTTTTTTTTCTTCGACAATATGTTCAGCCATGTTTGTTAGAAAATCCTAAGTACACATTTTATACCATAAAGAGCTCGCTTAAGCTCGCATATTATTTCTATTATTTTGAGATATTTTATGAATAATTAATGATTTATTAGCTCCTCTAACGTTATTTTTTCATGAATTTCAACAAAATAGTCAGTTCTTACGGACAATATCAAACGATCCCGATCTCGGTCGATTAAGAATTTCCCCGTTATAGCTATAATATGAAACCGGCACGGCCTTGAATGCTCGCGCATCTGAAAATTATCTGGCAATTTCATCAAAAAGTGTCAAGATTTTTTGGGCCGAGATATATTGGGGACGACTTTTTTTTAGGGCCGAATCTAGTCTCATTCAATCGAGCTGTCGTTCCTTTATTCGAGTTATCGTTCCTTACGAGAGAGGGTACGAGACTTCAGGATCACCTTTGCGCTTTATGTTAAGTAGATCTTCATTAGTTGAGTGTGTTAGTGTGTTACCCGGAAACCGGTGTTTACAAAACGTAGAATTTTTTTTTCTTCGACAATATGTTCAGCCATGTTTGTTAAAAAATCCTAAGTACAAATTTTATACCATAAAGAGCTCGCTTAAGCTCGCATATTAATTTACCTTTTCTAAAGAGAGACAACCCTTACAAAAATGAATCCCGGTTCTTGAAAAAAGGGATTAATAGTAATATAAAGCTTAGAATTCTGTACCTTTGGCTTTGTCAAAATATGCAATGAGACAAAACTGTTTATCTTAGGAAGATGTACATCCTCCTCTTTTTTGGTTATCAGACATACCAGTTTTTGTTACCAAAGAATGGGAAATAAATAACTCAACTTCATTTATGTACAGATAAAAAAAAATTACCCATAATGTATTAAAGTTTTTCCAGTTAAATATAAATGAAGCTTTACAGAAAATGACAGACCCATAATTTTTTTTTTAATTTGTTGTAAGTGGCCAGGTTTTACTCTTTTTTTCTTTTTTTTTTAAACAAAATGAGATAAATAAATAAAATAACTAAAAGAGTGTTGGATGAAATATATTTGTTGTATGTAAGTAACACATACCATATGAATTTTGAGTGTGTTTGGGTACATTTGTATTTGTTGGAAGCGGCCATGTGGGTGTATCGATGTTTATAATTCTCATATCCGAACATGCAGGTATTTAATAATTCATTGGGGTGAGGACAGCAGGAATCCTCTAGATTTTACCTAGATTCCAATGGAAAATTTGAATTTTATTTTCTTAATTTAAAATAAATCCGTCAGTTATAAATTGACGAAAATCAAACTAGATATCTGATTTAGTGTCTATCAGGAGAGGTGATTTTAATTAAAATATTTAACTTCTGTTGGAAAATAGCGAATAAATTAATATACATTGGAGTCTATGTAGAATCCCGAGGATTTTGCTTGGCTTCACCTCCAAATATTTTCTTCATCTCAAAATTGATAATCATTGATTGGTCAATTACATTGTGTGATGTCACTCCGAAATCGAGAATACTAATAGTTATAAAATTTATCATTTTGATTACTCTTGTGACAAATTTATGAAATTTGAATTTTTTTATGAAAAATAATTCATTTAGACCTTTAACTAATACAATAAATACGATTTTATGGTGTATTTGGGTAAAGTCACACCCATTTTTATATAGGAAAACTCCCAATATCAGTATTAACACTTTTATTATTATTTTATTTTATGCATTTACATATATAACTAATTGGGATATTTAGACCCTTTCACAACAACTGCTAGCTGTTATTTTCCAGTGGACTTGATGAAGGGGAAACACACGCTTTCCCACTGAATGACGTCAGGAAAAATCAAGCAAAAATGAACTTTTCTACTCCATTCTCGCAAGAAATTTAAAGCTCCACGGTCATCTTGAAATGGTCTTATTGCTTGCTAAAATTAAAAAAAAAATCATTTCTATGAAACCCTCTTTTTCATGCACTTGTAAACTACCTTAAAAATGCCTCAGAATGCACCATTTTGGATGTAAGTGAACACATTTTTCAGGGGGGGTAATACCCCCCCCCCCCCCCCCCCCCCATTTTGTCATGTAGCCGCTTTAAATTTCAATTCAGCCTGTTCAATACAATCTTATTGAATACCCTGAATGTGTAAGTATTAAAATTGTATTAATCTATGGTAAAGCTGTTTTCGAAAAGTTCATTTTTTTTTATATCATACTATTTCAAGTTTTACAAATACATATACATGTACATTTATAAATATGCATTGAAATTGACAGAATGTTAGTCTGAACAGTCTTGACGGTATATAAACGAATTAGTTTAATATCAATAGTTTTTATACCCATACCCCCCACAAACAAAGTTTGGGGAGTATATAGGAATCACCCCTTCCGTCCGTCCGTCCATGTACCTTGTAAGCGCAACTCCTCCTAAACCGCTTATTTGATTTTTATGAAACTTTGCACATTTGTAGTACACTACCTGCAGATGTGCATGAAGGAATATGGTTGCTGTCCAAAATTTAAAAGGAGAGATAATTCAACTTATACTTTCACGAAAAGGGGGGGGGGGGGGGGGCATGTACCTTGTAAGCGCAACTCCTACTAAGCTGTTTATTGAATTTTTATGAAACTTTACACAGTTGTAGTACACAACCTGCAGATGTGCATGAAGGAATACCGTTGCTGTCTAAAATTTAGAAGGGGAGATAATTCAACTTATACTTTCACGAAAAGGGGGGTCGTGTACTTGTGGCGACCCCTAGATGTATGTTCTTGGTTAGTTTATTTTGGAGATGGGATGTTGTCTCCTTGACATAACTCCATATCCGTTCATTTTTCATAGGTAACTTGCTAATATACCTGTATTCCAAAGTTTGAACATCATAGTATTGCAAGCGGGGTGTATCACTCAGTGAGGTCACTCACAGTTCTAGTTTAAATCAGGATCGCATACATGAATTTCCTTCACCCATGTTAAATATAATTATACACATAGATTTCCTACAAGTCCCTTATCTATATTCTTGTATACTTTAGTAAATATGTTGCTATAGGTAATATATCTCTACCGACAATATCGATGTAGTACAGATACATTGCTTTCAGCAGCAAACGTATTAAAGGGGTACGCACAAGATACACATAGGTTAGAAAGGGACTTATTGTAGCAAGTCCATAATTGTTTACATTGATATGATTACGATGTTTCATGGATCAACACGTCTTCAACTGTTAATAAGTCGCATGTGACGCTAAAACAAATCAACATCCTAAAAATGTGAGAAAGGTAGAATACTGTACATGTATGCGACCCAGAATTGTTTTTCTTCTTAATACTCGTTCTATATGCTTTCGTTTCGTTGCTTGTTGTTCTTTTTACTTTTAAGTTGTCTGCATGCTTAATTTTGCTTTTAAATTGAAACCAAGAGTTTCTTAACGAGCAATTAAACACCTTCTTATTATTTAACAGTTATGGAAATCTGCAGTTACGGACATCTCTTTAAATATCTTTCTAACGTTACGAACATCACTTCAAAGAGTTATGTACATCCTTCAAATTTTTTCAAGTTAATATTTCAATGCTCTCATAAGAGTTTCGTCATTTTTATGTATGCATTCGAGTATCTAATATTCCCACCTGTAATCATACCGTTGGACTTACTAATAAGTGCTACTGATAAAGAGAAAACAAGGATATTCTAATTTACCATTTTCCGTGTCCGCCATGTTGGGATGTAGGTAACTAAAGTTACGAACATCAGTTTAATACCAGTGAAAAAGGAACATGAAAGAAATTTTAAAAAAATGGGATAATATCGCCATGATTAGATAAAATTATTGCATAACGTTGTGTTAAACTGCTATCAATAATAAATACTACATTAAATAGTATTTTCAACTAATTTCTAGGAATAATGCCCTAACACTCATAGCTAACGGATAAGTTGATACAGAAGTTTTCACAAAGGGGAGGCTGGCCGACATTTTCCATTTTCTTTTCAAAATCTTTGAAGTGATGAGCAAAAAAAATGCCAGACTGTGAACGGGGATGGAAATCTGCGAAAAAGCAGCATTTGAATTGGGCGAAAGTTGAGATTAGAGAACACTTAATACTTAGCTAAATCCTATTAATTGAGCATACAAGCACATATTATTCACACAAAACACCATTTTTAGGACAAAAATAAGGATTATGTGTCCCAATTCTTTCCAATATTAAACATACGTACACATGTAAAAATTGTAGGAAATCCTCGGGCTTTATGTCATGTTCATTTTGAAAATTCAACTCATTTTAGTACAAGTATTTATGTATGCAAGCTAAAATTTGTTTCTTATTTTTATTACATTAAATGGACTTATTTCATTTAAAGCCCGTTTTATTTTGAAACAGTCGACCAAACGGCATCAGTCAGACGCGGTTTGCTCGACTTGCTACACAGAAAAAAGTGTTTTCGTGGAATAACTATACAAACTTATGTATATATGTAAATAAATCCTAGCACTGCATGCAGTAGCACTTCACTTGTACTTGAGCCAAAATTCTCAAATTGAACTTTGCTCTAGTAATGCCAGAGGATTTTCTTTAAAAATTAGGTACATGTATGTTTAACAGTGACACACAATCATAATGTTCCTCAACTTCCCACTTTTGAGTTTGGATGCACCTCCCTCATTTATTTGGATGATTTTACGTTCAACAGTTATATACGAAACTAATTTTAATGACTGTATGGAAATATCATGTAAATAAAACATAAAAAAAAAAATAGGCTCCATTCCTAAATGTACTACTTTCTAAGTCATCCTGTAACATATCACATATCATAATAGACTGTCGGTCAAATCTGTATTTGTCTATTAACTCGAAGTCATCGTAGATATCAAGAGGTTTTGTACGGTCTCTGAATACTCGCTCTCTACGTAAAGCTCTTCTCCCAACATGAAACAACCGAAAACATCCGACATGGAACATGTTTGTATTGGTAATAATGCAATACTATTAAAATCCACCTGTGATGTAAATCTATTGTCTAAACTCTCTATTATTTTTAAGGAATGGAGAGTTGTGAACAATATGTACAGGGGCGGAGCTAGAGTTTAAAGGTCAAAAACCTCAACCTGTTTAAAATTGCAAAAGGGAATAACAAACAATTTATTTAAATTTTTTTGTTACAAGATTAATAATTAATAAAATTATTAAAGTACAATGGGTGGATTTTAAGTTGGAGAATGTCCTCGTATCTCTCCATTCCTTAAAACCAATGGGCCTCGGACCCTTCGGGACCTCGGCTCCATTATTTTTAATGAATGGAGAGTTACTCAGACATTCTCCTATACGTAAGCTTTAATTATACCTATTTCATATACCCGCAAAGCACGTGCCATCAAATGGTACGATTGTAAAAATATTTATTCATCCGTAAAATGACCTTGATGGTGAATTGTATGTACATGTAAGATATGATATGGATTTGATGATAAACTCTAATGCCTATGAAATATTGCTAATATGGTTTGTTGTTATCTTTTTTAGCTCACCTGACCCAAAGGGTCATGTGAGGTATTGCCATCACTTGGCGTCCGTCGTCCGTCGTCCGTCCGTTAACTTTTCATATTTTAATCTACTCCTCTGAAACAACTGGACCAAATTGAACCAAACTTGGCAGAAAGCATCTATATAAGGTCCTCTATAAAGTTTCTTCATTTCGTCCCATTCCGCCAACAACCAAGGGCAATTCTTGTTTCTGATTGGCTAATGTTAAAAAAATCTTCTCCTCTGAAACTGCTTGGCCAAATGGAGCCAAACTTGGCAGGAAGCATCTATGTAAGATCCTCTATAAAACTTCTTCATTTAATTCCATTCGGCCAACAAACATGGCCGCTGTTACTAAAAATAGAACATAGGGTAAAATTGCACGTTTTTGGTAACAACTCAAAAACCGTTAATAATATCAGAAATCTGACATGGGTAAAAATGATCAGCACAGGAAGATCTAACTACCCTGAAATTTTGAAGAAAATCTGATTACCTATCTTGGAGTTATTGCCTTTTTTTCGTCAAAATTTTAATACTTTTCGTTTTTTATTTCAAAAACTATAAGAGATAGACGTTAAGTTTAAACAGCAAACATGTGCAGCATGTCAAGATCTACATGCCCTGCAATTTTGAAGTAAATCTGATTACCCGTCTAGGAGTTATTGCCCTTTTTTATTTTTTATTTTTTTAATTTAAACATTTTTGTCTGATATTTCAAAAACTATTAGAGATAAAGGTTAAGTTTAAATTGCAAACATGTGCAGCATATTAAGATCTACCTACCCTGTAATTTTGAAGTTAATTTGAGTACCCAATTTGGAGTTATTGCACTTTTTTTCATCAAATTTTCAAAATGTTAATACCTTTTGTCCTTTATTTCAAAAACTATAAGAGATAGATGTTAAGTTTAAACAGCAAACATGTTCAGCATGTCAAGATCAACCTAGCCTACAATTTTAAAGTAAATCTGATTACCCATCTTGAAGTTATTGCCCTTTTTTCATCAAATTTTAAAAATGTTAATACTTTTCATCCTTTATTTCAAAAACTATAAGAGATAGATGTTGAGTGTAAACTGAAAACATGTTCAGCTTGTCAAGATCTACATGCCCTGCAATTTTGAAGTAAATCTGATTACCCGTCTAGGAGTTATTCCCCTTTTTTCATCATTTTTTAGCTCACCTGACCCAAAGGGCCATGTGAGGTATTGCCATCACTTGGCGTCCGTCGTCCGTCCGTTAACTTTTTCATATTTTAATCTTCTCCTCTGAAACAACTTGGCCAAATGGAACCAAACTTGGCAGTAAGCATCTATGTAAGGTCCTCTATAAAGTTTCTCCATTTCGTTCCATTTGGCCTATAAACATGGCCGCCAAGAATAATTCTTTTTTCTGATTGGCTAATGTTAAAAAAATCTTCTCCTCTGAAACAGCTTGGCCAAATGGAGCCAAACTTGGCATAGATGGTCCCTGGGTGTGTCCCTTTTAAAATTGTGTCCGACAGCCCCACCCTCCATTCAAGATGGCTGCTGTTTTTTAAGGTAATGATTATCTCCCTTTGAAATTTGCTTCAGTATCATTCTATTGTCAGGTGAGCGATACAGGCTCAGTGGGCTGAGCCTCTAGTATTCATACAATATCACTTTCATAACTCACAATCAATATAAATAGCAATTCAGGAAAACTTAAGGAACCTACCCATCTACCTTAAAGTTAAGGGAGATCTTAACTGTTTTCTTAGTTTAAGGACGTTTATGAATACCACTTAAGTAAAATGGGAGTAGTTTCCTTAACTTAAGTGTTTCCTTAGGAAAATCTTAACTTAAGTGGCTTTATGAATACGAGCCCTTAAGATTTTCGGTATTTTAGTGTATTTGTTTATGGATATCCATGATTTTAATAGATTAAGGTAATAATTCACTGAGATTGTTTGTAAACTGATTGACTGATTTAATAGTATCTATGCTCATATTAAAGATCATTAATTCAGGGCCAAACTTGTTAAAGTAATAGAAAGGAATGACTTTCCAATTGGCAAAATTTTTGCTTGTGAGTTTTTTAACCCATTTTATTTGTATAGCTTCTATATATTTGTCTATGTCAATCATTTTAAGCCCCCCTTCTAAATAGTTTTTATTCATTGTTTCTCGTTTTACCTTTTCTCCTTATCATTCCATATGAATTTGTATATCATGGTTTTAAATTTTGATACATATTCTTTGTCTATATTGGTAACTGATGCTACATATGTTATATTTGGGATTATTAATGACTTAACTATCATAATCCTTCCTACCATTGTTATGTTTCTTTTCTTCCAAGAATTCATTATTTTTTCAGATTTTAAAAGTTGTTTTTCTATATTAAGTTTTTTGCATTCTGCATTATTGTGACCAAAATATATTCCTAGACATTTTACATAATCTGTGACCCAGTTAATATTTTCTATCTTATCTTTGCAATGTTTTAAGCATCCTATCCACATACCTTCTGTCTTATTTCTATTTAGTGCCTATTTATTTTCAATTATAACTCAATAGTTAAAAGCGTTTCATTGTTTGTTAGATTCTATTTACATATTCAATTTTCTGTCTTTCGATTTAAATGATTATTTTCAACTAAGATTATAACATGAAGATAAGCTTTGTGGACAGGCCTTTGATAAAAGAGTTTAGACCAACACCTGGCGTGGGTTTATCGGAAATTACTTTCCCTTACAGTGTATTAAGTAGAATTGCAAAATATGTGCTTATTTGTAAATATTTATCAAGATCAAAGTAGGTTTTTATCGTTGAGTTTACCTTGTATTTATTGATTTCAGTCGTAACACATGTAAACTTATATGTAACGGGATTTATTTCTTGCTAAATAGAAGCGTCATTCTTCACTAGGTTAGTATACGTGTAAAGGAAACAATTAAGCTGTGTTCTAAGGTTTAGTATGATATTTTTTCTTTTGCGTCTATTGAGATGGGTTTTTTTTAATATAATTTACAGTAAGTGTTTTGTTCTTGTTTCTATTAATTTATATGCATGTTTTAAGGGGAAACATTTGGGTCTGACGAACGATGAGGAAGATTATCTTTAATAATAAATTGTATTGTTGAACGGAAATTTGAAGATTGAATTACATATCGAATATTTAAGAAAAAAAATAGTCTTCTAAATTATACCTATCAAAATTATTGATGCGGACATACGTACTATTTACATGGTGTATATTCATAACGACTCCTTTCCGATTAAATCGGCGTTCTTGCCTTCTTTCCGAATCAGGAAACGCTTCCATTCCGACTTTTGATTTATTTTCACAACAGACGGTGAGTACCTTTTGTCAATTTATCTTTTAATTGCCATATTTAGTGACTGAAAACATAGATGACGGAACACAATATACATACAAGAAATCGAAATAAGATCCTACGTGATCTCACTGGGCGATGATGATTTTATTTTCAGCGCACAAAATATATTTGTTACATATCTACGCAACACCAAGAACATGGGGACCAACCGGTTAATCGAGAAAAGCCGTTCGTGTACGATTGTTAATCGGGTTTTTTGATTCGTGAACGATTCGGTTACTAGTTCGTGTACGATTATTTTGAGGATCCGGACATTATTCCTTGACGGTAAGCCTCAATTATTACTAATTAAGGAAGTTCCATTTCTTTGTTGTATATCTTTGATGGTGTATGATCCAAAACGTTCGTTGATATAAACCTTGCGTGAAATGTGGTCAAAAAGTCTAAAAAGCATTGCATCAAAATGTCACAAGAACTATAATATTCCTATATTCACACATTTACACTTTTTTATGACTGAAACATCACTTTAATGGAAACATTCTTCTATATTGGAGTGGTTAAAAGACCTTTTTCACAAAAAATGCAAAATATGACAGGAAATTTTTTTTTCGTGAACGAACATGTTAACAATTTCTTGTTCGTGATCGATGTTCGTGAACGATTACTCAATATAATATACCTGCATTTTTCTTAGCAATTTAAATAAATTATTTTCTAATGTTGCTTTTTATAAGTGTGTCTCATGAAATATGAGCGCGGCAAGATATAATTTGCGGTGTTTTGCGTCATCGAAAACCTATTTATAAGTAATTACTAATAGACATTCATGAATATATTTGTATGTACTATTCTTTGTAAGAATCAGGCAACACCAATTGTAAGTACACATCCATTTTAAGAAAATATTATGTTGATTACTGAAACACATTCGACCTCAAACTAGAACTGTAAGCCAAAGGCTAACTAATACCCCCCACACACAACAAATTCCACGAAAAGGTCAATAACTCCTGCAATACTGGAACAATCATAATAAAGTACGGGAAAATTTTCGCCAAAATGTCTTCCCTATAAAACCAGTCAAAAATTCAAATGTAATTTAAACAAAAAAGTTATGACTGAAATATACTCAGGAGCTCTTACATGTATGTATACGATGCTATGGCTCAAAATGCCTTTTGTAGATCATATTAACACACAAATATTTTCCACACATTTTTTTGTAGTGCTTTAACATATCCAATTGATAATTGGTATATAATTCGTCCCTTCTTGACAATGCTGGCGGGAACTATAGGTTTGCACTTCGTCTGTCCGTCCCTAAGTCATACTCCATGTTCTAGACTTAAATTTTATCAGCATTATTTTATGGCCAGCTCTAGATGCCAAATTTATTGACGTTTCCTCGCCGGTAGGGGACATTGCATTGCAATTAATCCAATTAATTTTGATCCAGGACATCAAAATTGGTATCTGTATTTTATTATACCGGACTTGACATGATCAACACTTATAAGAAACAGGAGATGCTTATTCTACCGGTGCACCTGATCTCACACATGGTTTTTATTTCCGTGTTGTTCATCTGTATGTGTGCCTTCCCTTTTTTCGCGTGTTCTACTTGTTTGTTGTGTTTGTCTTCATTTGTATTTCCAATGTTGTCATTGCTTTCGGACTATCATTTTATGGTTGGCGGTTCGGTTTCTTACTTACTTTAATGCAGTTCTTCGACTTTATATGTAAAAATTACTGAACGAAATATAACATCGCCTTTCAGCATGATCGTTGATGGACGAAAAAATTTAAGGGAACGCTGAATATCAATCCAGTATAGTAATTAAAACTCGCTATTAGTTCGATCTTTTCTATTTTTTTTATTGCTTTGCGGATCGGCAAAGCAATGAAAAAAACAGATTGGGCTGAATGTATTTCTAATACATAAAAATAACCATGATAATATTAAGATAACATTTATAAAACAGCCAAACGCTTTGATCAAGTCAGGAAAAGGATGATTAGGAATCTCTCTCTCTCTCTCTCTCGATCTCGATTCGTTTCGTTTCGTTTTTCTTTTTCTTTTTTCTTTTACTTAATACCAGTTTCAGTTTAAATGAAATATTTTGATATATATTATTGTGTGTATATATATGCCGTCATTGTATTGTGATTGTGTCATATAAGGAGAGGACCAACACTATGTTGGGATAATACAATAAAATAATATGAACTAACATTAAGATGTAACGTAATGTAACCCAATTTCGGAAAATCGATGAGGAGTAATTTCTAAAAATATTGTCAATTTTTTTCTAGCTTAATACTATTTAAAGAATTTTGAGACGAGACGGGGATAAAATATTAATGTAAACATTCGGAGAGAAATATTTAATTTAACTTCCGTGTCTGACGTCAAATATCTTAAACATAGACACAGCTTTCGCCGAAATTGGGTTACACCCGGGGATTACACAACATTTAAATACTAGTTGTATACATTTTCCACCTTAAATACACTTGAATGGTATTTTCTTGTATGGCCTAAGGGAACGACCATTTAACTTGAAAGGGGGGGGGGGGGTTATGGTTTTTTTCTAAAAAAAATATTCTGATTCCCAATGTTGCTGAAATTTTTTTTCTGATTTTAGTGGAGGAAAAAAAAAATCTGATTCAGAGTTTTTGTCATATAACCTAACTCTTGTGTTGTCCGAAAAAAATTTTTTGAACGAAACAAAAAACACGTTCGTTCACGAACAAAAAAATTGGAAATATGCAAAAAGGAAACTATATCTTTGCTTAAGTTAAGAATTCTCACGAAAAGTAAGTATAAGATAAAGTAACTTTGAAGTTCAAATTTATTTTCTGTCATAAAATGTTAATTTTATTGGAAAATTTGCGTTTTTTGCTAGATAATGGAAACTCTGAAAACAAAAAATAGAGTGACATTTACGTTTCTGACCAAATTATTGAAAAATGAAAGTCTGTTATGAAGTTTACTCTTTCGAATTAAATTGATTAATTATTCATTTAAGGAACTACGAAGCCTTTTTTGCTTTATGCTTATATTTACAAAAGAATATTGAAATTTGGTGTCTTACCTTACTTTTAAAAACCGGAAATATCGTACACGAACTAGTAACCGAATCGTTCACGAATTAAAAAACCCGACTAACAATCGTACACGAACGACTTTTCTCGATTAACCGGTTAGTCCCCCTGAAGAAGGAAAATTTCAAAAACGTGATGTTTCTCGAGTAACATGTCTATCAAAACCAATTACACAACAATTTTAAGACAATAACAGTTCCATTGAAATAGATAATAGGTTTATATCAAAGTTTGCATGTACATAAAGTGCGATTATTGTAAAACAAGTATAGAACGCCTCCTTTCAGAGCATGGAAACGATTCTTTTCAGATAACCATTCATTGTTCGACTTACATACGATTTCATGGATTTACTTTACAACATTTCAGTGTGTGGATTTAAAAAAAAAAAAAAAATTGTGATTTTTGGTGTTTTAACGCCACTTTCAACAATATTTCAGCTATTATCATGGCGACCAGTTTTAGTGGTGGAGGAAGCCGGAGAGAACCACCGACCATGGGCAAGCAACTGGTAAACTTTTTCACTTGCGACTGCGAGTCGAGTGCACCCTTTTTAGCTCACCTGGCCAAAGGCCATGTGAGCTTTTGCCATCACTTGGCGTCCGTCGTACGTCGTAAACTTTCACATTTAAATCTTCTCCTCAGAAACCACTGGGCCAATTCCAACCAAACTTTGGTGGAATGGTCCTTGGATGGCTCCCTTCCAAAATTGTGTTCGGTGATCACGACTTCCTATCATGTAACTGCAGTTAAAATTTGAGCTCATTTTGACTTATACTAAAGCAGAAATGGACAATTAAAATTTCATCCCCTTTTTTTTCTATTTTTAGCTTGGCGGCCATATTGGTTGGGAGTAGTTTAACATGTATTCCGAGTTTTTCTGTGAAATATTTCTTTCAGCCGATTTATACCGATTATGCAAATTAGGCATATTTTGATAAAAGATCACATTTAAATCTTCTCTGAAACTGGTGAACCAAATTAAACCAAACCTGGCAGGGATGGTCCCTGGGTTTAATCAGTTCTAAAATGAGACAGAAATCAATCATGAAAACCCCAGTGACCATTTTACCCTTAAACGCAACAGATAAACCGAGGGGCTAACAATTTATATCGAAAATAGAGTTTACTGTCTTTACAGTGAAATTATTATATCCCCTAACGTCTTTGTATGCCTATTAAGTTGGTGTTTTTAGCATTTTTAGACATGTCATTGGGCACGTCCGATGCTCTCATTTTCATATTAATATTTTAGTTTTCTTTGTGGATCTGTCTTTAATTGTTCTGTGTTATTTGTGTGACTTTTTTTCTTGACTTTGTCACGTTCTTTTACATGTTTTCACAATCATAATATTATTCAAACATCGATTCACCTTCTGAAAGGAATCATTTCTTTACACTCTCAAAGGAATCGTTTCCAGAATAGATGTTATATTCGACTGATCGGAAAAGAGGCGTTTCTTTGATTTTTGTAAATCACCACTTTTTCGGAAATTTACTGAAAAAATGATTCGACAAAATTCGAATGTATAACAAGGACGATACCAGATTGCAAAATAAGGGTGTTAATTTAATTGTCTGTCTCATATTTTGAACATTAAGGTTATTTATGTACGACACACTCACCTCATCGTTTACAGGGGCGGATAAGGGGGGGTGGGGGGGCGCACCCGGCGCGCGCCCCCCTGAAATTGGAAAAAATGTTTTTTTGGCGTAAAATCGTGATTTTTCACACGAAATACCCCAACAATTTTCGGGCCTCCCTCCGCAATTGGAAAAAATATGATTTTTTTTGGCGTAAAATCGTGATTTTTCACACGAAATACCAAAAAAAAATTTCGCGCCTCCCTCCGCTCGGTGCAATTTTTGATGTGCGCCCCCCCCTACAACTTGAAATCCTGGATCCGCCCCTGGTTTACAGTGTCACAGATTTCGTCCAGAAGATAGGTCAACTAACCCTTTTCAAGCTATTTTGAGTTACTATGATGATTGAAATGTTCCGGTAACTGCTCAGAAAAGTCTTACATACCTTTTGTTTTCATATCAATCAGTTTGAAATGCATGTTGTCTGAACATAGCTCCGAAAGGTTGCGTTTCCTGATTCGGAAAGGAGTCGTTGTGAATATACACCGTGATTTATGTAATCTATATTTTTTTTTGCAGACTACGGGAGACAACTCTAATTGAACGAACCAACATTTGACATCGTCCCTTGATATGTTTTATTCGTAAGTAGTCGTATTGATTGATTGATTACTGCTTAGCGTAAAGCGAGCAACATTTCAGCTATATTTATATAATAACCTGACAATTCTCTCATCGAGAGGTTTGTAAAATTGTTTCATCCAGACCACGACACAACACATAAACTTCATTTAACAAGTAAACGATAAACTTCCGAGAATAACAACGGTCATTTAAAACGTTGAAGTCTTACAATAGAAAAAACACAAAATGAAATATCTGAGATTGCAGAACGATTACTAAAATATATCGAATAGCTAAAGGAAGAAGTTTTTATCATAATTTAAAGATTTTGAAAAATAGTGTCCCGTGTAAAACATTACATGAGGTTGTCAGTGACTTGCGACAGGTCGGTGGTTTTCTCTGGGTACTCTGGTTTCCTCCACACACAAAAAACTGACTGTCAACGATATAACTGAAATATTGTTGAAAGTGGCGTTAAACGCCATAATACCAAATCTAAGCCAAACAATTATATGTATAATACACTCGCAAACTACCGCATCAGTGGTGTAATGGTTAGAATGCCCGTCTCTAGTGCGGTAGATCGTTGATTGGAACCCCGGTCAAGAAAAAAAGAAAAGACTTTTAAAATTGGTATTTGCTGCTTCTCTGATAAACACGCAGCATCAAGGAATAAGAGCAAAGACTGGTTGGCTCGGAATCGCGATTATATATGTGCGAGTGGAGCGACATGTCTACCCACTGGCTGTTGTTTAAAAGTGAGCTAGTTCTATAAAAATCTAACTGAGTGTGTTGGCTTTGTACAAAGCGGACATCGTCATCATCATCTTGTCGAATGTAACTTGTTCCCGCCATGGCATAGCTGAAAAATTATTCATTTTGCGATGCATACCGATTACTCACCATATCAGAATGTACATTGTATATATGTTTCATGACTATGTCCTCTTGCAAAGTTGGATTTACAACTACCTATGCAATCGATGCCTATCACCTCTGATGTTGTGTGTTCAACTCCCGCTCAGGGCGAGGTGTACAACATTATGTGATAAAGTGACTTGCGACAGGTCGGTGATTTTCTCCGGTTCCTCCGGTTTCCTCCACCAATAAAACTGACCACCACGATATAACTGAAATATTGTTGAAAGTGGCATTTAAAAACCATAAAACCAACCAACCAACTGATGTTTAATAAAGTATTTGTCTTGTCTAGAATCTAAAATGTCTGTATTCAATGACAAGTAAATTATGCAAATACCCAATCTGATTCATATCCAAAGGTAGAATCGTGAGGATTATCGCAATGAGCTGAACACAAGTATCGAATAGAGTTTGAGTTTATATTCACTTTTATCCACATTGTATTTATTACAGGGTTGGTGTATAATAAAGACATAGTTGTAGAGGTTATTGAACTCGGAATACTTTACTGATATAAAAATAAAAGATACCGGTACCATCCCAATATATTTGACCTTTATATACACATTCACCCGAGATAAAAACACTTGTATCGTAGTACAATCCATCGCCATACATCATTATTACAGGCTGTATTGTTTTTTGTAAAAATAAAGCGGTAAATAGGTAGATATCTACTTTTAGTGCTCATAGAAGCTCGTTTCAGGAATAACATTCATCAGGTACGCTCGTAATCAAAATGTAAAACCAAATCATTTAAAGATCTCTTAGAGCAAGAAAACAAAAGGACCTAAAGGGGAAAGTCAACATTGGCTAAAGCTAAGGGACCGACCATTTAACTTGAAAGGGGGGGAGGGGGGGTTATGGTTTTTTGTTTCGTTCAGAATTTTTTTTTCCGACAACACGAGAGTTAGAATAATTTTTTTATTTTGTGCGCAAAGCGCAATTTTTTTTTCTCCAGAATTCAACATTAGGTTATATGACAAAAACTCTGAATCAAATTATTTTTTTTTTCCTCCACCAAAATCAGAATATTTTTTTCAGCAACATCACTGTCGTGTACCCGATAAGGAATGGTCATTTCAAGATGGCGGATTGTAAATCATCAAAAAGGTAGGTGTGAAGATTTTGACTATTATCGTTCTTTATAGGTTATCTTAGTGTCTATGAGTTCCACGTTTAGATAGGACAGTCTTTTTTCTACTTCACCATTAAGTCAGTAAAGCTTGATCCTTTTGTTTTTATCGTAAACTGCCTTCGGTAGTTGATCAATGCAGCGACAAAGATATCGAGGCGTAGAATCCAATTTATTTCACCAATTCCTACCGTCTAGTGACTTTTTATATTAATATGTTGATGCCAAAATTATTCAAACATGTGAATTGTCCAGCAAATTTTTTTTCATCCTTTGACAAGCCTTGTATCACTCCTAAAACGTCTATGAAAAGTTTGTTTATGTCACGGAATGGTCACGACAAAAACATGACAAAAATGTATAGGAATGGTCTCATGTTTTGAGTCAAGGAATGGACTTTCAAGCCAAGGAATGGTCTTTTTTGTTTAGGAATGGTCTGATTGAACATATCGGATGTAAAGCGGGAGCAATGGCTTTGTCGTTCATCCAGTGTTCACACTCGCATAAAATCTTATTTTTCTTGTCTTACTACATTCACTGTCATGTATTTCAATTGGTTTGTCAATATGACGACATACCATTCGCTTCTCTGATATACTGTAAGCGTACGTTCTTTCCGATGTGTAGAATGTCCGGGAACGAAAAAAAGTATGCACTAGTGTGTTTATTCCGTAAGGAAGAAATACACTAGTGTATTTCTGTCGTGGAATTCCTACCTTAGTGCGTCTCAAGTGATATTTTCTTCGTATGGTAATCTAGCGAAACTCCTCAACTACAGGCAGTTATGTATTGATTTTTTTTTAATTTTTGGTGCTTAACGCCACTTTCAACAATATTTCAGCTATATCATGGTGAATAGTTTTAGTGGTGGAGGAAGTCGGAGTACCCGGAGAGAACCATCGACCATGGGCAAGCAACTAGTAAACTTTTATCACTTGCAGCTGCGAGTCGAGTGCACCCTTTTTTGTAATTTACAAAGCCGGGCACGTATTGGTGATAGGCTTGTATGAATTGTTATATCCAACGACCTAACTCATTGAGCCACCCGGACCCCGGCAGTTATGTATAATGCATCACCATTTCAGTGCACACCACTATTTTATTTGGACCGATGTTCTCAACTTTTATTATTATTTTTTTCTTCTTTTCTTTTACTTTTTGGATCTTCGGTTTTCTTACCACTAAGTCTAGACCACTGTTAGGTTTATGTATTAGTTTTTTCGTACATAGGTGCTTCAGTTCACATATATTATTTTAATTTTCCTATGTTTAAAATCAGTACATGTATTTACTTCATGAAAACAAAAATATACGAGGTTACTTAAATTTTCAATAGATATATCGTGTATTTCTCATTTTTACAGGTTTACTGTGATGGATACATCTTTCCACGCCTCAGAGAATGATTTTATATGAGAGGACTGTGGAAAATGTCTGAAAAGTAGAGGTGGTCTCAGACGACATCGCCTGAGACAACATTTAAAACAAGAGATAAAATTTAAATGTACCACTGATTCTTGCACAGCAGCATTTTGTGAAAAGGGGGAGCTATTGGCTCATCAGACCAACCATGGTGAACAAAAACGTATCACACGTAATTACTGTAACCACAAACTGTCAGGGAATATCACAGAGCTCACGAGGCAGAGATTCTTCCACATGTTCGGAGAGGATTATATCTTCAGGACTATTCACATTTTTCTCTGGATCAAATGACTATAATTGTAATTGTTTGCAAATTGATAATAAAGATATAAAGAGTTGATTTCATAAAATTTATTTAAATAACAATGAATATTTCTTTTAACAAAAATATTTTTATGTAAAAAATGACTCCCTGTCAATATCACAAAGTATAAAGGTAATAACAAAATTACCGAACTCCGAACAATCTTACAAAGGGAAAGTCAAAACTCATAATTATATAAACAGACAAAATCAGTCAACAACCGGAAAACTGTGAAAACCGTAATGACCCTGACTTGGTACAGGCATTTCTAAAGAAATGGTGGGTTGAATCAGATTTTAAGGCGCCAAACCTCCCGCTCTCATTACGGTTCAAAGGTTCCGGCTGTCACTGTAACAGTATTTAAATACAGGAACAAAATAGGTAAAATAGTTGTCAAAGCAGTACCATATTCGGTGACGTAAATGTCAAAAATATTTTTACGTCACACATTGACAAAAAAATTCGTGACATTTGCGACTTCTTTATCTTTATACATTTTCACTATATGAAAATGCATCGCTTATAATTTTTTCTGCAGAGACGGAATATATTTCGACAAGATATTGGTATCAGAATATAAACTTTTTAAGAGATCGAATAAGGCGAATCTTTTTATAGCCCTGGTCCAGTAGCCTGTTTCTCAGATGAAGATGACGTTTCAGGAAATCAGAATAATTGCTACTGGCCCTTGCATAGCGAATCAATTGTGAGATGTAAACACCATATGCAGGAGAAGCTGGTATATTGCTGCACATGTTTGGAAAATTTATGATTTTAAAATTGAAGTCGTCCCACTTATCATAAATTTTAGTACTGAGTTGACCACTGTCGTCAAATTCGAGGTATAAGTCCAAAAATGATGCGGACGAAGCTGTATCGGTGGTCTCTTTAACTTCCAGCTCTGGAGGATATATCAATGGAAGAAATTCTGCAAATCTAGAATTATTGATAGATAAAACGTCATCAATATACCTGTATGTGAAATTAAAGGCTCTAGCCTCATGAATCTTCTTATCTTTTACAAGCTTTTGAAGAAACTCCGACTCATATGAGTATAAAAATAAATCATTACAATATGTGTACAATTGCTGAAAGAGTTCTTAACCAAATTTACCCACATTAGTGTTAAATTCAAAAGATCTAAATTTTAATGTTTCATCCCGATAATTCTGGCAGCAGTGGTCCACTATGGCTTGGTGATTGGAAGTATCAAATTGGCAGTAGTAACACTTGTACCTATAGAAAAAAGAAACATTGCATAATGAAATGGAAAAGATTATAACAATTTAATAGCAAATAAGGTATTTCGGGTATTTTAAGGCAAGATTGATCATATGAAATAAGAAGATTTACATTAAAGACCACAAACGGAAATGAACTTCAATAATATTATTAATAAGCATATCTTATATGATGGAGACCATTCCTAAACAAAAAAGACCATTCCTTGGCTTGAAAGTCCATTCCTTGACTCAAAACATGAGACCATTCCTATACATTTTGTCATGTTTTTGTCGTGACCATTCCGTGACATAAACAAACTTTTCATAGACGTTTTAAGAGGGATACAAGGCTTGTCAAAGGCTGAAAAAAAATTTGCTGGACAATTCACATGTTTGAATAATTTTGGCATCAACATATTAATATAAAAAGTCACTAGGCGGTAGGAATTGGTGAAATAAATTGGATTCTACGCCTCGATATCTTTGTCGCTGCATTGATCAACTACCGAAGGCAGTTTACGATAAAAACAAAAGGATCAAGCTTTACTGACTTAATGGTGAAGTAGAAAAAAGACTGTCCTATCTAAACGTGTAACTCATAGACACTAAGATAACCTATAAAGAACGATAATAGTCAAAATCTTCACACCTACCTTTTTGATGATTTACAATCCGCCATCTTGAAATGACCATTCCTTATCGGGTACACGACAGTGATATTGGGAATCGGAATATTTTTTTTAGAAAAAAACCATAACCCCCCCCTTCAAGTTAAATGGTCGTTCCCTAAGTTCATATATGAAAAACGTTTGGAACAGTAATTTATGTTATTCTTTGTCAGCAATACAAATGACCACTATGCTAGCATTTAAGCAACAATATAAAACCAAAGATTTCTCATTTTCTTTTAATTTCTTTCTATTTCTTTATTTTTTTAACACGTGACCGTTATTTTTTTTTATTACAGGTACAATGGATGTCATTAAGTCAGTGATACAGTTACTAGTGCTAGGAACTTTTTTCTTCTGTCTATTATGGATGTGTGTTCATGCTGACAAAATGCTCTATGCACTGCGGGTTTTATTATAATATAAATACTGCTGTAAATATATGTTAACACTAACATAATTATACTGGTACTTCAGGCTATTTTATAAATAGAAAGTGAGATGTGTTAATGCTGACAAAAGTTCCAGCCCCTGACAGTGCAGGCTATGTTATAAATATATATGTTAATGCTGACAAAATCATACTGGTACTTCAGGCTATGTTATAGATACTAAGTGTGGATATATGTTAACACTGACATAATTATATTGGTACTTCAGATTATGTTATAAATACTAAGTGTGGATATATGTTAACACTGACATAATATGTTATAAATACTAAGTGTGGATATATGTTAACACTGACATAATTATACTGTTACTTCAGACTATGTTATAGATATTAAGTGTGGATATATGTTAACACTGACATAATTATACTGTTACTTCAGACTATGTTATAGATACTAAGTGTGGATATATGTTAGTGCTGACAAAATTCGACTATTATTGCAGATTATATTCTTTTATAGATTAAAGTGTAGATAATTCTTAATGCTGACAAACTTCTACTGCTACTGAAGGCTATATTATATATACTGAGTGTGTGTTAAGGCTGATAAACCTCTCCTGGTACTGCAGGCTATATTATATATATAAAGTGTGTGTTAATGCTGACAAACGTCTATTGGTACTGTAGGCTATTTTATATATACTGAGTGTGTTAAGCTAACAAAATTCTCCTGGTATTACATGCAATATATAGAAAGTGTGCTAACGCTGACAAAATTCTCCTGGTACTACAGGCAATATTATATATAGAAAGTGTGCTAACGCTGACAAAATTCTCCTGGTACTACATGCAATATTATATATAGAAAGTGTGCTAATGCTGACAAAATTATCCTGGTACTACAGGCAATATTATATATAGAAAGTGTGCTAATGCTGACAAAATTCTCCTGGTACTACATGCAATATTATATATAGAAAGTGTGCTAATGCTGACAAAATTCTCCTGGTACTACATGCTATGTAATAGATACAAAGTGTCCATATGCCTTAATCCTTCTGGCATTGCAGGATATATTATTGATACTACTGAGAGCTTGTGTGAATGCTGTCAAAAGTCTACGAGCTATAAATAGATACTACCAATTGAGACAACCAATATGCTATAGCATAATCATTCTTGATGATGTTTATGTAATAGATATGTATTATGTATTAACAATATTCATGAGAAACAAATTTTTCAAGTTTCATTTCAGAATAGTATAGGCTTCAATTATTGATCATTTTTAGAATATGCACATGGACACCTCAATCTTGAAGACTTTCGTATAGATTAAGGTTGAGTTTAAAATGAAATATTGTTAGTTTGTTTGATTTTAACTGTATAAAAGATATGAAAGAAGAGATATATATGAATCTTGTTATATTTTTTAAGAATTATACAACTATAATTTCAAAAAAATATATTTTTTCAACAATTGCAAGCAAATTCCATAAGCAAAGCTATTTATTGTCATACCATTAATGCAAGAATATATGGTATGTTATTCATAAATTTTAATGTTTTGTTGAAATTTTAATTATTTTACATCACTTAAAAACTTGGTCTTTTGATATGTGAATGATAAATTTATGCAAATCAAATTTGATTATACCAATTACTATGCAAACTTGTGTGTAAATGTTGTATCAAGGAATGCAATTCCAAAAATTATTATGTAGAAAAGTTTAACATACAAGTTAAAGCAACTCATTAGATCAAAATTAGGTGTATAATGAAATACATGCCCAGATTATAACTTAAACAAAACATAAATATCAAATTTAATGCACACCACATGTTTCTGGAATAATATTCATCAGGTACCTCAAAGTCGAAAGGTTGGAGAGCTAAATAATTTTAATAGTGTTGGAAGCCAGTAAACCAAAGGTCCTAAACAGGATCGCCAAAACATTAATGTTTATCACTAATCATTTAATGTCTATGATGTAGGTACATACAATGTAGTATAAATCTAGTCCAATAATGAACCGGTGTTTATTTGTAAACTTGTGTCTATTGACTGTTTTTATTGTTATTATTTAGAAAACATCTTTTTAAGTACAAATCATGGGTTAATTACCAAACTCATAGTTTTGCAGATAAAGGAGATATAACTCAATGTTTTAGGATTATAGACGCTGTCTGTCCAAAGCGGAATAACTCAATTTTTTTTTCGAATCAACCGATTTTGACATATAACGAAATTATGGTTAAATAGTATCTCTTTTTCTGCAGCTTATATATATGTTGTGCGAAAGAACTTTAGTTGTTCCTTAATTGAGTCAATATTTGCAACAGAAATCACATATTTCTATGACATCTATGTATTATCTTAACGGTTTCTTTACTCATTAAAATGTAATTTGAAATTTGTATGAAAAGCAAATAATCATTATTATATCCAACGTTAAAATTGTGATGGAAGCTTTTGGTATTGTCAATGGATGGAACTACATCGAAAATATAATTATATTACTGTTTTGGACCAGAAATTTCCGTTTTAAATTTGATCCGGCAAAAGAAAAAAAAAGGTAAATTTATTAAATCTTAATAGGAACATCTTGAAAAAGATTTATAAAGGAACATATCAAAGTTTTCCGTTTTGGATTTAATTTGATTAAATGCTTGATGCGTCAGTTTGGAATCTAAATATGACATAATGTCATCAAATTCAACCTTAATGAGCCATCACAATTTTGTGTTTACTCTCATTTTGATTTGTACACTCAATATATATGTGCCATACTCTGTTTTGTTTATGTTAACATATAGACTTTACTCTTTTATCTCATATGGAACATATTATCAAGTTTACATAGGATGACTATGGAGTGTCAGAAATAGAAGCACTTATATATCGGTCTCTTGTATCTTTACCACACCATACTTTCATTTGGTTTAGCACATTTTCAAATTTTCTGGGCAATTTAAAACACAGTTAATATATTTTTCTTTAAATATAGGTATATAATTAAAACAATTCACTTCAGTGTGTTCAAGTCATTTTTGTGTTTATTAATTTCTTCAAATGTCCCCTTACAGTATGACCAAACACTATTTATAAAAGGATTGAAAGACTCTTGAACAGTTCGCAAAAAGTAGAAAATGAACACCATCATCCCTGTCTCGTTCAAACTGAAGGCAAAAGAATCGGATTACATTCTTCAGAGTTTTAGTGAACGAATGAGTGGTTTTTGTTTAAGACCAACAATTTCACAGCTATATTATGGCGAGAACAAGTTACACGATGAGGTGATGGTGATATCCACTTTGTACTAGACAACACGCTTAATTAGTTTTTAATAGTACTAGTTAACTGAAGCAACAATCCCGAATAGACATGTCACTCCACTCTGAAACATTATCCTGATTTCGAGCTAATCCGTCTTTGCTATTACTCCTTAATACTGCAATGTACTTCTTTATTTGAATATACAAGAAAAACACAATAGCTTGTGATTTGCTAGAGTCCGACTGATTAAAAGCCTTGAATAAAAAAGCTGTGAAACAAAACCATTGCTATTGAAATTGCAAGAGTTCTTGTTTATCTAGTTCGCACCTAAATTATAGATAATATGATAATTAAAATGGAAGTAATTGATTGGTGGTTGTTTTACGCCCAACGTCAAATATTCATGCATATTCAGGCCGGTAACAAGTTTAGCAATAGATACCAAAAAAACAAAAAAAAACTACACAAAAACGAGGGAGGTGTGGGCAAACCAGAGCAACTACGTTTGACTGCCACTGGAAATGTTGGGGAGGTGGGGAAAGACGAAATATTTATCATTTTCGTCACGGCAACAATTATAAATCTACATGAGATTGTCTTTCACGTGCAAGAATCGTGGCGCTATACAAAGAGACAACCCACAGTGGTCCATGGTCAGACTTTCTGTATTATAGCATGATCACCCCATCGATAGAGAACCTCTATCCGCCACCTGAGGACGCATTGTGCAGCTTTTTGACCCGTCACCAGTACTGAGTATTTAGAGAAAAACGAAGGGGCAATGAAGAATGGACAATCCATAGAGAATGGCGTCACCAATACTGAGTATTTAGAGAGAAACGAAGGGGCAATCAATAATGGACAATCCATAGAGAATGGCGTCACCAATACTGCGTATTTAGAGAAAAACGAAGGGGCAATCAAGAATGGACAATCCATAGAGAATGGCGTCACCAATACTGAGTATTTAGAGAGAAACGAAGGGGCAAATCAAGAATGGACAATCCATAGAGAATGGTGTCACCAATATTGAGTATTTAGAGAGAAACGAAGGGGCAATCAAGAATGGACAATCCATAGAGAATGGCGTCACCAATACTGAGTATTTAGAGAGAAACGAAGGGGCAATCAAGAATGGACAATCCAGAGAGAATGGCGTCAACAATACTGAGTATTTAGAGAGAAACGAAGGGGCAATCAAGAATGGACAATCCATGGAGAATGGCGTCACCAATACTGAGTATTTAGAGAGAAACGAAGGGGCAATCAAGAATGGACAATCCATAGAGAATGGCGTCACCAATTCTGAGTATTTAGAGAGAAACGAAGGGGCAATCAAGAATGGACAAGCCAGAGAGAATGGCGTCAACAATACTGAGTATTTAGAGAGAAACGAAGGGGCAATCAAGAATGGACAATCCATAGAGAATGGCGTCACCAATACTGAGTATTTAGAGAAAAACGAAGGGGAAATCAAGAATGGACAATCCATAGAGAATGGCGTCACCAATACTGAGTATTTAGAGAGAAACGAAGGGGCAATCAAGAATGGACAAGCCAGAGAGAATGGCGTCAACAATACTGAGTATTTAAGAGAGAAACGAAGGGGCAATCAAGAATGGACAATCCATAGAGAATGGCGTCACCAATACTGAGTATTTAGAGAGAAACGAAGGGGCAATCAAGAATGGACAATCCATAGAGAATGGCGTCACCAATACTGAGTATTTAGAGAGAAACGAAGGGGCAATCAAGAATGAACAATCCATAGAGAATGGCGTCACCAATACTGAGTATTTAGAGAGAAACGAAGGGGCAATCAACAATGGACAATCCATAGAGAATGGCGTCACCAATACTGAGTATTTAGAGAGAAACGAAGGGGCAATCAAGAATGGACAATCCATAGAGAATGGCGTCACCAATACTGAGTATTTAGAGAGAAACGAAGGGGCAATCAAGAATGGACAAGCCAGAGAGAATGGCGTCAACAATACTGAGTATTTAGAGAGAAACGAAGGGGCAATCAAGAATGGACAATCCATAGAGAATGGCGTCACCAATACTGAGCATTTAGAGAAAAACGAAGGGGCAATCAAGAATGGACAATCCAGAGAGAATGGCGTCACCAATATTGAGTATTTAGAGAGAAACGAAGGGGCAATCAAGAATGGACAAGCCAGAGAGAATAGCGTCACCAATACTGAGTATTTAGAGAGAAACGAAGGGGCAATCAAGAATGGACAATCCATAGAGAATGGCGTCAACAATACTAAGTATTTAGAGAGAAACTAAGGGGCAATCAAGAATGGACAATCCATAGAGAATGGCGTCACCAATACTGGGTATTTAGAGAGAAACGAAGGGGCAATCAAGAATGGCGTCACCAATACTGAGTATTTAGAGAGAAACGAAGGGGCAATCAAGAATGGACAAGCCAGAGAGAATGGCGTCAACAATACTGAGTATTTAGAGAGAAACGAAGGGGCAATCAATAATGGACAATCCATAGAGAATGGCGTCACCAATACTGAGCATTTAGAGAGAAACGAAGGGGCAACCAAGAATGGACAATCCATAGAGAATGGCGTCACCAATACTGAGTATTTAGAGAGAAACGAAGGGGCAATCAAGAATGGACAAGCCAGAGAGAATGGCGTCACCAATACTGAGTATTTAGAGAGAAACGAAGGGGCAATCAAGAATGGACAATCCATAGAGAATGGCGTCACCAATACTGAGTATTTAGAGAGAAACGAAGGGGCAATCAAGAATGGACAATCCAGAGAGAATGGCAAGATTGGGAATACACGAACCCTCACCACAAAACCGGGAGTGAACCCAAAAAGCCCGCGAATGGTATACAGTTACAGTACTTTTGTACAACTGGAGTTCTCTAAATTGAAGTCCGTGAAAAATATCAATGTCGTAGCAGGATTGTAAAAAATATCAGAAATATTTCAACTAAAATATCTTTTTCTAAGTATATAAAATACATTGGAGCATACCAATGGTCGTATGTAAGAAGGAATAATATATATGATGTTTGATCTTGTAATAGCAAGAAATATATGATACGCCAGTATGTACCCATCTTCGCTAGCCAAGGGTTACGATTCGGGTCCCCCTTCTCTCCACCCTTTGCGGATCTAGAATACATTTTGAAATTCGTGCGCAATGCCACCTGGTGGTTTATCAAAGTTGCGCCCCTTAGATAGTCGTCATCGCCAGCCAATCAGAATCGTTTTGTTATACGTATGTTGGAGAGTTGAAAATGGCAGCGCCCAGTGAATAAAAATTTATTTGTGATAAATTTAATTTGGAAGCACTTACTGTCAACCAAGTGAAAGTTTCAAAGCTTTGGCAGACGGGAAAGATGTTTTCATTGGAACCAAAACGGGAAGTGGCAAATCGTTGTCATATGATAGCATTCCGGTGCCATTTTTGTTTACATTTCGTGGATAACATGTGTTCCGTGTAAAACGTCTTCTGATTGGATACGTGTACTGGTAGCCGTAACCAATGAAATATTAAAGTGCGAATCCTCAAAATGTATTCTAGATCTGCCAAGGGTGGAGAGAAGGGGGACCCGAATCGTAACCATTGGCTAGCGAAGATGGTATGTACCCAACTGAATTAAAACTTCGTCGATTAAGTTGGTCCCCAAAACAAAATGACAATAGTTCCTTGTCTTCGAATTCATGACCTTATTATACTTTTCATTATTGAAAACTATATTTTAAGCATCATTCATAGCTATTACCGAATAGCAGATTGAATTAGAAATTGTCCCACCCACAAAATTATACAAGAGATGTGTACAACCATACGATAAGTTAACACAATGATTCAATGATTTATTTTTAGCATATTTGTTACTCCAGAACACCAGTATCGAACTATCACACGCCACGATATAGCTGAAATGTTGCTAAAGTTGGCGTTAAACACCAATCAATCGATCGACATATCACTAACATAGCTCAGCACAACTTGTTTACGGACAAAATGCCGATTGTTTTACAGTATATTTTCTGTCTCTTTATTGAGAAAAGACACGTCCAATTGGTAGAGTATTTTTCAGAGTTATGTTTCTTTAAACACTTAGAATATTTTTTTTTCTGTTCTCCTATTATGTGATCGATGTTCTTGAGTACTATGGAATATTTAAGATTGATTGATTGATTTTTTGGTGCTTAGCACCACTTTCAGCAATATTTCAGCTATATCATGGCGACTGGAATATTTATGTGATGCCAAAGGCCATCGACTGTCTTTTATAGACATATGTATATATTTCTGTATTTGAAATATGTGACACAGGATAACAAATCCGTAGAAAGACCAAATATCATTTATTTGACGTCAACTCCCAGATTTTTCAACTTGCTAATTAAAGGCATCTGCAACATACGAATATGGTCAAAGGCTGTAGTGGTCGTCTTGAAGTTCTAGCATTGACTAAATTCCTACAATCGCTTGATAAACAATGAATCATATACAAGGTAACAAACAATATGTCAGCTACAAAATGCATTCGAAAATTTATGTATCTTATGTATTGTGGTTTGTGTTGGTTGTTACTATGTTGACAAGAGGTTTATGGATATACCGGTATATGTAAAATATATTACTTTGCGCCTCATTTGATCTTCCAAAAATGTTTTGGCAGATGTCATGACATGGGGTCAATCACATGTATTTAACTGACCTCATGAAGCCTTTGTTAATATTCTTTAGATATATATACTTTGCTTATTACTAGTATTTAAAGTAGAAATGTATAAATACCACTTATAATTTATAATAATTGAGATAAAACGAACACAAAATATACCACAATGTCGGAACAATTCCAAAATCAAATATCAAAATCGTACAAAAAGACAAAATCTGTACTTCTAGCACACAAATACATGACTGTTTACTTCCTGGTTTAGTACAGACACCTTAATAAAAGATAGCGACATACCTAGCTTTTTGGGCCCAAGCCTCCGTGAAATAATGCAGTCATGCAAGTGCTTTCCACATGTGAGTACAATACCAATCTTCGCGTAGTATTTTGTGTTGTCCTATTATGTGTCTTTACGTTCTGAGTACTGTGTTGTGATATCCTATTATGTGTCTTTACGTTCTGAGTACCGTGTTGTGATGTCCTATTATGTGTCTTTACGTTCTGAGTACCGTGTTGTGATGTCCTATTATGTGTCTTTACGTTCTGAGTACTGTGTTGTGATATCCTATTATGTGTCTTTACGTTCTGAGTACCGTGTTGTGATGTCCTATTATGTGTCTTTACGTTCTGAGTACCGTGTTGTGATGTCCTATTATGTGTCTTTACGTTCTGAGTACCGTGTTGTGATGTCCTATTATGTGTCTTTACGTTCTGAGTACTGTGTTTTGATGTCCTATTATGTGTCTTTACGTTCTGAGTACCGTGTTGTGATGTCCTATTATGTGTCTTTACGCTCTGAGTACTGTGTTGTGATATCCTATTATGTGTCTTTACGTTCTGAGTACCGTGTTGTGATGTCCTATTATGTGTCTTTACGTTCTGAGTACCGTGTTTTGATGTCCTATTATGTGTCTTTACGTTCTGAGTACTGTGTTTTGATGTCCTATTATGTGTCTTTACGTTTTGAGTTCAGTGTTGTGTTGTCCTATTATGTGTCTTAACGTTTTGAGTTCAGTGTTGTGATGTCCTATTATGTGTCTTTACGTTCTGAGTACTGTGTTTTGATGTCCTATTATGTGTCTTTACGTTCTGAGTACCGTGTTGTGATGTCCTATTATGTGTCTTTACGTTTTGAGTTCAGTGTTGTGTTGTCCTATTATGTGTCTTAACGTTTTGAGTTCAGTGTTGTGATGTTCTATTATGTGTCTTTACGTTCTGAGTACCGTGTTGTGTTGTCCTATTATGTGTCTTTACGTTCTGAGTACCGTGCTGTGATGTCCTATTATGTGTCTTTACGTTCTGAGTATCGTGTTGTGATGTCCTATTATGTGTCTTTACGTTCTGAGTACCGTGTTGTGATGTCCTATTATGTGTCTTTACGTTCTGAGTACTGTGTTTTGATGTCCTATTATGTGTCTTTACGTTCTGAGTACCGTGTTGTGATGTCCTATTATGTGTCTTTACGTTCTGAGTACTGTGTTGTGATATCCTATTATGTGTCTTTACGTTCTGAGTACCGTGTTGTGATGCCCTATTATGTGTCTTTATGTTCTGAGTACCGTGTTGTGATGTCCTATTATGTGTCTTTACGTTCTGAGTACCGTGTTGTGATGTCCTATTATGTGTCTTTACGTTCTGAGTACTGTGTTTTGATGTCCTATTATGTGTCTTTACGTTCTGAGTACCGTGTTGTGATGTCCTATTATGTGTCTTTACGTTTTGAGTTCAGTGTTGTGTTGTCCTATTATGTGTCTTAACGTTTTGAGTTCAGTGTTGTGATGTTCTATTATGTGTCTTTACGTTCTGAGTACCGTGTTGTGTTGTCCTATTATGTGTCTTTACGTTCTGAGTACCGTGCTGTGATGTCCTATTATGTGTCTTTACGTTCTGAGTATCGTGTTGTGATGTCCTATTATGTGTCTTTACGTTCTGAGTACCGTGTTGTGATGTCCTATTATGTGTCTTTACGTTCTGAGTATCGTGTTGTGATGTCCTATTATGTGTCTTTACGTTCTGAGTACCGTGTTGTGATGTCCTATTATGTGTCTTTACGTTCTGAGTACCGTGTTGTGATGTTCTATTATGTGTCTACGTTCTGAGTACCGTGTTTTAATGTCCTATTATGTGTCTTTACGTTCTGAATACCGTGTTTTAATGTCCTTTTATGTGTCTTTACGTTCTGAGTACCGTGTTGTGATGTCCTATTATGTGTCTTTACGTTCTGAGTACCGTGTTGTGATGTCCTATTATGTGTCTTTAAGTTCTGAGTACCGTGTTGTGATGTCCTATTATGTGTCTTTACGTTCTGAGTACCGTGTTGTGATGTCCTATTATGTGTCTTTACGTTCTGAGTACCGTGTTGTGATGTCTTATTATGTGTCTTTACGTTCTGAGTACCGTGTTGTGATGTTCTATTATGTGTCTACGTTCTGAGTACCGTGTTTTAATGTCCTATTATGTGTCTTTACGTTCTGAGTACCGTGTTTTAATGTTCTATTATGTGTCTTTACGTTCTGAGTACCGTGTTGTGATGTCCTATTATGTGTCTTTACGTTCTGAGTACCGTGTTGTGATGTCCTATTATGTGTCTTTACGTTCTGAGTGCCGTGTTGTGATGTCCTATTATGTGTCTTTACGTTCTGAGTACTGTGTTGTGATGTCCTATTATGTGTCTTTACGTTCTGAGTACTGTGTTGTGATGTACTATTATGTGTCTTTACGTTCTGAGTACCGTGTTGTGATGTCCTATTATGTGTCTTTACGTTCTGAGTACCGTGTTGTGATGTCCTATTATGTGTCTTTACGTTCTGAGTACCGTGTTGTGATGTCCTATTATGTGTCTTTACGTTCTGAGTACCGTGCTGTGATGTCCTATTATGTGTCTTTACGTTCTGAGTACCGTGTTGTGATGTCCTATTATGTGTCTTTACGTTCTGAGTGCCGTGTTGTGATGTCCTATTATGTGTCTTTACGTTCTGAGTATCGTGTTGTGATGTCCTATTATGTGTCTGTCCGTTCTGAGTACCGTGTTGTGATGTCCTAATATGTGTCTTTACGTTCTGAGTATCGTGTTGTGATGTCCTATTAATTGTTTTTACGCTCTGAGTACCGTGTTGTGATGTCCTATTATGTGTCTTTACGTTCTGAGTACCGTGTTGTGATATCCTATTATGTGTCTTTACGTTCTGAGTACCGTGTTGTGATGTCCTATTATGGGTCTTTACGTTCTAAGTATCGTGTTTTGATATCCTATTATGTGTCTTTATATTCTGAGTACCGTGTTGTGATGTCTTATTATGTGTCTTTACGTTCTGAGTACCGTGTTGTGATGTCCTATTATGTGTCTTTACGTTCTGAGTACTGTGTTTTGATGTCCTATTATGTGTCTTTATGTTCTGAGTACCGTGTTGTGTTGTCCTATTATGTGTCTTTACGTTCTGAGTACTGTGTTTTGATGTCCTATTATGTGTCTTTATGTTCTGAGTACCGTGTTGTGTTGTCCTATTATGTGTCTTTACGTTCTGAGTACCGTGTTGTGTTGTCCTATTATGTGTCTTTACGTTTTGAGTTCAGTGTTATGTTGTCCTATTATGTGTCTTTACGTTCTGAGTACCGTGTTGTGTTTTCCTATTATGTGTCTTTACGTTCTGAGTACCGTGTTGTGTTGTCCTATTATGTGTCTTTTCGTTCTGAGTACCGTGTTTTGATGTCCTATTATGTGTCTTTACGTTCTGAGTACCGTGTTGTGTTGTCCTATTATGTGTCTTTACGTTCTGAGTACCGTGTTGTGTTGTCCTATTATGTGTCTTTTCGTTTTGAGTACCGTGTTGTGTTGTCCTATTATGTGTCTTTTCGTTTTGAGTACCGTGTTTTGCTGTCCTATTATGTGTCTTTACGTTCTGAGTACCGTGTTTTGATGTCCTATTATGTGTCTTTACGTTCTGAGTACCGTGTTGTGATATCCTATTATGTGTCTTTACGTTCTGAGTACTGTGTTGTGATGTCCTATTATGTGTCTTCACGTTCTGAGTACCGTGTTGGATTGTCCTATTATGTGTCTTTACGTTCTGAGTTCAGTGTTGTGTTGTCCTATTATGTGTCTTTACGTTCTGAGTACCGTGTTTTGATGTCCTATTATGTGTCTTTACGTTCTGAGTACCGTGTTGTGTTGTCCTATTATGTGTCTTTTCGTTTTGAGTACCGTGTTGTGTTGTCCTATTATGTGTCTTTTCGTTTTGAGTACCGTGTTTTGCTGTCCTATTATGTGTCTTTACGTTCTGAGTACCGTGTTTTGATGTCCTATTATGTGTCTTTACGTTCTGAGTACCGTGTTGTGATATCCTATTATGTGTCTTTACGTTCTGAGTACTGTGTTGTGATGTCCTATTATGTGTCTTCACGTTCTGAGTACCGTGTTGGATTGTCCTATTATGTGTCTTTACGTTTTGAGTTCAGTGTTGTGTTGTCCTATTATGTGTCTTTACGTTTTGAGTTCAGTGTTGTGTTGTCCTATTATGTGTCTTTACGTTTTGAGTTCAGTGTTGTGTTGTCCTATTATGTGTCTTTACGTTTTGAGTTCAGTGTTGTGTTGTCCTATTATGTGTCTTTACGTTTTAAGTTCAGTGTTGTGTTGTCCTATTATGTGTCTTTACGTTTTGAGTTCAGTGTTGTGTTGTCCTATTATGTGTCTTTACGTTCTGAGTTCAGTGTTGTGTTGTCCTATTATGTGTCTTTACGTTCTGAGTTCAGTGTTGTGATATCCTATTATGTGTCTTTACGTTTTGAGTTCAGTGTTGTGTTGTCCTATTATGTGTCTTTACGTTCTGAGTACCGTGTTGTGTTGTCCTATTATGTGTCTTTACGTTCTGAGTACAGTGTTGTGTTGTCCTATTATGTGTCTTTACGTTCTGAGTACAGTGTTGTGATGTCCTATTATGTGTCTACATTCTGAGTACAGTGTTGTGATGTCCTATTATGTGTCTACATTCTGAGTACAGTGTTGTGATGTCCTATTATGTGTCTTTGCATTCTGAGTACAGTGTTGTGATGTCCTATTATGTGTCTACATTCTGAGTAGTGTTGTGATGTCCTATTATGTGTCTACATTCTGAGTACAGCGTTGTGATGTCCTATTATGTGTCTTTGCATTCTGAATACAGTGTTGTGATGTCCTATTATGTGTCTACATTCTGAGTACAGTGTTGTGATGTCCTATGTCCTATTATGTGTCTACATTCTGAGTACCGTGTTGTAATGTCCTATTATGTGTCTACATTCTGAGTAGTGTTGTGATGTCCTATTATGTGTCTTTACGTTCTGAGTACAGTGTTGTGATGTCCTATTATGTGTCTACATTCTGAGTACAGTGTTGTGATATCCTATTATGTGTCTACATTCTGAGTAGTGTTGTGATGTCCTATTATGTGTCTTTACGTTCTGAGTACAGTGTTGTGATGTCCTATTATGTGTCTACATTCTGAGTAGTGTTGTGATGTCCTATTATGTGTCTTTACGTTCTGAGTACAGTGTTGTGATGTCCTATTATGTGTCTACATTCTGAGTACAGTGTTGTGATGTCCTATTATGTGTCTACATTCTGAGTACCGTGTTGTGATGTCCTATTATGTGTCTACATTCTGAGTAGTGTTGTGATGTCCTATTATGTGTCTTTACGTTCTGAGTACAGTGTTGTGATGTCCTATTATGTGTCTACATTCTGAGTACAGTGTTGTGATGTCCTATTATGTGTCTACATTCTGAGTAGTGTTGTGATGTCCTATTATGTGTCTTTACGTTCTGAGTACAGTGTTGTGATGTCCTATTATGTGTCTACATTCTGAGTACAGTGTTGTGATGTCCTATTATGTGTCTACATTCTGAGTACAGTGTTGTGATGTCCTATTATGTGTCTTTGCATTCTGAGTACAGTGTTGTGATGTCCTATTATGTGTCTACATTCTGAGTACAGTGTTGTGATGTCCTATTATGTGTCTTTACGTTCTGAGTACCGTCTTGTGATGTCCTATTATGTGTCTACATTCTGAGTACAGTGTTGTGATGTCCTATTATGTATCTTTACATTCTGAGTACAGTGTTTTGATGTCCTATTATGTGTCTTTACGTTCTAGGTTCTATTGTGTTGTGTTTTTGTTTTGTTTATCTTGTGTACCCTATGATGCCAGTATTTCTAAATTGTCCATTTCTTTTTGCCCCTTCCATATTCTCTAACGTTTATATTACATGACGAACAGCGTTATTACAAAGAAGTTATGCATAATATGTTTAATCTTGGTGACACATAAGTTGTCATATATATAATATTAATTCTATAAAAGAGAACGGATGGCCTCAACCATTATATAAATATTAGATCGTTCACAAAGCCATCGTGAGACATAACAGTGAAACAATAGTCACCTTTGAGTCAAACTCTATTTGGCAATACCGTCATCTGTATGCAGCTGTGAGTGAAACTAATCCTCAGAGTAATGGTCTTTAACCAACAAATTCTATTTTCCTAGTTAGTAGTCAGCTAACTTACCAGCATTCATTGTTGTTTATGTTATCATTGTGATAGCGTATGGTTACTTGGAGTGGAGGTGAATTTGTGTGTGCGTGTTTTTGTATTGTTTGTTTATATTTGGTTTGCCGTTGGAGATCCAATTTTCTCCTATTATTATGGTGTTTTAACCCCGCTGAACCAGTGGTGGAAAAATCTGTAATCCTCTAGAGGATTACAATGTCTCGTGCCTTTCCCCGCATGTTGTCAAATCGGAAATTTTGAAAGATTTTGAAATAAAGTTCGTGTTACGTAATGGGAGAAACACATTCTCCTTCAGTTGCCCATGTGGGTTACGATATTTCTCCACTTTCGAGAGTTAAATTAAAAAATTTAACCACTTGCCTGACGGCTTGTGGTTAAAATTTTAAATTTAACTCTCTTGAGTGGAGAAATACCGTAACCCACCGGCAACTAAAGGAGAATCTATATGTCACGAAGAGGAGAGAGTTAGTATCCCATTAAGTGGTATAACCCCTCCACATTTGTTGTCTGTCCAAAGCCAGGTCCTGAATTAATGTTTTGCGGTATATGGTCTTTTTTGTGTACAATGATTTCAGGTGGAAGGAAGGTGTTCGCTTTTGGCATTTTGTTTATTGACAATCACTGTTTAACCTTTCTTTTTCTAATTGTAGATTCATTGCTTTAATCCATTATTAAAATCATATGAATAGTACATTGTACTTTTAGATATAAAATAGATTATAAATTAATCATAAATTTCTATTGTAAAACGATTATCAAAAGAGAATATTTGAACACTAACATAATATTGTCGACTTAACAAAAGAGGTAGTTAGTAATTATTTCCTCAGCCACCAGTTGATTGCCTTTGTTTTGGGTTCAATTTAGTTTTATTCATAATATATAATTATTTCCTATTTAATTTGAAAATAAGGGTGTGAAGTTGAAAAAAAAAACCAATTGATTGTGTAAAAGATAATAGCTTTTTAATGATAGAATATGATTGCCTCAATAGATAACCAACAATACAGAGGTTGTGCTTGAGTAATTAAACTGACATATTGTTTGTACTACTTTATATATCACGTGTAATATGATGTTATTTAGAGTACAACATAATCTGAGTACAATAGAACGTAAAAAAAACCGTGATATAAAATCAAATAAAAACAAATGTTCGTGCGACCACCCGTAAAACGGAAGATTACGGGTAAAATACACCACAAAGAAATCCATGATAAGAAAACCTCCCATAAGAGGCATGATGGAAGACATGGTGCTATGTTCTCTATAGCTTGTAATATTTTCATATTTATCAATAAATATTGCGCTTACACAGTGTGCGAAAGGTTATGGATTGGAGTCCCATACCGACAAAGCACAGACCAAAGTCTCTCTTTTTATAATATATCGATACCTGAAATATTAAAATAATAATAATAATAATGCACCCCCTATATAGATTAATGATAGCCCCTTTACATTACAGTGCAGAATGGTAACGGATTGTTCATGGTTTGTCATTGTTTTCCGACTTAGTGGGCTTGGCCATCAACCTTTCCAATCTCATCCAAAGTGGGAAAAATGACAGGAAGTCGTAAGTCTTCTTATATTCTGGGATTACATCCATATACAGTACTTTAAAAAAATTTTGTATATCTTCTAATTAGTTCAAAAATGCTTGTACACACTCAAGAAAAAATAGAACTAGTTAAAGGTCGTCCGATCGCTTGACTAGTTTTTCCTTGACACAAAACTCAATTCATTAGTGACACAGGTTACAATATTAAAGACCAATTTATAAATGTGGTGATTTTTTGTTGTTGTTTTTTTGTTATGTTTTATCATCAACGGACTGTTTGTGTTCATGCGCCAGGATAAATGTCGTCGCACTACATTGCAAGGTTCATTTGTCAACGAAGACTAATTGTGTTTTATCTAATTAGAATTAGAGAAGGAAATATGTATTTCTACACCGCAAAATAACCGAAATCATTAATAACAATTGTATGGTTAGGTAGACAAAAAAAAAATATACCAAACGCATTCCAGTAATCTCGATTTAGTGTTAACATATAATTACCTTGATATAGATACATGGTCAAGATAAGTTAAAAAATGTCATTTGTAATAATTAAAATAGCATTAAATGTATAAATAAATGTGTAACAGGATATCGCAATTCCTATTTGATGCTAAAAAACGACAGACGCCCAGTGGTCACCCGTTTAAATGGAGTGGTTCTAAGAGAAAGGTCCCCGAAAGAATATAATAAAGCGAAAAACCGACAATGCCACACTGTTGGAACAGTTCCAAAATATAATTGAAAATTCGATACTTAATACTTAATTTGTACATAATAAAATGCAATTTACAAAGATGATATCATTTATTACAATGTAACAAGATAATTCTTATGATATAGAACAGGTGAGGTCATTAACCAATGAACAACATTTCTAACTTACTTTTATACAAAGTCGTGAAAAAATATTCCAAATCAATACAAACACGTGACTACCATTAAAAAGGGGGACACAAACAAACAATAAATAATCGACGTAAGCAAAAATACAAATAAAAAGACGGGAAAGAGGAACACCATCATACCCGGTTGTGAATTCATGTTCCCCAGGAGTGTCAAACAGTTTCTCCTCCACATGTGGTATCCGTCGTGTTACTTGGGTGTCATGGTAAACATCTAGTCCACGTCGTAAACGATGGACAGACACTGCATGGTACCAAACCAATTCATGATGGCGACCGCAAAACTTTCGAAGGGAAACTTTTAATCCAACAGTCATGAATCCCCGCGTGGGCAGTTTGCTCGTCAGCAACAATCTCTATTCCAGAAAATCAATATATTATGCACAACCTATGGAATGTCGTTTTAGCCGAAATTAACTAATCAATTATGGGTTGTTTTAAGCGATGATTTCTACATTTCACATATTTGTCAGTGTAGACAAATTAATTGCAATATTGCCACAAAATGTCACTAAATTATCCACCAGGTTTGTGACAAATAAGAAGACTATACATGTTCTGCCTCTTCTCCATTTAGGTTGTATGCAGTTCTACTCATTAATCTATAGGTCGCACGGTAATAATTAGTAACTAGGAACCAGTTTGCAGTCTTAGTACTCTACGTTCATGTTCACAGTCTTAGTACTCTACGTTCATGTTCACAGTCTTAGTACTCTACGTTCATGTTCACAGTCTTAGTACTCTACGTTCATGTTCACAGTCTTAGTACTCTACGTTCATGTTCACAGTCTTAGTACTCTACGTTCATGTTCACAGTCTTAGTACTCTACGTTCATGTTCACAGTCTTAGTACTCTACGTTCATGTTCACAGTCTTAGTACTCTACGTTCATGTTCACAGTCTTAGTACTCTACGTTCATGTTCACAGTCTTAGTACTCTACGTTCATGTTCACAGTCTTAGTACTCTACGTTCATGTTCACAGTCTTAGTACTCTACGTTCATGTTCACAGTCTTAGTACTCTACGTTCATGTTCACAGTCTTAGTACTCTACGTTCATGTTCACAGTCTTAGTACTCTACGTTCATGTTCACAGTCTTAGTACTCTACGTTCATGTTCACAGTCTTAGTACTCTACGTTAATGTTCACAGTGAATACTGAATTAGATAATACATGTACATGCAATGCACACGTTATTTTTTATTTCCAAACAGGAGAATATCTCAAGTATCTGAAACGGGAAAATATTTTTGATAAGCAAAAAAAAAAGTTATATATATATATATATATATATTTTTTTTTCTCTCCAATTTTGTAATTTACTTCTTCACTAAGTCAGTATGGTTACAACTACATATGCAATCAGGGCGTATCACAAATAACGTTGAGAGTTCGAATCCTACACATGCGAGGTGTACTCGATACAACATTATGTGATAAAGTTAGCCAGTGATTTGCGACATGTCGGTAGTTTTCTCCGAGTACTCCGGTTTCCTCCACCAATACAACTGACCGCCACGATATAACTGAAATATTGTTGAAAGTGGCGTTAAACTCCATACCTCCTCCCCAAAACCACATATATATACGTGTTTTTAAATGCAATGCTAAATGATTTTAAGGTGAAAACGTTCAAGAATAAAACGAAAAACAAAAAATACCACACTGAGGAAACAATGAAAACATAGACATATGATGAAAAGGGGTAGTAGTCATGTAAAAACGTCAGACGGTTGTTATAACGTGCAACTAGAAACATTAAGATATAATGCTATAGGAATTATTACAGCATTAAATATAGAAACATGATATCTTACAAAAAGGTAATATTGCAATGTTAAATCTGGAAATTAAGATGCCATGCGAGAGAGGTAGTTAAAATGTTCATGAGACATGAGACAGATATAACTGCAATGTTAAATCAATATCACAATATCATAGGACAGGTATCATGACAACGTTAAATCTGGAATATAAAATTGTCATGAGGCAGTTATCATTACAATGTTGAATCTGGGATATGAAAATGGCATGAGGCATATTACAATGTTAAATCTGGAATATAAAAATCTCATGAAGCAGGAATCATAAAATGTAGAATATGGAATAAACTAAAATGTTATGTGACAGATTACAATGTTAAATCTGGAATATCAAAATGTTATGAAAAGGTATCATTCCAATGTAAAATCTGGAATGTCAAAATGTCATGAGAAAAGAAAAAAATCAATATTTGTTCATTTTGTCCTCTTACGTGTCCTTTTGTTCGTAAATCCAAGTTGTGATGTCCATTGCGATTTCCGCATAAAACGTTATTATGTTCGTCGATACCCCCAATTGTTTGTATGAGGGTTCATGCATTATTGTGTAGTTTGTGTTTATTTGTGTATAGTGGTGTCCAACATTGTGTCCTATTATGTGTCTTTATGTTCGTAGTTGAGTGTTGTGTTGTCCGGAACGATTTCCGCATAAAAACGACATTCGGTGCGTCTTTACTCCGAGTTGTTTGTAGGGGGACTCGTGTCTTATATGTGTTGTTTGCTTTATTGCATACAACTTCTGCATTAACAGCAAGGTGTAGTTGTATACGAGACAAGAACTGCTTACCTTTCGCAAGTACCTGGGTTTACCCCCGTTTTTTTGGCGGGGTCCGTGTTGCATATCTGCTTGGCTTTCTGTGTTGTGTTTTCTTTGTTTGTTTGTTTGTCTTAGCCTTGTGTTTTCTTTGTTTGTTTGTTTGTCTTAGCCTTGTGTTTTCTTTGTTTGTTTGTTTGTCTTAGCCTTGTGTTTTCTTTGTTTGTTTGTTTGTCTTAGCCTTGTGTTTTCTTTGTTTGTTTGTTTGTCTTAGCCTTGTGTTTTCTTTGTTTGTTTGTTTGTCTTAGCCTTGTGTTTTCTTTGTTTGTTTGTTTGTCTTAGCCTTGTGTTTTCTTTGTTTGTTTGTTTGTCTTAGCCTTGTGTTTTCTTTGTTTGTTTGTGTTTGTCTTAGCCTTGTGTTTTCTTTGTTTGTTTGTTTGTCTTAGCCTTGTGTTTTCTTTGTTTGTTTGTTTGTCTTAGCCTTGTGTTTTCTTTGTTTGTTTGTTTGTCTTAGCCTTGTGTTTTCTTTGTTTGTTTGTTTGTCTTAGCCTTGTGTTTTCTTTGTTTGTTTGTTTGTCTTAGCCTTGTGTTTTCTTTGTTTGTTTGTTTGTCTTAGCCTTGTGTTTTCTTTGTTTGTTTGTTTGTCTTAGCCTTGTGTTTTCTTTGTTTGTTTGTTTGTCTTAGCCTTGTGTTTTCTTTGTTTGTTTGTGTTTGTCTTAGCCTTGTGTTTTCTTTGTTTGTTTGTTTGTCTTAGCCTTGTGTTTTCTTTGTTTGTTTGTTTGTCTTAGCCTTGTGTTTTCTTTGTTTGTTTGTTTGTCTTAGCCTTGTGTTTTCTTTGTTTGTTTGTTTGTCTTAGCCTTGTGTATTCTTTGTTTGTTTGTTTGTCTTACCCTTGTGTTTTCTTTGTTTGTTTGTTTGTCTTAGCCTTGTGTTTTCTTTGTTTGTTTGTTTGTCTTAGCCTTGTGTTTTCTTTGTTTGTTTGTTTGTCTTAGCCTTGTGTTTTGTGTACCCAATATTTCCAGTGTCTCTGGATTATCTCAAAGGCTTTCTCTAACGTTTATTTATATCTGTAAAGTAAACAAAACGACATTTGAATTTTAAATCGAAAAACGGTATAAAAGAGTCCATTATTTTGTTAGCTCTTGTAGCAAAAAGTATCAGGTGTAAGGTAGTAATTACACAATGTACACTATAAATGTTGATTAAAACATAAAAACCGTAATGCGAAACAGGTCATTTCAACGTTCAAAATAACACCAGGAAATGCCACGAGCAGGGGTTCAACGACATTGTTAAATCTAGAAAACATCTAAACTTCATGCGATACAAATCATTGCCATCTTAGAAATATATATGTATAGAAAAACTATTACTTATAAAAAAAAGCGATTAACATCAACGCAAGTCTATATTTTCGAAGACTAAAATGCGTATGTGACAGTCTGTTACATAAATCAGTAATAATTAATACAATTCTAAGGCCGTGTTTTACTACTGTTTGACGTTTTACTAAAACAAATGTAGAAATTGCGTGAAGATACCATGTGATGAATATTTATGAACAAATATTAGGCATATTATTGTAGTTATCGTTGAACAGATCTAGAAGGTTAGAGCTTAAAAGCTTGCTTTCTGCCCTATTAAATGAATAGCACTTTTTAGTACAATAAAAAACTCATTTTTCACCTAGTTGCGGATAAAAGTATAGATGACTTCGACGCAATCAATTTAAGTGAATTAAATATTTGTTTTTACTGCATTTTACAATGTTTGTTTAAGGTAAAATGGACCAGCTAACAAATTAGTTAATGTCTTTTAGATGTATACAAATGCACTGTGTTATGTCGTTTAGATGCATACAAATGCACTGTGTTATGTCGTTTAGATGCATACAAATGCACTGTGTTATGTCGTTTAGATGCATACAAATGCACTGTGTTATGTCGTTTAGATGCATACAAATGCACTGTGTTATGTCGTTTAGATGCATACAAATGCACTGTGTTATGTCGTTTAGATGCATACAAATGCACTGTGTTATGTCGTTTAGATGCATACAAATGCACTGTGTTATGTCGTTTAGATGCATACAAATGCACTGTGTTATGTCGTTTAGATGCATACAAATGCACTGTGTTATGTCGTTTAGATGCATACAAATGCACTGTGCTCTTTATCTACATATTTATTATATATAACGTATATATATAGATTATTATAAAAAATGAAGAAACAAGCATTGTGCGTACTATATTATATATCTACGTTTTTAATACACTTCCGGACTTGCGGCAAGTCGGTGGTTTTCTCCGGGTACTCCGGTTTCCTCCACTAATAAAACTGACCGCCACGATTTATCTGAAATATTGTTGAAAGTGGCGTTAAACACTATAATCCTAACCCTAATACATTTCCGTTGGAAATTTGTATGAACGAAGCACATAGACGTACAACATCATATACTTCTATGCGTACTTTGAGGAGATAAAAACGGCATTCAAGTGGTGTGGGCTAGGATTAAGGTCTTACGAGTTTCAATGTCGTGATATCAACTTTTCAAAACAATTGTGTACCATTTCTAAATTCGTGTGCGTGATCGCAATTGCTTTCTAATTATATAATAGTATAACGCTGACTTTCTGATCACATACTGTTTACCCATTGGAATTCGGGAATAGTCACATCCTAAATTACTGGCTTACATATGGAACACTGGAACGTTTGACATGATTTATAAATACATGAATACATACAACGGTCCTTGTATAGAAATATGTTTACTTTGGTATATGTAGCGTCAAAAACACACAAACAAATTGCCAGATGATTAGATGATTTGACATTGCAAACTTATCCTACTCCATTCAGAGCATCCGTCGTGAAATCCTCATCTACAAAGTATATGTGTAGTACAAATTAGGATAAAGGAGGCAAGGTAATTTATCAAAACCTAGGGTTTCGTCTCTTAGGCATAGAAAACCTTAGCCGATTTTTGCTTTCCTGTTTGTCCCCTTTGGTTTACCTGCTCCCAAAGACTTTAAATTATATTGTTTTTCAATCATTTGATTTTGAACGTACTGATGACGATCTGGAACCTATCTGAAGGTAGAGAAAGATAGAGTTCCCTGTTAACATTTACTGGTAATTAAAGAGACTCTGAAATAAGCCTATCAACTGATTTTACATATATTCCATATGCCGGTTAGAGAAGGATATTACTCAAATCATTAAGTTTTGGTCAGGTTATAGGTGTTTGATACCAATTTCGAAAATATTTCAGTTGTATCGTAGATGTCAGTTTTATTGGTAGAGGAAACCAGAGTACCCGAACATAAGCACCAAACTGTATTATGCACATAGCACACCTCATCAAAAAAGGGCATTGTGCTTACAATCATCAAAGGTCCACGAGAAAAAAAAAACTTTCTATGTACAGGGAAATATATTCAAACGCTTTGTAAATTAAGTGGTTCTCCTTATATGGGTATGATATAAACATCCTGTTTTTAGCAAAATTCATTCCTAATTTTACTGCGTTTTTGCTCAATATTTATCTGGAGGTTGAATTATATATTGTTTACGTGTGAGTGTTTGTTAATTTATGGCGATTTGAGCTGATGATCAAGATAATTGCTCGCAGTATGACATACGACACTAACAGACATGTTACCAAGGGACAGGCGTCAAGCTTATCCAATTAATATCAATTCGTTTTAGCAGCCATTTTACAATGTTTCATCCATTTTAGAGATAGAATTGTTTCAGGTAACAACGATATCAGTCTTGATTTAATTTCATGGTGGTGATTATAATTGAACTGTTAGATACATATGGATAACAGGATCATGACTTCACCCCCAGGGATCTAAATGATTCCCACTTTATGGTCTTCATTATTGTTTTCAATATTTTAGCTAATGAAATTAACAGCATATCATAGGAGAAACATGACAAAATAGACGTTGATATTTGTAAATTTTTGTCATGCTTTCACACTAAATCAGATCTTCATACGATAGAGAATTAATGACAATTATTGAATCCCGTCATTTTTTAAACGACAAAATGGATTTGTTACAGAAAATTTGAGGAAACATACACGGTGATTAATCAACTGTTTGGAGATTATCCTGTCAAAGAAGATTTTTCAATAACGATCAACATTTAATGTTTTGCGGTTCATTCGAAGGCATTTAGTAAAATATATGCAGAAGAGAGAAAATTGAGCCTAAAGAAAGCCATATTGCTACTTACTTAATATTCATCTGCTAAAATATATAATTCCTTTTATGATGTTTGTTTTTTGTAAAAGAATAGATGAAATATGTAATGATATAAAATCGTAGATATATAATTTAGTCCGCTTGAGACGTTTATGGAATAACCTTCATCAGATACGCTCAAAGTATACATTGCAGAATAAATCAAAATACCTCTGTCACGAAAAGTGTATTTATTGGAATGATGGGTTTATGCTGTTTAACGCCACTTTCAACAATATTTCAGCTATATCGTGGCGGTCAGTGGTATTGGTGAAGGAAACCGAAGTACCCGGAGTATACCACCGACCTGCCTCAAGTCACTGACAAATATCACATAACATTGTATCGAGTATCCCTCGCCAACAGCGAGATTCGAACTCACAACGTTAGTGGTGATGGGCACTGATTGCATAGGTAGTTGTAAATCCAACAACCAGACGGTCACGACCACGACGGTCCCTTTTATTGGATAGAATATAAACAAATGTTACTCTAATGTAATAATGTGAAATAACAGAAAACGTATCACTTCATTTCATCTCATATTTGGGAAAAACATGGCCCTTGAAATTTAGATAACTTTGATTTACACCTCTCTGTGTAATCAGTAAATATCTCCACTTAGGGTTATTAACTCGCATTTTTTATTCACCCGTTGGAGAAGTGCAAATGATAAACTAAATGTAATCAAGAAAGGTTGGATTTTGTCGGATACTTGACGGGGTTGTCTTACAAATAAAAATGATATCTACGAGATATTGATGAAAATAGCTCGTAACGCCAACACTCCTACATAGTCGACAATGAAATGTTGCACCTCAACAAGTTAACGAAGAACAAAGTCAAATCAGGGTCCGGCCTTAGGAGGTGTGAGCCCAATGTTGTTCTCTGTAAAACCTGCAATGTGTTGCTATGTGTACTTGAACAGCCGAGAGTAGATTACGAGCAATTTTGTTCAATTGGCATAAGACCGACCTTGGCTCAAATGCTATTGAGAAACGGTCATTAGCCTGTAAATGAACATTCTAAATGGTGGCGATTAAAGATTAAATTTCTATTTTGAGTACATTCTGTGTTAATTCCAGGATTTGCGGGCACTGCTGTTTTTCCGATCTATTGTTGCTTCGTTTCTTATTCCTTCTTTTTAGTTGTTTTTATTTCCAATGGGTTTCTGGTCAATCCGGTCTTTGATTCTGTGCTTAACCCTGAATTTATTATGTATTAGCTATGTACAATGAAAGCAATACGAGAGTGGTCAGACCTATAGTTGTTCTCCGTCTCAGAGTAAAGTTTCCCGTGATGATATATATAGTATTTCGTCAAGTCACTCAAGCTTTCTACACTCGTTAATATATGTATGAAAAGTTAACTATTCAGCGCTGTGCCAGAAAGCATACAAAATAATGATTAAATGTCAAACTGATTCAAGACTGTCAATTAAAATAGTAATTACACCTGTATGATGTTGTTCTGTATACAATATCATAATGTCCCATAACATATAGCATAATTATACTTTTAGTAAATATTTTCTAATAATTTAATAAAGCCACTTAGTTTACATTATGTTCATATATTTTACGAAATTACTGTTTGTGAGCTGATATGATTTCACTATTAACTGCTTCCTGAGTTTATTACACGCCTTTCCGTCAATTTCATCTTAGTTCGATATTACTCGATTAGTTGTGGTAGTTACCAAAACAATCTGGCAAAAGTGGTCTCAAACTGAACAGAAACACAAACCGTAACACACAAAACGTCATGAATATAAATATTGCAGAATTTGCTAACAGTAAATGGTGAATATCCAAGTCCTGTGGAAAATTTCAGCCTCTGACTTTGAACAAAATTATCGAACATAGTCTGAGCTTGTATTGCGGGACATCTTGTAATTAAATTATAAAAGATTTTTGAATGCAATTTGGTATAGATGATTAATTAATTACCTGTATAAAAGTCATAGGAAGAATCTAATTAACAGTTGAGAAACACATGCATTTTAGTATTAAGATTAATATCACGGAACGGGTACCAATAAAGAATTAAAATACTCATGATCTGTTTGCATCTGGAAGATTCATGTCTTCTAATTGTGACTTCTATGACATTATTTATACACACAATTGTATGCAGTATGAATAATGTTTTCGACATTAGTGACACTAAGAGGGGAGGTTTTGGCCCATAAACCTAGTTTAATCTCGCCACTTTTTATTGAGGTGCTTGTATCAAGCCATGAAAGTGAGCTGTCATATACACGTGTTAGAGATATCGATTTTACTTCTGTCACGATTTTTCGATTATAGTTTGGTTTTGTATTTGTTGTTTTTAAGTTTTATTTGACATTAGCGTTTGCTCAACATTATTCGCAAAACTAACTAGTGTAGACATAATCTTCAACGTTTGGCCATTGCGTTGTCTGTCATTCGAATTACGGCTTCTGATTACCACTTAGGTACATTCAAACTTTTCTTGTTGAAGGCGGTCAGTATTTGGTAGGAATAGAAGTAGAAATAGAAGACTGTATCTAGGTTGTATATACTCGCTAGCCCCGGAGCTAGGATAGCCTTCTCATTCAGACAAAACATCAACACGTTCTATATAAAACTGATATGGAGCCAAATATTCGCTTAAGTGTAAAACTGATGGTTGTACTTTCTATTGAAGTTAATTTTGACGTTATCTATAAAATAAATGTTGATTTAAAAGCTTTTTGTTTTTGTCTTGGCTATATTGTCCTATGAGTACATTAAAACTTATCAGAATTCAACATCTAGCCTAATGTATATATCATCTTTTATGGTTCACTCAGACAGTTAGCTTCCCCTACAATACACTGGTCATACTGAATAGGATACCTTTCAATGTGCTTATGATTCGGGGGATAATCAAAGATGAATCCATCAAATAGAGAGAGGGAGTTTATATTGATCTGATACACATTAAGTTATAATGACTGGAAATGAACAATTTCTTTATGGCCAGACATTGTAATTATTGACGTAACTATATCATAGCTTAGTGTTTTGATCCTTTGATGTCGATCAAATATAAATAACAATATGACAACTTCCAATAAATAAATCTGTCAATACATAATAAATGAATAAGATTCCATGTGTTAATATGTCAATCTCAGCTTTTGATTTCAATTTTTACTGAAATAATGAAACTAATTTGCATACAATTCGTTTCATTAGTTAATAATTTGAATGATTTGCAATCTTTAATATCCTTTCAAAGCATAAGATAATGCCAAACTTTCAATAAAATCTTCAAATGTTCACTTGTCGTTTGTATTTCTTTGTCTTTGTGTACATTACATTGTTGTCTTTAATCTTTCTACTGAAATAATTCTGATTCATTCAAATTGCCACGTAATAACGTAATATCCATATAACAGAAACGCGTCGTGAGCAATAAATTAGATATCTACGTTTTTATCTTTATGCATATGAAATGTCTGTTATCAATGCCTATGTATGTGTTGTGTTTCTGCTTTGTTTGTCTTCGTCTTGTGTACCCTATGTTGCCAGTTTCTCTGGAGTGTCCATTTTGTATTATCTCTTCAGTATTATCTAACGTTTATTTACTATCACTGCGTCGATGTCACTGCTGGTGGACAGTTTGTCCCGAGGACATCATCAGCTTAATCGCTTTAATGCATGAACTTGAGAAGATCCAATAGGATACTGGTTCAGACGTCGCCCAGTATAATAAGGTCAGGATCTGAAGACATTAGAGACAAGGTGTGGTCTTGTAAGGCAGGTTTCCAACACAATTTGGCTATGCCTAACACCTCATATATCAAAATAGAAGACCCACGTAGACCCACGTTCCCAATGTAAAAGTTCGGATCATTATAAGTTTGTTCGTTCGTATTCTATTCAATTATTTGACATCTTTGATTACAAAGACACTGAACAGAATTGTATTGTAACTCAAAATGCATGTTTTGCGAAATGATAATTATAGATACGTATTTTACCAGCAATTTAACAAAAGCAAACACCAGAAGCTACGATGATCTGACTTGTAAATCAACAAAAGTTGTCTACTGTTTAGAATGCAACTTATGTTGACTAGTATATGTTGGATGAAGTAAAATGAACTTATCAACATTTATCTCAATTAAATAACTTTGATTCTAAGAGAGGAATATGAAAACTATGGCAATGACCTCTGGTGTGTTCCATTTGAATTTCATGGTATTATGACAAGTAATAGTTGTCACAAAAAGCATAATTAAAATAATGGATGATTTAAATCTTTTTCTTTCAAAGCATTTAACATTTAATCACAGGCTTAAAGAGGACAGACAGAAATGTACATATAAGCATTATTTTCTTTCCCTTTTGTGGATTTTTTAGTTCGATTCTCACCATGGAGGAAGTGTTTTTGATGCAAATACTTTGATTAAAAATTTGTCAGTTACTTTCGGCAAATCGGTGATTTTCTCCTAGTTATTTATGCAAGGTACATTTCTTTAACTGTTTACGTAAAGTCATATATCTTGTAAGGTATCTATAGTGTATATGAAACTTCGCTGTGTCACATAGGGCTAACAATATGGTTATATCATGAATTAATTCGTCATTACAGTATTACTATGTACCATTGATTTGCAGACATGGTATTTACTAGAGCCTTGCATCATTTGATTTAATCTATAACAATGCAACGCCTTTGTAAGACAGTATTTCACGATGAATACCGTGTATTATACAGAAGAGATGATTTACCTTTCAGTTTTATTTTATGCTCCATCCGATTGTAATGTTTTGTGCTGCTTTATGTTATGCTCCACTGGTTTGTTTTGTTATCCTGATTATAATGCTTTGTGGTATGCTATTCTGTGCTCCACTGGTTTGTTTTGTTATCAGGATTGTAATGTTTTGTGCTGCTTTATGTTATGCTCCACTGGTTTGTTTTGTTATCCTGATTATAATGCTTTGTGGTATGCTATTCTGTGCTCCACTGGTTTGTTTTGTTATCAGGATTGTAATGTTTTGTGCTGCTTTATGTTATGCTCCACTGGTTTGTTTTGTTATCCTGATTATAATGCTTTGTGGTATGCTATTCTGTGCTCCACTGGTTTGTTTTGTTATCAGGATTGTAATATTTTGTGCTGCTTTATGTTATGCTCCACTGGTTTGTTTTGTTATCCTGATTATAATGCTTTGTGGTATGCTATTCTGTGCTCCACTGGTTTGTTTTGTTATCAGGATTGTAATGTTTTGTGCTGCTTTATGTTATGCTCCACTGGTTTGTTTTGTTATCCTGATTATAATGTTTTGTGGTATGCTATTCTGTGCTCCACTGGTTTGTTTTGTTATCAGGATTGTAATGTTTTGTGCTGCTTTATGTTATGCTCCACTGGTTTGTTTTGTTATCCTGATTATAATGCTTTGTGGTATGCTATTCTGTGCTCCACTGGTTTGTTTTGTTATCAGGATTGTAATGTTTTGTGCTGCTTTATGTTATGCTTCACTGGTTTGTTTTGTTATCCTGATTATAATGCTTTGTTGTATCCTATTCTGTGCTCCACTGGTTTGTTTTGTTATCAGGATTGTAATGTTTTATACTGTTTTATTTTGTGCTCCACAGTTTTGTTTTGTGATCAGGATTGTAATGTTTTGTTCAGTTTTATGTTATGCTCCACTGGTTTGCTTTGTTATCAGGACTGTAATGTTTTATTCTGTTTTATTTTATGCTCCACTGGTTTGCTTTGTTATCAGGACTGTAATGTTTTATTCTGTTTTATTTTATGCTCCACTGGTTTGCTTTGTTATCAGGACTGTAATGGTTTATACTATTTTATTTTATGCTCCACTGGTTTGTTTTGTTTGGCCAGATTGCAATGTTTTGTGCTATTTTATTTTGTGCTCCACTGATTTTGTTTCGTTGTCAGGATTGAAATGTTTTGTTCTATGAGATTCTATGATCCAGTGGTTTTCTCTGTTTGTCCAGATTTTAATGTTCTGTGCTGATTTATTTTGTGCTCCACTGGTTTGTTTTGCTATCAGGATTGTAATGTTATATACTATTTTGTCTTCCCCTGGTTTGTTTTGTGAATCCAGATTGCAATGTGTTGTGCTATATTATTTTATGTTTTGCTTAATGCTTTCTCTAACTGGTGTTTTATCGCTATCTTACCTCAATGGTTAAACATGTTACAACCGAACGGGTATGGCTTACTACTATTGTATTACGCTTACAAACACCCAACATATTGCTGTAGAGTACGAATTTGAAATAATAATGGTTTTCTGTGTAAGGCATGATAACAAATGTGTTCATAATCGATTGTGATTGATGTTGCAGAGTCTTGTATTTTGTCATGAATCATTTAACATCACTGAAAAGGGCATAGCGATGTTATATTACGTCACTATTTAAGTGAAGTTTGACGTTTGAATAATCAAAGTATAAGGGAATAGCTATTAGACAAAAATATGTTAATAAACATGTTTTTGATCAAATGCTTTTGTGACCCTTCTATTGTTCCCTGTTATGATTTATAATTGTTTTGCTTACATTTTATCAAATAGAAAAGCTGACAAAAAATACCGGACTTCTGTTTTTAATACTTTGGACTTTATCAGATCAGTCTAGTCTTAACATTATTCTATATAATATACCTTCCGTGTTAATTATGATATCATTTGCTACATTTCGACCACGTTTTAATTAAAAATGATAAGAATAATGGACACCATGAATCGGTGATTACAAAATTCCATCTGACTCAGCGATCGGAAATGATATATTGTACTCCATTATAAAAAATAAACACGCCATTAAATCAGAAAACAACAATTATCATATGTAAACATCATGATATGCTGAAGTTCATTTGTCAAGATTGCAATTTAATCAACTCAATTAACCAAAAATCTTTAACCATCGCAATTTTAAGAGAAACCAATATTCACTATGAGAACTTCAGTACTACATAAATCCTTGATTATTCCGATCATGTACTATGTTGCGCATATTATTGTTTTGAAAATATTGTCTCGCCATTGAACTTGAACTTTGAATTTCAATGTGTTATTAACCTCCAGTTTCTGTTATATTCTGTTACTTTAACCTTGACAACACAATAGTATATATGGTTACGTGTATTTGATAAAATAGTCAGCTTTGAGCCAAAATCTAAATGACAAAATCATGTGTTGTGGTCTGCACGCCAGTGACAGAATACTTTTCAACAATGTGTTGGTTTCTTGCGAAACACGTTTTACAAGATAAGATAATACCATTCTTTAAAAAATCCTTGGCATAATAGCTCAGTTCCCAGAAGACGGTGACCTTGTGAAAAGTCTACATATAAACCGCAATCTCGTGCGTGTGAAATATAGCATCCATAAGCGGGAACGGTTGGTATATTAATATCAAGATGTGTAAAGGTTATAATGGTAAAATTGTTGTCCTCTTTTATCTGTCATGGAATCTGTTAGCAAGATGTCAATTGGTGTCAAATTTGAAGTAAATGTCAAGAAATAAGGCAGCCGAAGCTGTTTCTGTTGTTTCGTTTATCTCAAATTCTTTTCGGGTATATTATTGAAATCCATTGAGCAAGGTTTGAAGGAACATCATCAATATTTCTGAATGTGAAAATAAAAGCTTTAGCGTCTGTAATTATTATGTCTTTCATAAGTTTTTACATAAATCCTTTCTCAGGGAAGTAAAGGAAAATATCGACAAAGAGAGTGGTACAGTTTTTTGTTTCTATTGGAATGCGGATGAATAAATTCAAATTAATTGAACATGAATTGAACACAAATTAATTGAATATAAACCGGAAACGCGTCATGCGCACTAAATTTGATATCTACGTTTTTATTACATGGTTTCGCATGTAAATGATATGATATTGAATATAGATGATGTGATTTCAAAATGAAATACCACACTGTCGGAACATGGATGATGCATTGCAATACAATTGTTTCGAATCATGTCAATTCCGACCATGTTCCGTCTTTTTCATGTCTTGACGTCTGAACAAATCGGCAGGCGACTTCCGGTGTTTACGCTATTACTGTGACAACGTCAGCATATCATAGTCGTAGATGCGGTAGATTATAAGTAATTGTAATATGGAGACGCCAAGGAAACGGCTGAATACATACTGGTGTTCGGTACCCCACTATCTGTCTGATATCAGAAACATATACATAAAGGCAGATCGTTTTCCTTCATGATGCTGACAGCCGCAAATAAAGAAAGAAAACAAATTTAATTTTAAAGAAGTAATTGTCTCTGCATTGAAGTCTTTGATACAAATAAAATAATTTAATTGATATCTGTCTTTCACAGAAAATGTTAAGATTTTCATAAGTTGATGATCGAACGTTAAAACGGCACAAATCGATTGGAGTTTTTGTTGTGTACATTGACACCGGAAGTTCAATGCCGATTAGTCCATCGAAATCACGTGATCTGGCGGACGAAAATAACAAAATTTTGACGGAATGGAAATGATTCGAAACAACCGTATTAACACACTGCAAAATTGTAAAACCACCACACCATGACAGATGTGTTTGGTGATAAACTAGTAGTTGTTTTTCACATTTTCGTTTTTGCACATGATATTTTATTTATTATTTATAGATGCCAGTTATCATGTGTGAATCGGGAGAATGGAAAGGGTTCAAACACTGGTCTCAATCACGGAATCTTTTTTTAGTGGAAATTGGTAGATTTTTCTTTATCTTTTAATAAGTTCTTGTCTATTCGGAAATTGAATTTGCTATAATGTTCCCAGCAATGTTTTGTTTACTATCTTTTTTTTTTATAATAATGATGATTTATTAGTTTGGTATTAGATTTTTATTGCATTTCATTGGAGAATGACAAACTAATTATGTGTATTGCAAAAAAAAACCAAACTATAACTGGAATTAGTTCGTTGCTGAGAGATACTTGCTGTAACAAACATTTACGTAGAAAATAGAACTATTTAGAAAATTTACAATATAAATATTAAAACTATTTATCATATGATTATTCATGATTAACTGCAAACATATTGAAAGCAAATTTCTTTTTTAATAATAATTTATATAACATTATAAGAAAAGTTTGAAGAACATACTAAAGGGTCATCAAAAGCCGTAAATCGAAGAAGGACAGACAATGAAATGGCCAAAAGAAGGACAGACAATGAAATGGCCAAAAGAAGGACAGACAATGAAATGGCCAAAAGAAGGACAGACAATGAAATGGCCAAAAGAAGGACAGACAATGAAATGGCCAAAAGAAGGACAGACAATGAAATGGCCAAAAGAAGGACAGACAATGAAATGGCCAAAAGAAGGACAGACAATGAAATGGCCAAAAGGACAGACAATGAAATGGCCAAAAGAAGGACAGACAATGAAATGGCCAAAAGAAGGACAGACAATGAAATGGCCAAAAGAAGGACAGACAATGAAATGACCAAAAGAAGGACAGACAATGAAATGGCCAAAAGAAGGACAGACAATGAAATGGCCAAAAGAAGGACAGACAATGAAATGGCCAAAAGAAGGACAGACAATGAAATGGCCAAAAGAAGGACAGACAATGAAATGGCCAAAAGAAGGACAGACAATGAAATGGCCAAAAGAAGGACAGACAATGAAATGGCCAAAAGAAGGACAGACAATGAAATGGCCAAAAGAAGGACAGACAATGAAATGGCCAAAAGAAGGACAGACAATGAAATGACCAAAAGAAGGACAGACAATGAAATGGCCAAAAGAAGGACAGACAATGAAATGGCCAAAAGAAGGACAGACAATGAAATGGCCAAAAGAAGGACAGACAATGAAATGGCCAAAAGAAGGACAGACAATGAAATGGCCAAAAGAAGGACAGACAATGAAATGGCCAAAAGAAGGACAGACAATGAAATGGCCAAAAGAAGGACAGACAATGAAATGACCAAAAGAAGGACAGACAATGAAATGGCCAAAAGAAGGACAGACAATGAAATGGCCAAAAGAAGGACAGACAATGAAATGGCCAAAAGAAGGACAGACAATGAAATGGCCAAAAGAAGGACAGACAATGAAATGGCCAAAAGAAGGACAGACAATGAAATGACCAAAAGAAGGACAGACAATGAAATGACCAAAAGAAAAAGAACAAAATGACGATGCAAACAATGATCTGCAAAATATCACACAGAAAATTAAAAGATCAAGCAACTTGAACCCCACTACAAACCGGGTGGTGAACCCAGGTGCTCCAATAGTGTTAGCTGTTCCTGCTCCACAAATGACACCCGTGAAAATATTCAAAATATCATATTTCATATAATAGAGCTTGGATAAAAATCTGAATCAATTTAGAATTTTCTGATATTTTAAAATGCATTTGTTTTACTACTCACTAAAGCGAAATTTGAAGGCACCGTTTTCCCCGTTCCTACTACTTTATTTAAAGTAATAACAAATATCGTTTGCATGATAAACGGTATTTTTTTTTTTTGTAAACATCAATATTTGATCTAAAAGGTGTTCTACAATTAAGTTCTCAGTATACAGAACACATTAGAACAATTGTGATGTTTGTCCGTTTATTGTTTCAGTTTGATTTTTTACATGATTTGTTTCAAAATCTCGGAAATAACACAGATATGACATGGTACAAATATTGTCTTCAGCATTGAAAATGATATGACATTGTAAACACACATTTGCCGACATTTACTCAAGATATGACTTATCAAATACTAGGTCCTCAACATCTCCAGAAATCAGTTATGTTACATTATCATACTTCCTGTCAGTGTCGAGAGTAATGAGTGCGCGCACGGTTGCAATGAAGGATGATACTATTGCCAATAGTATGTACATGTGCGTAATAACTAAAATTCTTGAATCATTTGAACGTTTATTACTATTAGCATTCCCCAAAATTATCCATCACCTGTTCTAACCTCGGATATTTACTATTTCTATTTTTGTATTTTGATTTATAGGAAGATAGTGTATAATAAAAAGAGCATAAAGTAGGAAGAAACCCAAAATAACATGTGTGTTTATTTCAAACAATAGATGCATCAAAACAGCTTATATAAAGTCAATAGTATAGTCGCACAGACTGTTGAAAAAGTACGACGTTGATTTTTATGGGTGCCCCCATTTTGTGGAACTCTCACGTATTGAAGAGAGCAAAAATTGCATTATTCAACGACACACCGGCTGTTCCGGTTTCCAGATGGTAATATAGCCGAAGATAAGCAAAGTGCTCGATCAAAAATATTTCACACATATATTTTTAGAAGAAAACCAAAGCAATATTTTAGATGGTTTGTTAATGTTCTGAAAAACGACTGGAGTTGTACAGAAAAGGGGGATTGTTGCCGTGATGAAATGTTGACGACTATTAATTAACAGAATTATTTATGCAAAAATTCGTTTAAAATTGATTGTCGACAATCTCACCAATTACAACAACACGGTCTTCTCCTCCTCATTGTCTTGAACTTCGAAAACTGTGAGCAAAAACTGAGAATTTTTTTATATGAAGAACTTGTAATAGAATACCCAGTTGGATTCGGAAATGTCCTCAGATTCGGAAAGAGAGGTCGTAATGGAGCAGGACCTATAGTAGCGAGGTTTATATATCGACGCGAATTTGAAGATTTGAATAATGTCTTTAAGTTACGTGGTAAACCTTTCAGTATATGTGAACAGTTTCATCGGAAAATTGAGAATCGAAGAAAACAACTGTACCAAGTAATGAAACAGGCACAAATGGATGGCAAAATGGCTACCATGACAAGAGATAAGCTTTGTATTGATGGTGAACGATACATGCCAACAAACGAAATGGTAATCCACCCTCTACACAGCCAAGAAAAAATACGTAAATGGGATCAAGAAAAATATTTAGAATTTCAGAACCAGACCGATCTCAGAAAAATTGATGAATTGAAAAATTTATTAAATGAAGTTTGAATCTAATTATTACTGAAACTAGCTCGTCCGTTGACAAATCGAAAATTAATTCCTTACTAGATCATTTATGTACAATATTCTTAAACTCTGCGAAATTCACATTTGGAACTTCTGAATATTCTGACCTTAAGCACAAAGGACAAAAGTAATTGGAGAAATTAAAGGAAGATTGCTTTAACGGCGATTGTCACTTCGAGAGACGAAGGTTTAGAAAAATTAAGAGAAAAAAAATGTAGAACTAATCAAAATTTCCATGACTTCCAAGTAGCAGGCAAAAGATACAAAAAATGATAGACAAAGCTAATCTTGCGCACAGAAAAAACTATCAAGGGAAAATATATAAGTAGATATCAAGTAATACACAGGAATTCTAAAAATCATTTTAAAAGGGTAAGACTAGAGACCAAACATTCCTACTGACAAACTATTTGAATTTTTCCAAAAGTTATTAAACAAAAACAAACCAGATCCAGACCTCATAAATATCCATTTATTCGACCGGAGTGATATAATTCATATTAATGAAATAATAAACATGGAAATTCCGAAAGAAGAAATACTTTGATGTATATAAAAAAAAATTAAAAACAACAAAGCCTGTGGAGAAGATTAAATAAACAACAAATACATTTATAAAAATTTATGATCAATTATTTAATATTATTTTCGAAACGGGAATTGTTCTAGATAACTGGCTTATGGGTTATATAAAACCGATTTACAAAAAGAATGGTGATAAAATGGATCCAAAACATTATAGGCCAATTACAATACCTAGCTGTCGCGGAAAACTCTTTTATAAATGTAGTCCTGACTGAACGGTTGACAAAATACTCGGATGATTTTTTACGCTTGATAACTTGTTTGTACTTTTGTAACTTTTTTGAAATTCTCAAAAACAAGAAGAGCAAAATGTTTTGCGCTTTCATAGATTTTCCCTCTATACCTTGTCAAATTATGACAGGTTATTGAGAATAAAAGATATATACAAAATGTACTTCACAACACAAAAAGAGCACAACTTAAAATGTTAATACAAATATGCATCATGGCTTGGGACAGACACAACTATGTGGTGGGGTTAAATCTATTACAGGAATCCAATAATTCTTCCCTTCCGATCCCTTAATTTCAACCCGCAAAACACATTTAAAAAAGAGGCCTGCAGATATTCGCTTCGACCTCACAAAGTCCGAATACTATCACAGGAAAGGCCTGATCTAATTTAATGCATTACATATGATGCTACAATTGATATTGATATAGCTCTGTTACAAATCTCTCAGCTTAGTCTGAAATTTAGAGTGCTAATAATTATCCTTTTAAGCGATACATGGAATGATGATCAACAGGAAATGAAATTGAAGTATTAACAAACAAATGGAAATATTATTTCTCTTGCGATTGGACGTTGCTATCAACTTCTCAGATGAATTGTCATTTTGCGATTTAACGCGAAATTTCGTACTGGTTGGCCAGTTGAACGATGAGATGACATTATTATACTATTGGATAAAATTGTATATGGGTTTTCATTGGTCCACATGCATATGGACAACGTGGGAACATGTTTGTTTTGGTGTTAATTTCAGTCCGTGATGAACCATACAACATGGGAGTGTACACGAGTTAAAAGTTTCAATAAAATAAATACAGTTGACCTTTGTAGTGTATAGGTTAATGATTCTACAATTATAGAAACATAGATATCAAATTTAGCGCATATGGCGCGTGTCTGGAATAACCTTCATCAGGTATGCTCAAAACCAAAAGATTTGAAAGCCAAATGATTTCTTTGGGAGCAAGAAAACAAAAGGGCCTAAACAGGATAGACAAAATAGGCTAAGGTCACCTATGCCTGAGGGAGGAGAACTAAACAGGATAGACAAAATAGGCTAAGGTCACCTATGCCTGAGGGAGGAGAACTAAACAGGATAGACAACATAGGCTAAGATCACCTATGCCCGAGGGAGGAGAACTAAACAGGATAGACAAAATAGGCTAAGGTCACCTATGCCTGAGGGAGGAGAACTAAACAGGATAGACAAAATAGGCTAAGATCACCTATGTCTGAGGGAGGAGAACTAAACAGGATAGACAACATAGGCTAAGGTCACCTATGCCTGAGGGAGGAGAACTAAACAGGATAGACAAAATAGGCTAAGATCACCTATGCCTGAGGGAGGAGAACTAAACAGGATAGACAAAATAGGCTAAGGTCACCTATGCCTGTGGGAGGAGAACTAAACAGGATAGACAAAATAGGCTAAGGTCACCTATGCCTGAGGGAGGAGAACTAAACAGGATAGACAAAATAGGCTAAGGTCACCTATGCCTGAGGGAGGAGAACTAAACAGGATAGACAAAATAGGCTAAGGTCACCTATGCCTGAGGGAGGAGAACTAAACAGGATAGACAAAATAGGCTAAGATCACCTATGCCTGAGGGAGGAGAACTAAACAGGATAGACAAAATAGGCTAAGGTCACCTATGCCCGAGGGAGGAGAACTAAACAGGATAGACAAAATAGGCTAAGGTCACCTATGCCTGAGGGAGGAGAACTAAACAGGATAGACAAAATAGGCTAAGGTCACCTATGCCTGAGGGAGGAGAACTAAACAGGATAGACAAAATAGGCTAAGGTCACCTATGCCTGAGGGAGGAGAACTAAACAGGATAGACAAAATAGGCTAAGGTCACCTATGCCTGAGGGAGGAGAACTAAACAGGATAGACAAAATAGGCTAAGGTCACCTATGCCTGAGGGAGGAGAACTAAACAGGATAGACAACATAGGCTAAGGTCACCTATGCCTGAGGGAGGAGAACTAAACAGGATAGACAAAATAGGCTAAGGTCACCTATGCCTGAGGGAGGAGAACTAAACAGGATAGACAAAATAGGCTAAGGTCACCTATGCCTGAGGGAGGAGAACTAAACAGGATAGACAAAATAGGCTAAGATCACCTATGCCTGAGGGAGGAGAACTAAACAGGATAGACAAAATAGGCTAAGATCACCTATGCCTTCCTTTTAATTATAATTACAAGATTTAAGACCTGTAAAATATATTTACATTCAATTCATGTATTTTGATTTTTTCATATGTATATGCATTAGTTATTTTACGGTCACCACCATGACTTGGTTGACTGCTATGGAATATCTGTGTCACAAATGACCACTTCCCGGTCCTTTCCTCATTCACGACTTATTACCTTGTTTGTAGCTAGATTAAAACGACGGGTGCCACTAGTGGAGCAGGAACTACTTACCCTTCCGGAGCACCTGAGTTCACCCCCGGTTTTTAGTGGGGTTCGTGTTACTCGATCTTTAGTTTTATATGTATGTTTTGTGGATCCTTTTGTACTTTTTCTTTTGGTCATTGTGTTGTCTGTTCTTCTTCGATATACGGATTCTGAATGACCCTTTGATATCTCCAAATTCTTCTTAGTTAGACAATATGTCGTCGGTGTTGATAATAACATTTGGAACATTTTTTTACTTTCCATTGCTAATTTAATATATAGAATTAAAACGTAGATATCAAATTTAGTGCGCATGACGTGTTTCTGGAATAACCTTGACATATACCTCAAATTTGACCGCAATGGTCAACTTTCTATCAGATAAAAGAGACTACTTGCCATTGTAATCAATCCATACCTTGATAGTTATATATCATTCGCTCCCGCGCGTTTGGAGTTTATATTTTGTAACTCATATGCTACGCTTGTAGTTTATATGTAATTTTTTTAAAACGTCATCGTATTCTGAGTACTAAACTATTACGTCAAGGATTTTTAAAGAGCTTCCTCATCTTATTTTTCAAAACATTTTCGGAAGATATCAATACGCTATGGATAAAGTATTGTCACTTGCGCACAGATGAAGAAAAATGGTATTAGCAATTATATTTTGGTTCAATGTTGACCATATCTTCACTATTATGTCTTACGATGGCCTTGTATGCTATCTAGCTGGAACTGTTCCTACAGTTTGTGATTTTTATTTTTTGTTTTTCAATTTATTACATCGTCAGATATGCTCAGATTCACAAGACTGGAAAAGCAAAATAATTTGAAAGGGTTGGGAGATAAGAATATCTAAGGGCCTATATACGATCACATATGTCTGAGGGAGACGAATCTTACTTTTAATAATACCTACATTATTCAGGAATTGTAAATTTCAATCATAAATATATCTAATAGACCATATCAGTGCCGAAACACTGAGTACTGGGGGGGTGGGGGGTGATACCCGAGGAGACTAATAGCCCACCAGCAGAGATATAGACACGTGATAGTAATGAAAACATAGATGTCAAGTTTAGTGTGCACGACTAAAGAAAACAACATGTGTGTGGATTGTTTATCGGTAGTTATGAAATCGCTTTATAAAATATCAAATAATAATAAACTCGCCATGGCTCGTGTTTAATTTCTTGATGTTAAGTGACTCGATTTGGTAACTAGAGATACACACCCCACACTTCTTGTGAACTCTATGTATCTACCTGTTTTGTTATCCTTTAAACATGATTGTTATTACAAAATAGTTTAACATTATGTGGTAATCAGTTGTACAATGTTTCTCTCTCCCCTTCCCAAAAAAATCTTACAACTTGCTGTAAGGAGATGTCTTGGTAGCTTTTTAATCAGTTGAAGGATAATTATACTGCTAAATAATGTAATTTCGTATTCATTGTGTATAATGTCTTTCAGAATACGCATCTTGATTATAACTGAATGTTACTGGTGCTTTTACACATCTCATTATTGTTGACATGATATTCAGAGAAGAATACAGAGCCATCTTGTTGTTGCACAACTTTTGAATCACTTCAACTCTTGAATTTATTTTAAGTCGTAGAATCGTAATTGTGATTTTAGAATTGTGCTAACTTGTATTTTAGGAAATTTGTTAAAACAAATCAATTCATAATAGAAACTCTTAATCTGGTTGTATTTCAATCTATTCTAAGATTAAAGGTTTTTCTAATTCTATTCATAACCCTAAGCAATATTAATATACACCCCTACATTCTTATACACAGTCAGATAGAATAGAGATTCAAAATTACTTGCAAATGATCATAATATTTATTCAGCAATTTCCAATAGAAATTCTTCAATGTTGTGTTGACGTCTCTGTGATAAATCCGTCACGTTTTTGATTAACCGTAACAATTTAATAAAATATAAAATAATCAGAATCATTCAAATCAGAGTAAAAATAGACCCTCCCATATTTCCGGACGTTAATGGTGGTTTTGTCCCACGTGCAGAACCAATGTCACATGGCTTCACCCACTATCAGACGACAACTTGTGTTTAAAAGGGTGAGAAATTGATAGGAGAATTATTGATTTGGTGGGTACATTACACGAAATAATAGATAACTTTTTGGCTTTATTTTCTCTAAAAGGATGGATTTAATGAAACAAATTTCTGTCAAACTTTTAGTGACTATAATTTTGACTCTTAGTTTGATTACAGTGGCTAATTCATGTTTTATTCGGAATTGTCCTCCGGGTGGAAAAAGGAGTATGAACACTATAACACGAATAACCAGACAGGTAATATATTTTATTATTTGAAATTGAAATTTTTGAAAGTTAAGAATTGAAGATTGTTTGAAGGATTGATCTGATAAGCTTTTTATCTCCTGGTTTTTACCCAGTGTAGTGCTTTTATCTTGGTGTGATTTTAAACAAATTGGAAAACCCAAAAAGGATACCACAAACATAAATGGAATAGTTTTGTTATAATTTTTAAATTATCTTATTGTTGAAGGTTGATTTCTTTTAAGAAAAGTTTGAAGATACCAAAGGGGTAATCAGAAGCCGTAAATAGAAGACGGGCAGACAATACAATGAACCGATCAAATCAACAAGACCTATTTTTATATCTTGAACAACTACTACCGATAAACTAATATATATCTATTTTCCAAATCGCGTAGCTTAGACAATGGATAGCGTGTACTAGACGAATACGAAATATTATGTTCTCGATCACCGGTCGTGTCAAAGCAAAGACTTTAATATTTGTAGTTGCTTCTTCTCTACTAAACACTATGCATTAAGTAATAAGGGCAAATACGGACTTGAAGTCAGGATAATGTTTCAGAGTGGAGATACATGTCTGCAATGAAATACCACTAATTAACCCAGAAATCATCATATAGATGACAAAATTGTAGTAAAGCGATATGTGGCAGCTATTAAGAATTAAAAATAAATAAAACTATTACTAAATGGAATAGTGGAAAATGTCCTCGTCATTCAACCGTGTACTAACGGTAATGGCGCTGTTGTTGGACATAAACTATAATTGCAATCATATTAAAAGATGCTGTGAATAAAATTGTAGATGCAATGCACAATAAAGAGAAATGATCTGTTACATTGCATTGTGTATTGGGTTTTAAATATCAAAAGGTAAAATAAACATGGAGATTATATTTGTTATGGAGTCATTTAGTTTTTGAATTAATTTGTTCCAACCAATTAGTTTTATGTGTATATTTTGTGGATCGTTGTTTGTCTTTTTGTCCCTTTTCTTTTGTTCATTGTGTTGTCTGTCCTTCTTCGATTTACGGATTCTGATTACCCCCTTGGTATCTTCAAACTCTTCTTGCAAAAACACGCATGCTTTAAACTAATCTTTTGATACTACTTGAGAACAATGGTTATATATTTGTTTTTCTTTTTGTCCTTTCTAATGACCATTGTATTGTCTGTCCTTTGGTTTACGTCTTGTGATTACCTCCCTTTGGTATCTTCATACTTTTCTTGCCTATAATGGATGTGTATCAATTTACGCTTTTCTGCCAAATGTTTGCGCAAATGGAGATACCAATTTGTTCTAAAGAATATTTCTAAAACAAACCCAATTCTTACACCTCAGTTCATACGCGATTTTATGTGGGATTTGTATTTCTCAATCTTTAGTTGTTGATTTTTCTTGAAGTGCTTTGTGGATCATTGTTTGCCCTTTTTCCTTTTTCGTTTGGCCATTGTATTGTTATCTGTTCTTCGACTTGCGGTTTCTGATTACACTTCTTTGATATTTTCACGCTTCTTAACTGAAATCTCTCATTCTTATGTACATTGATGGAAGTATACTACACTTTGATGTTTTCTCTAGAACAAACGTCTCTTGATTAATCGAAGTCCATCGCATCATTGTTTAATTCTTTAATAAGTTCTCTTCGGAAGTGGATATTCCCCTCAACAATCGAAAAGCTTATGGCAATAGATTTATTCAAACGTCTCTAAAAATCATCGTATTGTAACGAATTTGTTTACAATATATATTGAGCTACGCTGTTTAAGTGAAATGATATAGAGCCAATATTTAATTATCGTCATTAATTGGAAGCTAATTACGATATTGTATCATATCTATCTATTAAGATATATTTTCCTGTATGAATCATTTGTATTTTTCAAAGACAAATGTTTTAATGGTTGAAATAAAAACTAAAGTTTTATTGAATTTAGAATAATACGATTTTGTTTTTATCTTTGTTTACAATTTAATGTCATGATAAGTATGAAGTGTTTATAAGTAGCGATGATAAAAAGTATAGTAGATTGACTGATATGTTGCAATCCGTTTATTACACAGAAAAAGTTCCATCCCAATTCATCCCAATTCCGTAATGATGAACAGCGGAAATTATTTTTGTAAATTTGCAAGTCATGATGGTTAATTATATTTTATCCTTCAAAAATAAGCAATCCACAACAACTAAGAATCATGACGGTTCTACAAGAAGAGTTTGAAGATACCAAAGGTGTAATCAGAATCCGTAAATCGAATGACTGACAACACAATGGCCAACAGAAAAAAGCACAAAAGGACAAACAACGACACTAGGCAAAAATGTAAAACATAAATATACATACTTTCACAGGGCATATGAATTAGTCGTTCGATGGAACCATTCAAGGTTACTGTGTCCTCTATTAAAAACTAATTCATGAAACCTGTAAATAGTTTGAGCCTTCTCCAATTGTCAAGTGCTCTCTCTGACATAATCTTCAAATTGTTGCGGTCAGTAGTTTGTAGAAGACGTTGAATTAGAAATAGAAAATCGCTTTAAGAGGAATATCTCTTCTCATACGACTTGTAAATTAATTGACTTTTTAAATAATAAGTTTGGCCGTATCTTGGACGGATATTTGTGAATATTCCTATCAACAAGAAATAGGCGCGTTCTTTTATTTTCTCATTTTGTTATATAAGAAATTCTTGTATCAAGTAAAGACTGGAAAACATGGTATTCAAAAACACAAAAAATAGATAAGAAGAGTTTGAAGATACCAAAGGGGTAATCAGAATCCGTAAATCGAAGGAGAACAGACAGCACAATGACCAAAAGAAAACATACAAAAGGACAAACAAGGATCAAAAACCGCCCAATATTACATTTTATGGAGTATACCATGCCAAACAATATACAAGCAGGTAATATTTTCATAGACTTTACAATAAAGACATCTCTGGAATTCGATTACTTTGTATTATCATACTGTGAATTAATCATTGTTCTTTTATTTCACTTGATCACGAGCAAGCTTTTTTGATTCAGCAGCTCATGAACGCTTCCGAAAGGATTGTTTTATCAGCTTGCCTGAATTGTAGCAATATCATTTTTTTGATTGGTAATTTTACATATATTACTCACAAAAAATATATGCCTACCTGTGATTACATAATAAATATACCATCACGTCAAATATGACATTTTATGGAGTATACTATACCATACAATATAAAAACAGGTAATATGTTCACAGACTTTACAATAAAAAAATCATCATCCACAATATAGAAACTAAACAAATACCCAAAATCGTATAATTCACAGTTTATATAATGGTCATAAAATTAAGCAATATCGTATTATTCGCAGTCTATATAAAAATGACTATACAATTACTCAACGTTGTACCATTGATATATATAATGGCAATAGTATTACGCCGTACCATAATATGCATAGTACATGTATACGAAAATAACAAGAAAACAAAAAAAATGCGTGCTATTCGTACTATGCATTAATTTTATGTCAATTTTAGAATTTATGGTATCCGCATTGCATTGAAGGCTACTAAAATACTAAAATCCTTTAACCGGTGTACGCATACCCAATCTCAATCTCTCATACTTGTCTTAAGAGAGAGATAGCATGGTGTCTAATATGAGGCTATATGCAATATAGTAATTGGAATAAAATTGTGTACCAACAATATGTTCATCATTTCGTGGGATTAATTACATTTAGTGGGTGCAAAGTCACTTAAATAAAACAGTATGAAACAGGGGTCTAACATATATTTTAACACATCTTAACATGCACAGTGATAATGAAACGATGCGCCTATTATCAATTTATTTCTTTGTCTAAAAACACCATGATATAAAGTTTCCGAATTCTCTTCTGGTTTAAGCTATTAAGCGGTGGTACTTTGTCTAAAACGCCATGATATTTATGCGGGCATCGAATTTCCGAATCCTCTTTTTATTTATGCTATAAAATGTTTAAGCTATTTAAAAATGATGGTGCTTTGCTTAAGACACCATGATATTATACAGGTATAGAATTTCAGAACCCCCTTTTTATTTAAGCTATGAAATGGCGGTTTCCTAATTTCCATTGTGAAAGTAATATCTAGACGTGTTATTTCTGACCTTACTTATGAAAGGATAGGTGTTAATTGAAATGTTCTGTATAACATTATGTGATTAACTGCGTGTGAGAATTTGAGCCTCAACATCAGATAGTTTTTAGCGGCACTGCAATTTAAATCCTTTTCAAGTTGGATAAAGGTACATGTTCATTGAATTTATCTGCCTATCAATTCGGTTGTAGCAGTATTGACTAGATAAAGTTTTACAACTTTTGATAAAATTATATAAACAATGTAAAAACATTGAATGAAGAATATTTATTTTGAGATACAAAGTTTACTTTATCAAATTACCGGTAAAGGCACACAATTCTTGTGTAAGCAGAATGTCATGTTTTTAGACTTAAAACTTTGATTATATTTCTAATAAAAGATGATAGTTGCGATCTTTATTAAAACAGCTAAGCAGTATACAAACATTTCCTTTTAAATGTACTTAGATTTTTGTCATTTCCCTATCAATGACAGTGGACCTTTTAACGCACTTAATTATGAGTAACACGGTGGATGTCTTATAAGAAAGAGGAACTGCTTACTCTTCGCAGACACATGGGTTCACTCCCATTTATTTATTTATTTTTGGGGGAGATGATGGTATGTGTTGCTCCTCTTTCTAATTTTCTGTGTGGAGTTTTTTGTCTTCGTTCTGTGTCTTGTGCTCAATGTTGCCTGTGTTTGTGGATTGTACATTTGTGATTGACCCTTTGTTTTCTCTCACGCAAAATGTAAAATGTCTCATATGTATAATAACCATTTCTGTAAAAGATAGTCTTAGCCATCATCTAAATATTGGATAGCATATCAGGCCATACGAAGACATAAAAGGGAAACAATGGTCAAATTTGAACCAAAATATAATTGCCAATACCATTTCTCGTTACAACTACACAAGTGACAGAATACTTTATAGCAATATGTAGATATCTGCCGGAAAAAAACTTTTTGAAAAACGAGATGAGACGATTCGCTAAAAACACTTGATTTAATAGTTTTGTACTCAGAAGACGGTGACGTTGTAAAAAGTGTGAATTCAAACTTCAAACTCGATAGTATTGTATTATTTGTGAATATAAACTCCATGGTGGTGGTATTGGTTGATATATTACATTAAGGAGTGGACAATTCGATGTCTCCTCTTTCCATAGAATCTGGTAATATTAACATCTTGTATATTGATGGAATCCAATCATCAATGTGTGGATCATTAATTGACAGAATATTATCAATAAATTATTTTCTCTTTAAAATATGTTTGCATAAACTTTATCTCAAAGGAGTACAAGAACGTATCTGTAAAAAGATGAAACACATTTTGTTTTTTATGGGTATGTCGATAATTTGTTGATAAATGCTCCTCCGAACTCGACAAATATGGAACTGGAATATACTGGTGTCTTCATTTTCTGTGTAGCAACTTTTGTCTTTTGTATCCAGTTTGCCAAAATAAGTCAATTTGTGATCCAAAACTATAATCTTGTTCCGTCTTCCGTTGATTACCATTTAAAAAGCCTTGTTAATTATTACTTTTACGTTGAGATTTTTTAATTTTTTTGTGGGGAATGGTAGGTAAAGTGTAGAAAATTCAAATGCTTAGAAAGATGAAATTTTGAAATTCCAATGGCGACGGGCTGTGCTTCTCTCTTCACCGATGTCCGTGAATGCTTCTATGCAGCACAAGAGTAACACACGACAGGTGCCACATGTGGAGCAGGAACTGCAAACCCTTCCGGAGCACCTGAATTCCACCCCGGTTTTTATTGGAGTTTGTGTTGCTTGACCTTTAGTTTTCTGTGTAGTGTTTTGCATATCAATGTTTATCCTTCTGGCATTCTTCTTTTGGCCATTGTAATGGCTGTTCTTCTTCGATTTACGGCTTCTGATTACTCTTTTAGTATCTTCCACTATTCCTGATCCACAGTTTTCTTTATTATAAACATGATTCCTTTATTTCTATTTCAATATATATATTTCAATTTCTAATATAGAAGCATTATGTAGTTTAAAAAAGAGCTGCACAATTTAGATTTGGTATGCTTCAACCTATTTAGACGCTTCAGAATTATTTTAATCTGTATTGAATCATATTCGCAATTCAGCAAGCAGGCTAATTGTATGCTAGTAACATTGTCCATTTTTTTATCGTCCCTTCAGTATTCTCTAACGTTTATTATGGAAGACGACTTTAACGTAACAACTATATACCCTTTACTATTCCCATTCCACTAAGTCGTTTTTCTTGTAATCATGATTTCTATTATTTTCTAATTCAAAACAATGTTCTAATATATGCATTTTGCTTAAAACAGTTATCATAAATGTTTAAAATAAAAACGCAGATATCAAATTTAGTGCGCACGACGTGTGTGTGGGGACAGGCAGAGAAAACTTGACACTTTACAAGACTATTTCAAGTGTGGAAAATTAAGTTTAGAAATCTGATATTAGAGCGTGTACTAATAATTTGATTTTAGATGGTAATATGATAAACATTCTATTGATTTGTCAACACGTAATCTTCCTTTGTTTAACATCGTTAGCTGAATTAACTGTCAAAAATATCTGTTGTTTCTTATTTATCGCCCTTGCTTAATGTACTTTGCAAGTATATAAATTATGGGTGAAAAAGTTTTCACTAAATACCCATAAAGAAGATGAAAAAGAGAAACATGATAACGTAGCTGAATCACATTTGAAATATTCTATTGTTTGCAAGATAAATATGTATTTATCCCTCCTCAGGTTTGAAATTAGTATTGTTTTATTCTATTTGGCATACCGTTTCTTTTTGTATAAATAGTAAAGACAATTGTTTGTTTTGAAAATGTTTAGAATTATAAATTGCAGCAGTTGGATTTCGTGTTCTCTGTTACTCGCCACGTGTAACAATATTTCAATTATATAGTGGAGGTCAAATTTATTGGAGAAGGAGACTAGATAACCCATAGGAAATGGATAGATCTACCACAAGTGACTTGAAAGCTTTGTGACGTAAGGTTATTCATGAAAACCATCGTGCGTACTAAATTAAAGCTTTTATTACATTTTTCAAAAAACCTTGTTAGCTTGTAAAACGACGGATGTCTTAGCACTACATAGAATATGGTCTTAGTATTAAAACACCAGTTGTCACTATTATAGTGGATTTGTAAGCTTTACAGCCTTGTTTGTATTGTCGATTTCTTTTTTGCTTACATTCTTTAATTTGCTTTTTGGTATCTAGTTGTGATTGTCCTTGAACCTTGTAATATGATATGTCATAGTATTGTCAATCTGATCAAAATGTAAAGTCTATAAACCATTTAAACGGTTATTAAAAGTATATGATGAGCCGACACAAGACTGTTTGTCTCAGTATCTAGTTCTACTTTCGATTAATAAATTAACATATGAAACCAAATTCCATCAGTTCACAATTGTCAGGAGAGACAGAGCGAAACCAAAATCTGTTATACATGCTACGACTACAAATTCTGTATCTAATTGGTAATTTTCTGGCTTGGTTAAAGACACTTATTTATTTATAGAATCAAATGAATACATTACAACGATGTCAGTAGCTATGGTCATAGGTCAAGAACGATTGTTGAAAGTTATTATCTGTTAATGAAGTATCATCAAATCTCTCTATTTGTCATTATTCCAGTACCATTGAAATCTACGGTTTTGCACTTTTGTAGAAACAAATTTTGAGTCTTGCTAACAGTTCTATTACATTTGTAATGAAAATATTGAAGATAAAATACAATCATACATAAAAGATATTTAGTGTTAATGATCATTAATGGTAAACACGAATGGTTTTAGATAGTACTACGAATATCTTGTCATTATCTTATATGTACCCAATAAAGCTTTTCTGGTACCTGATTCATGTTGAGCGCCCGTAAGAAACGGTAACAGTATAAGTGTGAACTTCCCAGAGGATACCATTGACAATGAATAGATCGATACTTGTTTCAGCAATTTTCAGACACTTTGGCAGTTGTTTTGGAATTTTTGACATTATATGATAAACAAAATATACGTACATTTTCAGTAAATATAAAATTAATTCGCACTCGCATGTTTCATGCCAGAAAAACTCGCCAAAGTCTAGCTGATTTACCTGTTTCTAAAGCTCGTACTAATATATTATATATTTTCCTACTGTGTAAGTATCTTGTATATGTCTTCCTAATGCAATTCCGGTTGATCAAGATTGCAGTTGTCAAGCTTGTTCTTATGCTTATGTAAACATAATGGCTAAAAGGGGTGTTCGACAACTCCACCAACCACAACTCTTCTTACCCATCGCAAACTAAAAAAATACAAAGAAAACAAAGGGGGAATCTGATGGAAATATAGGTTCCAGTTTTCACAGGCAGAACAATGTGGCGGGGTTAAGCTAATTTTATAATTAATGTCACCCTCCATTCTTGATTTTGAATGCATAGAAAAATAAGAGTTATGTTCGACTGACAGACAATGCAATGTTCGACAATAGTCGACCAAATACTACATAGAAAACCAAAGATCGAGCAACACGAACACTCCAACAAAACGGGGATGAACTCGGGTACTCCAGAAGTGTAGGTAGTTCCACTAAATAAGATTTAACTCGGAAATACCATAGATTGTCAGATAAAATAGTTTAAAGCATGGCCAGCACCGCACTAATGTAGTAGTTAACTGACTACGGGTGTGATCTGCTTGTTATAGATTATTATTTAAAGGTTGTTTCTGATTTAGTTTAAATAGAACTACGTTTATGACAAATTTTTTTTTTAAAGTTGTGGTAAAAAAAACCACACAAATATATTTCAAATTTAAAAGACGAACATATTCGAAATACATTGCTTTAATTTTTAATTTAGCTATCATAACACTATATTAATAATGGAATGAAAATGTTCCGAAAATCGTGCTTAAGCGATAATAAATTCATGTACACCGTTTTACTTTTTGTGAATTTCTATTGTTAGGATCAATGCTTTTTTTCAAGAACAGTACAACCTGTCTAAACCGAACCCCTTTGGGACTGAAGAATTTGTTCAGCTTAGACAGAAAAAAGCATTGACTCTGTTAAATTTCTTAGAAATTTACCGTGTTGCTTTTTTGTGTTGTCCTCTTATGTGATTTTACGTTCTTAGTTCCGTGTTCTGATGTCCGTTACGATTTCTACATAAAAGCGATGTTTGGTTCGTCTTTACCTCCAGTTGTTTGTAGGACGGGTCATGTCTTATTTAGGATGTTTGGTTCGTCTTTACCTCCAGTTGTTTGTAGGATGGGTCATGTCTTATTTAGGATGTTTGGTTCGTCTTTACCTCCAGTTGTTTGTAGGAGGGGTCATGTCTTATTTAGGATGTTTGGTTCGTCTTTACCTCCAGTTGTTTGTAGGATGGGTCATGTCTTATTTAGGATGTTTGGTTCGTCTTTACCTCCAGTTGTTTGTAGGATGGGTCATGTCTTATTTAGGATGTTTGGTTCGTCTTTACCTCCAGTTGTTTGTAGGAGGGGTCATGTCTTATTTAGGATGTTTGGTTCGTCTTTACCTCCAGTTGTTTGTAGGAGGGGTCATGTCTTATTTAGGATGTTTGGTTCGTCTTTACCTCCAGTTGTTTGTAGGATGGGTCATGTCTTATTTAGGATGTTTGGTTCGTCTTTACCTCCAGTTGTTTGTAGGATGGGTCATGTCTTATTTAGGATGTTTGGTTCGTCTTTACCTCCAGTTGTTTGTAGGATGGGACATGTCTTATTTAGGATGTTTGGTTCGTCTTTACCTCCAGTTGTTTGTAGGATGGGTCATTTCTTATTTAGGATGCATGGTTCGTCTTTACCTCCAGTTGTTTGTAGGAGGGGTCATGTCTTATTTAGGATGTTTGGTTCGTCTTTACCTCCAGTTGTTTGTAGGAGGGGTCATGTCTTATTTAGGATGTTTGGTTCGTCTTTACCTCCAGTTGTTTGTAGGAGGGGTCATGTCTTATTTAGGATGTTTGGTTCGTCTTTACCTCCAGTTGTTTGTAGGAGGGGTCATGTCTTATTTAGGATGTTTGGTTCGTCTTTACCTCCAGTTGTTTGTAGGAGGGGTCATGTCTTATTTAGGATGTTTGGTTCGTCTTTACCTCCAGTTGTTTGTAGGATGGGTCATGTCTTATTTAGGATGTTTGGTTCGTCTTTACCTCCAGTTGTTTGTAGGAGGGGTCATGTCTTATTTAGGATGTTTGGTTCGTCTTTACCTCCAGTTGTTTGTAGGAGGGGTCATGTCTTATTTAGGATGTTTGATTCGTCTTTACCTCCAGTTGTTTGTAGGAGGGGTCATGTCTTATTTAGGATGTTTGGTTCGTCTTTACCTCCAGTTGTTTGTAGGAGGGGTCATGTCTTATTTAGGATGTTTGGTTCGTCTTTAACTCCAGTTGTTTGTAGGAGGGGTCATGTCTTATTTAGGATGTTTGATTCGTCTTTACCTCCAGTTGTTTGTAGGAGGGGTCATGTCTTATTTAGGATGTTTGGTTCGTCTTTACCTCCAGTTGTTTGTAGGAGGGGTCATGTCTTATTTAGGATGTTTGGTTCGTCTTTACCTCCAGTTGTTTGTAGGAGGGGTCATGTTTTATTTAGGATGTTTGGTTCGTCTTTACCTCCAGTTGTTTGTAGGAGGGGTCATGTCTTATTTAGGATGTTTGGTTCGTCTTTACCTCCAGTTGTTTGTAGGAGGGGTCATGTCTTATTTAGGATGTTTGGTTCGTCTTTACCTCCAGTTGTTTGTAGGAGGGGTCATGTCTTATTTAGGATGTTTGGTTCGTCTTTACCTCCAGTTGTTTGTAGGAGGGGTCATGTCTTATTTAGGATGTTTGGTTCGTCTTTACCTCCAGTTGTTTGTAGGAGGGGTCATGTCTTATTTAGGATGTTTGGTTCGTCTTTACCTCCAGTTGTTTGTAGGAGGGGTCATGTCTTATTTAGGATGTTTGGTTCGTCTTTACCTCCAGTTGTTTGTAGGAGGGGTCATGTCTTATTTAGGATGTTTGGTTCGTCTTTACCTCCAGTTGTTTGTAGGAGGGGTCATGTCTTATTTAGGATGTTTGGTTCGTCTTTACCTCCAGTTGTTTGTAGGAGGGGTCATGTCTTATTTAGGATGTTTGGTTCGTCTTTACCTCCAGTTGTTTGTAGGAGGGGTCATGTCTTATTTAGGATGTTTGGTTCGTCTTTACCTCCAGTTGTTTGTAGGAGGGGTCATGTCTTATTTAGGATATTTGGTTCGTCTTTACCTCCAGTTGTTTGTAGGAGGGGTCATGTCTTATTTAGGATGTTTGGTTCGTCTTTACCTCCAGTTGTTTGTAGGAGGGGTCATGTCTTATTTAGGATGTTTGGTTCGTCTTTACCTCCAGTTGTTTGTAGGAGGGGTCATGTCTTATTTAGGATGTTTGGTTCGTCTTTACCTCCAGTTGTTTGTAGGAGGGGTCATGTCTTATTTAGGATGTTTGGTTCGTCTTTACCTCCAGTTGTTTGTAGGAGGGGTCATGTCTTATTTAGGATGTTTGGTTCGTTTTTACCTCCAGTTGTTTGTAGGAGGGGTCATGTCTTATTTAGGATGTTTGGTTCGTCTTTACCTCCAGTTGTTTGTAGGAGGGGTCATGTCTTATTTAGGATGTTTGGTTCGTCTTTACCTCCAGTTGTTTGTAGGAGGGGTCATGTCTTATTTAGGATGTTTGGTTCGTCTTTACCTCCAGTTGTTTGTAGGAGGGGTCATGTCTTATTTAGGATGTTTGGTTCGTCTTTACCTCCAGTTGTTTGTAGGAGGGGTCATGTCTTATTTAGGATGTTTGGTTCGTCTTTACCTCCAGTTGTTTGTAGGAGGGGTCATGTCTTATTTAGGATGTTTGGTTCGTCTTTACCTCCAGTTGTTTGTAGGAGGGGTCATGTCTTATTTAGGATGTTTGGTTCGTCTTTACCTCCAGTTGTTTGTAGGAGGGATCATGTCTTATTTACGTTATTTGTGTTTGTTTGCGTATAGTGGTGTCAAACACATATTGTGTTTTGTTTTGTTTTTCTTTGTCTTGTGTACCTTATGTTGCCAGTTTCTCTGGATTGTTCATTTCTAATTGCCCCGTCGGTATTCTCTAACGTCTATTCATCAAGTCATAGCTTAGTGTAAGCATATTTGTACTGAAATTCAAAAATATGCCAGTACAAATGTGATTGGACACAAGTATTAACGACAGTAAATACGTCCTTTTTTTTTCTTTCACTAGCATGCTGGATATGTCAGTATACAATAAAACAGAAACAAAATACAACATTCACAAACTAAACAGTAAGAAGAGTTTAAAGATACAAAAGGGGTAATCGGTATCCGGAAATCGGAGTATGACAGACAACATAATGTCCAAACAACGATTTTTAAAACACTACACAGAAAGGTAAAGACAGAGAAACGCTAACCCAACTAAAAACCTGGGTGATCTCAGGTTCTCCTGAATAAAAAGAAATGTATCATCAGAAACATTTCTATACAAAGATACTAAACCTTCAGCAATATCATTGACATATATCAAAACGTCATATCATGAATACAAATCATGGCAACTGTATTTTGATGTCAAATTATTGTCATATGAATATAACTTTGAGGCAGAAATTAAAGAAAATATGTTGTAAATGACTTTAATTTGTGCATCCTAAACAACTATTGTGCTTGTATTAGGTCAAATATTTACGTTTTATCGAACACTACACCAGAATGTTAATCAACCGGTTGCACCACATTGAACATCTAACACTCGACAAAGGAAAGGTTGATAAAATAATCAAAATGATATGCCAAAAGAGGATATAATTTCTACTATGATTACAACGCTAGTCAGAATGAAGAAATGACCAACATAGCACAAATAAATAAAACACAATAAAACATCAACATTGTTTGAAGCAATAGAAATGTGTTCTTTGTGAAGAATCTATACAAATGTACATAAAACATTTTCTTATTTTATATGCTGATGACATGGCTTTAATGGCCGAGTCCTCAGATGGACTACAAAAAACATTAAATTGCTTTGAAAAATATTATGATTTATGGAAACTTACAGTGAATACAACTAAGACTAAAGTTGTCATTTTTAGTAAGAAGAAAGTCGGGCAAAATCAAAGCTTTAAGATTAAAGGACAAAATATTGAAATTATAGATTCATACTGCTATCTCGGTATGCTTTTAAATTATAATGGGAATTTTTGTACAGCACGCAAGAAAATAACAGAACAAGCTCATAAAGCCTTATTTGCAGTTTACAGAAAAATTAGAAATATAAGTATACCTGTAGACCTTCAGTTGAAACTGTTTGATTCGTTGGTTATTCCAATTCTATTGTACGCTTCTGAAGTATGGGGTTTTGAAAATAAGGAATCAATTGAAAAGGTACATTTACAATTATGTAAGAACATTCTTAAAGTACGGAGTACTACACCTAACTATATGGTATACGGAGAGCTAGGTAGATACCCTATGGATGTAATGGTTAAGCGCAAGATTGTATTATTTTGGAACAACCTTTTATGTGAAGGTAATAAATTGTCCTCTATATTGTATAAGTTGATGTTCAAATTACACGATCAAAATCCGTCACATTTTAAATGGATTTCTTATGTTAAATCAATTTTTGATGATACTGGCTTGAGTTTTATATGGAATGATCAAATACCCATGGAAAGAAATGTTTTGAAAAACTTGATATCTTCTAAGTTGAACGATCAATTTATACAAAAATGGTTTTCGCAGACGAATAATTCTTCCCGGGGTTTATTCTATTCAGAATATAAAAGGGGATTTGGTATATAAAAATATCTAGTGAAACTGAATTCATATGATAGGGCGATGATAGCTAAATTCAGATGTTCCAATATCAAATTTCCCATTGAAGCAGGAAGATGGAACGAGGTGCCTAAACATGAAAGAATTTGTAATCTCCGTGGAAACGGAATTGGAGATGAATTCCATTATTTGTTCATCTGTGAAAAACAGGAAATTAAAACCATTAGGGAAAAGTTCATTCCTATATATTACACGAAATATCCAACCGAACTGAAACTTTCACGAATGCTTATGTATTGTCATGTATAACTGTACAGGAATCTGGCATCTTTTCTTAAAATTATGGTGCGCTTTTTATAGACAGTCCGATTTCTTTCTTGTATGTTATTTATTTATTATTTTGTGATGTTGTATTGCATATATGATATGTCTATTTGTATTTATATAGAATGTGAATTTGCTATGTCCTCTTGTACACTTATGTGTCTGAGGTTGTATAAATAAAATCTTGTCTTGTCTTGTTTTATTGCATGGCTTGAAATATGATCGACTAACGTCAAAGTCTTTTATGTGTAACATCTAATATAATAGTGACCCACGATACAACATTTTCACTATTGTTCTCGTCATGGGCATTGCTTGGTCTTGTAAATTAGTTATTCTCAATAAATACATAGAGATCTAATTTAGTGTGCACGTCGCCTATCTGGAATACGTTCAAAATCGAAAGATTGAAAAGTAAATTAATTTAAGTCCCTGGGAGCAGGAAGCACACAGGGCCTAAACATGATAGCTAAAATCGAGAGAGGGGAACTTTAGTTTTAATAAAAATGATAATAATATGGTCATGAAAAAAAAAGGATTGTATTTTCAACATTAGCCAAAAATAACCCTCATTAACTGTCACCCTCTGTAAGGATGAAATTTGTGACACTTATAAATCTATTCTATTATGGGTTGGCATTACATTTGAAGATGAAGAAATAAACCGGTCTTTTGTGTTCTGAATTCACAAGTATTTGCCCAATGTATTCCACTACTCATCATAGCGCTCATCAAATCCACAATACAAAGTAATTTTGTTTTTTTATTTGGGGTGAGATGTGACTATCTGTTTTTGCTGATATTGGTGGAATTGTGCCACAACACTGTATAAGCTTTCTTTTCCCCTTTAACAAGCACAATTCACAAATACTGATCAGAGAAAGTTTTTTTTCGAATAACAAATGTAGAGTACAGGAGAGGTTTTTGAGTAAAGGAAAATTGAACAAACTATTATTTATATTTCTGATTAAAATGATTGGTTAACTAGTCAACCAATAACATTTAACTACTTCCTGTATCCGGTCACGTGAGAGGGTATAGTTTAATTGCACATAATTGATTCCCACGAAATCTTGTTTGTAGATCAAAACATTCGGAGAGCTGTGGAATGTGAATGGAAGGGTTCATAATGTCATTAAATACTATTCTATAATCAAATCAAGAAAATAATAATAATAATTAACAAATATATCATTTTAATTGAATTGGACTTGGACTTCATAGTGCATATTCCTCTATTATATACGAAAGTACATGTTCTTACGTCAAGGTGTGATCTAAATAGCAGTAAATGAACACCATTTCAATGCGTTCTGGATGCATTCTATTGAGTCAGAGATGATGAATATTTGATCGACTATTTCTCCACACTACGAATAACTATCAAATCGCCAATCCGAAACATCCTATATGGCAATCGCTAAGAATGTAGAGCCATTTAAAAAAAAGTTCATAGCATCGCACTTAGCACACATCATAAATCGGCTGCTGATATGAATTGAAATCAGTTTGTACATAATTAACACTTTGATGTTAGAGAACTCACTTTATTAAGTAAATTTATAAATATTGCTATAAACTTTACTGTTTATTTCCTGAAAATCAATTAGTAAGATTAATTTCTATTCTAATTATACTCCTAGAATTAAATGTTTCGTTTTATTCTAGAAATAATATTTCTAGTATTATATAGATCATGCTTGACTTATTTCAGATATAAAATTACGCCTCGTTCTTTGCTGTGCGACTCAGATAAGTGAAATATAAACAAATAAAAATACAGATTGTTTATGGCGCTTACTACTTTGACAATTATTTTCAAGCGTGTAGTTTTAACATAATAGTTTTGTATACCAAACAAAAATAAACAATTTATTTTGAATAGTGCATATTTTCTCTATCTTTTCAACCTGGATGAAAAAATTCTAAAAAATTATTTTCAAACGTGTAGTTAACGTTGTTGTGTCATTTATTTTTTTTTGCATACCAAGCAAAATTAACAATTAAGTTGATTTATTTGGAATAGTTCATACTTTCTCTACCATTTCAATCTGAATTAAAAAAAAATGCAAAAACTTAAATAATAATATCACACATATGTTGATATGTTGGAATAATGACGTAATCCATAAATGATCGTAGTAGCATAAAAACGGTGTTCGATTCGTCTTTACTTCCATTTGTTTGTAGGAGGGCGCATGTCTTATTTACGCTATGTGTGTTTGTTTGTGTATAATGATGTCCAACATATAATGTGTTGTGTTTTTGTTTTGTTTTTCTTCGTCTATGTTGCCAGTTTCTATGGATTGTTGATTTTTGATTGCTCCTTCGGTATTCTCTAACGTTTATTTATCTTGTGTACCCTATGCTGCCAGTTTCTATGCATTGTTGATTTTTGATTGCTCCTTGGGTATTCTCTAACGTTTATCTATCTTGTGTGCTCTATGTTGCCAGTTTCTATGGATTGTCGATTTTTGATTGCTCCTTGGGTATTCTCTAACGTTTATTTATCTTGTGTGCCCTATGCTGCCAGTTTCTATGGACTGTTGATTTTTTGATTGCTCCTTCGGTATTCTCTAACGTGTATTTATCTTGTGTACCCTATGCTGCCAGTTTCTATGGATTGTTGATTTTTGATTGCTCCTTCGGTATTCTCTAACCTTTATTTATCTTGTGTGCTCTATGTTGCCAGTTTCTATGGATTGTCGATTTTTGATTGCTCCTTGGGTATTCTCTAACGTGTATTTATCTTGTGTACCCTATGCTGCCAGTTTCTATGGACTGTTGATTTTTTGATTGCTCCTTCGGTATTCTCTAACGTTTATTTATCTTGTGTGCCCTATGCTGCCAGTTTCTATAGATTGTTGATTTTTGATTGCTCCTTCGGTATTCTCTAACGTTTATTTATCTTGTGTACCCTATGCTGCCAGTTTCTATGGATTGTTGATTTTTGATTGCTCCTTCGGTATTCTCTAACGTTTATTTATCTTGTGTACCCTATGTTGCCAGTTTCTATGGATTGTTGATTTTTGATTGCTCCTTCGGTATTCTCTAACGTTTATTTATCTTGTGTGCCCTATGTTGCCAGTTTCTATAGATTGTTGATTTTTGATTGCTCCTTCGGTATTCTCTAACGTTTATTTATCTTGTGTACCCTATGTTGCCAGTTTCTATGGATTGTTGATTTTTGATTGCTCCTTCGGTATTCTCTAACGTTTATTTATCTTGTGTGCCCTATGCTGCCAGTTTCTATAGATTGTTGATTTTTGATTGCTCCTTCGGTATTCTCTAACGTTTATTTATCTTGTGTACCCTATGTTGCCAGTTTCTATGGATTGTTGATTTTTGATTGCTCCTTCGGTATTCTCTAACGTTTATTTATCTTGTGTGCCCTATGTTGCCAGTTTCTATAGATTGTTGATTTTTGATTGCTCCTTCGGTATTCTCTAACGTTTATTTATCTTGTGTACCCTATGTTGCCAGTTTCTATGGATTGTTGATTTTTGATTGCTCCTTCGGTATTCTCTAACGTTTATTTATCTTGTGTGCCCTATGTTGCCAGTTTCTATAGATTGTTGATTTTTGATTGCTCCTTCGGTATTCTCTAACGTTTATTTATCTTGTGTACCCTATGTTGCCAGTTTCTATGGATTGTTGATTTTTGATTGCTCCTTCGGTATTCTCTAACGTTTATTTATCTTGTGTGCCCTATGTTGCCAGTTTCTATGGATTGTTGATTTTTGATTGCTCCTTCGGTATTCTCTAACGTTTATTTATCTTGTGTGCCCTATGTTGCCAGTTTCTATAGATTGTTGATTTTTGATTGCTCCTTCGGTATTCTCTAACGTTTATTTATCTTGTGTACCCTATGTTGCCAGTTTCTATGGATTGTTGATTTTTGATTGCTCCTTCGGTATTCTCTAACGTTTATTTATCTTGTGTGCCCTATGTTGCCAGTTTCTATGGATTGTTGATTTTTGATTGCTCCTTCGGTATTCTCTAACGTTTATTTATCTTGTGTACCCTATGCTGCCAGTTTCTATGGATTGTTGATTTTTGATTGCTCCTTCGGTATTCTCTAACGTTTATTTATCTTGTGTACCCTATGTTGCCAGTTTCTATAGATTGTTGATTTTTGATTGCTCCTTCGGTATTCTCTAACGTTTATTTATCTTGTGTGCCCTATGTTGCCAGTTTCTATAGATTGTTGATTTTTGATTGCTCCTTCGGTATTCTCTAACGTTTATTTATCTTGTGTACCCTATGTTGCCAGTTTCTATGGATTGTTGATTTTTGATTGCTCCTTCGGTATTCTCTAACGTTTATTTATCTTGTGTGCCCTATGTTGCCAGTTTCTATAGATTGTTGATTTTTGATTGCTCCTTCGGTATTCTCTAACGTTTATTTATCTTGTGTACCCTATGTTGCCAGTTTCTATGGATTGTTGATTTTTGATTGCTCCTTGGGTATTCTCTAACGTTTATTTATCTTGTGTACCCTATGCTGCCAGTTTCTATAGATTGTTGATTTTTGATTGCTCCTTCGGTATTCTCTAACGTTTATTTATCTTGTGTACCCTATGTTGCCAGTTTCTATGGATTGTTGATTTTTGATTGCTCCTTCGGTATTCTCTAACGTTTATTTATCTTGTGTGCCCTATGCTGCCAGTTTCTATGGATTGTTGATTTTTGATTGCTCCTTCGGTATTCTCTAACGTTTATTTATCTTGTGTATCCTATGTTGCCAGTTTCTCTGGATTGTCCATTTTTGATTGCCCCTTCGGTATTCTCTAACGTGTATTTATCTTGTGTACCCTATGTTGCCAGTTTCTATGGATTGTTGATTTTTGATTGCTCCTTCGGTATTCTCTAACGTTTATTTAATACTGGTATATTTTCCAAAATCACGTCTGTTGAAAGTCCCATTTATTATAATTCAGTCTGATAATACATGTACAGACTTTCTTGATAACTTTAGGTCTTTATTTCCAAATCCTTTTGAGAAATATGGTGTTTATTTCCAGAATAAGTTATTTGTCCAATAAAATGAAAACAAAAAATACAACACTATCAGGAAATTTCTAAAATTCAATAGAAAAATAGCAGAAAATGGCAAAATCTATACCCCAACGCACATTTACAACATAACTTATTTAAAATAAGTATTTCCTTGAAAATTATAGAATATTATTTTAATATTTGTGTCAGTCTAATGGGCATTTATTGTTCTTATTAATTATGTCAAATTCTAATGGTATATATCAAGTTTCTTTCTATTAGAAAAATTCTAAATACGATTTTTTTTATTATTAATAATTCCTTGTTTCAAAACAGATTTTGTTTTCTTCATATTTTTAAAATATAAAATGATCAAAATGATCTAGTTTAATAAGTAATTTTAGTCGTGAAAACAATTGTCACTATCAACTAGTTTTCTGTGATGTATGTGTTTTATCATTTTTTTGCTTGTCTTCGTCCTGTGTCTTGTGTACCCAATGTTGTCCATTCTTGATTGGCCCTTTGGGCTTCTCTAAGAAGAGTTCGAAGAAGAACAGACAACACAATGGCCAGAATAAAAAGTACAAAAGGACAAACAACAATCTACAAAACATACATATAAAACTAATGATCGAGTAACACGAACCCCACTAAAAATAGGGGGTGAACTCAGGTGCTCCGGAAGGGTAGGCAGTTCCTGCTCCACTAGTGACACCCGTCGTGTTAATTTAGTTACAAACCCGGTGATCTAACGTTTGTATCCAGATCTACTTATCAAACGTTTCTTCGAAATACTTGGCCAAACTACGATATTTAATTAACTATAATATGTAGAATATATGCCTTTTTCATTGTTTAATTCAATTATTTGGCTTTCCGATCTTTTAATTCTCCAGGTACCTAATGCAAATTATTCCAGACAAGAGTCAAGCGCACTAAATTATATGTACGATTTTATATCAATCTTTATTCACTAAAATCATTTTATATAAATTTTCTCTGAAATTGGCGCTAAGAAGTAAATTAATTGTTAAAACTAAATACTTTAAACATTTTGACAATATCAGTAGAGTAGTAATAAAGTTGTTATCTGGGATTCGATCTCTACATACAATTATTATTCATTTATCTTTGCTGATTTTTCGATGTTTTTGTTTTACTTGTTCATTCATTCATTATTTTGTTCTTGTCTTTTCTCCTGAAACATTATTGTGTTCCTGGAATAATATATGGTCGTATGCCGTCAACGCTTTAGGTCTGAAATACTGCTTTAAATAAATGATAGACTACGTAATACAAAGAATAGATATGCATATATACATAATTATGCAGAGGGAAATGAGTTTCTTACAATATACATATCTATAAGTAATAGTCACTGTCAAATTGTATACAAATTCATTTCAAATAGTCAGTTATCATCATCAATAATGTCTAAAAGTTGTTTCTTTGAAGCCTTGGGGAATGGACAATATATTTCCAAGATTATACAACTCTTTAACGTTAGAAAAAGAAAGTTTAAACTGTGATGGTCAAACAATATAAACAAAACAAACACTCACTTCCCACCTCAACTCATTAAACACTAGGTATACTCAAACTGATTGCAACATTTCAAAACTGGAATGCTTTCCCAGTAATATGGTAACTATTTTAACATAATGCACGTCTTTCACAATAGGAAAACATTTTTTTTGAAGGCCAATATACATTAGTTACAATGAAAATATAATTTTAAATTGCCTTAATATTTATAAGAAATGATACAACACGGGTTTATGTATATTGGGGTATATCTAAGATCTAATTCCTTTCATAAGTTTCTGTGATAGCTTTCATCAAAGTTATGTCAATCTACGGCTTATTTCTGCATAAATGTGGTCAAACATCTTAATAAAATACCAAATGTTTGGTGTGTTTTTTGCGTACAATGGTTTTATATGAGAGGTGGTTGTTTGTTTTGTTGATATTGGCAGAATTATTTACCATCACTTTGATGGAGATGCATTCGTCCGCACTTTTTTGTGCTTTGTTTTTTTCGTGTGAATCATTCATTTACTTGAACATTTGTTCCGAAATTCGTCATAAATCGTATATGTAGCAGATAGTTCCTATGAATTCCGAAGGTCATTGTACAACACAAAGACGACTCGTTTGTACTAGTATGTAAATTCTCATTGGTTATTCAACTCTCGTCTTCCCGATAAAGTCAGTGTAGTGGCTTTTAATTTTCTACAATATATGATCCTATTAGTAATTAGCTCCCACGCTAGGAGAACTTCGTTAAGCTCTCGTTATGACTGAGAGATTTTGGAAGTGATTTAATACGATTTAATTTAACTTAATTTATTTTATTGGCATATTGTTTTAATTCCGGCAAGATAAAAGATTGTTGGTCATTCAATCAATACAATAATCTTTTAGAAATTATTTTGTTAATGCAAATAAAATTTCTGGTGACTGACACACACACACACAATGTTGCACAATGCAAAGCAGTCTGATAAAATTACCAGAATAGAGAATAGTTTGATTAACCTTGCAAAACAAGGAAGAACTGTTTTCTGGTGGGAGGTATGATTACATATACATTGTCAGTGGGGTTTAATGGGTCAATCCTGCATAGCCCTTATTAATGTATTTGAACCTAAATGCTAAATACTGAAACTGAAGCTAACCAGTTAACGAGACATACATTGGAAACAATAAATCGAATCAAAATGAACTAAGACATAATAGCTCCATCTCTACACAATGCATCCACTTAGCATTTATCCTAAGTGCACCTTCATGTAAAATGTTTAAAAAAAAGTAGTTATTTTTTTCTTCTTTATTACTATTTTCATTTCTTCGTTATGACTTATTTATAAAACAATTATCTGACAAGCTTCTTCGAAAAACCATTTTTAATTTAAACTAAGTCACTTTTAATATTCTATTTTAAGTGTATGGCATGTGGTCCGGACCTTAGTGGACAATGTATCGGACCTGATATTTGCTGCGGGCCTTTCGGATGCTACTTAGGAACAGATGAGTCTTCAATATGTCAGAAAGAAAATGAAAGTACACATGCTTGTGAAGTACAAGGTGATCCATGTGGTAGCAGAGACCAAGGAAACTGCATGGGCAATGGTATATGTTGTGATTCTGGTAAGTGTCTACATTTAGGTAGCAGAGACCAAGGAAACTGCATGGGCAATGGTATATGTTGTGATTCTGGTAAGTGTCTACATTTAGGTAGCAGAGACCACACAAAATGTATTACTTACGTTGTCAACAAAATACAAGGTGCAATGTTTATTGCTACTAAAAAATGGGATTGTAATTAATTTCAGATCAACATCTGTTTCGTACTCTGGAAACCCTTGTAAAAGTGATAATATATTTCACAACACGAGTTATTTTAACTTTCGCATTGTATATTTCCCATCTTAAGTAGCATTTACCAAGCTGATATGTTACTGCAAATGTTCCATGGTCGTCATCATGAATTTGCCGGGTAATGCGAGATTTCCGTGCTTTGACTAGTGTAGACAATTTAAAGAGGTAATAATAAAAACGTTGCCTTCTTTGGTCCAATTTGTAATATATACGAATCTTGTAAATGAAGCTTCCACTGCAGAACAGGAGATTTTTCAGTTTATGTATGTGATCACTGGTATTTCGCATGGATCAGCCAATTTAAGATGGTCGTCATAATATATTTAAGAAGAGTTTGAAGATACCAAAGGGGTAATCAGAATCCGCATATCCATGACGAACAGACAACACAATGGCCAAAAGAAAAAGGTACAAAAGGACAAACAACGATCTTCAAAATCTACGCATAAAATTAAAGATCGAGTAACACGAACCCCACTAATAACCGGGGGAGACCTCAAATGTTCCGGAAGGGTAAGCAGTTCATGTTCCACTAGTTACAAACCCGGTGATAAGTCATGAATAAACCAAGTTAGTTTTCTCACCATACTAAAATACTATTTTATCATCAACCATTTTCAACCAAAATGGTTGATGTCATAAACAATGAAACTAATACCATGTCATGATGTAAGATAAAACGTCAATGTTTTAGTTCCGTCGTTCTGACATTTCACATTTAAACAGTTTCAACAGCATATCGAGTATGATGATAATTGAAAGTAACATGCAATAAACGATATAAATGTCCATTCTGGGTGTATATTACAATTAAAAGTGTCAATATCAAAGAGAAACTGACATAAACAAGGGAGACAACTGATTTTATGGTCATTGATATTTACTGATATAGAATTGTCTTCCTTTATTATCAGCTGTTATTCACTGAACATTCGATACTTCCCTCCTCTTTAATTTTTAGTTTCTTTAATGTATTGCGTAATTCATTACCCGGAGAGACATTTTAACGAAATGGGTCTGTAATTAAGACTTCGTAATAATATGAGATATTTTTTCTAATTGAAACAGATAAGTCTAAAATAGTCAATGATTTTAAATAAGTAAACATTACATATAACTATCATCTGATATAGTTGATTTAACGTCTGGCGAGTGTTATCGTTTAAAATTCGTTATTGAGTGGTGTTTGTTTATCACCGGAAATACATTAATGTAATCTTAAGTGTACATTTTTTGTTTTAGGTGCATGCTCGTTCAACGCCAAGTGTAAAACAAATACCATGAAGGATAACCAGGCTATACTTAATGTTCTTAATGAATTATTACGATCACGTGATTTGACGGACTGAATAGTACTGCAGCAACAGTGTCAAGTGACATTTTAAAAAAATATAAGTGGTCATTGAGATTAAAGTATTTGGATGTATATCAATGTGTTTCAATAGAGATTTTCCTGTTTAATGTTGGTAATGGGATACATTATAGACGTTATCTTGTCTTTGAAGCTTAATGGCCAAAACTATGGTCTTGATTGATCTGATATTTTTATGAGGACATTTGTATTGTCAATATTGCTTATCATTTAGTAACATATTGAATTCAATAACATAACGTTTAGATGCTTTTGCTGTGTCATATATGACATTATTTGGTTTTTAAATATATGATTTATTTAATGTAAAAAGTCCGCCGATATCTTTAGTTAGAATTACAAACATAGCAGTATGACATCATGCGGTAGATTGCGTTTTTATGAGTCTTATTTTACATCAATATCTTGTACGTCCTTCTTATTTTTATTCTTTCATTCTTTCATAACAATATCGTAAAACAATTCTCTATAACCAATGTGTCATATTGTCTCTTTAGTTAACATTATGATGTTTGCTAATTCGTTTTTGTCAAAGACATAATCTTAAAGTAATAAGCAGCTAAGAGTTGGTGAGAAGTGATCCGAAATACATTTTAGTATAAGCGCGACGACATTGTTGGTACGCCTACTCCAAACAAAAATAAATAAACAAAAACAATTGAACAAACAAGCAACCATTCAAATCGACATAGTTAAAAACACCCACAAAAAGAGTAATTTAACAGACAATACAATGGTCGAAAGAAAAAGGATAAAATGACAAACAATGGTCGACAAATTACTACACATAAAATTAAAGATTGAGCAACACGAACTCTATTGATAACCATCATGCCAAGCCTCTATCATGCAATGTGGCATTGTAGTACACATCAGTACATGAGGTAATGGAATTAAAGCATTATATTATTTGTGTTTCTTTGCCTATAGTGGTGTCCAACACGTTTTGGCTATATGAGTAACATGGTGGGTGTCTTATTAGAGGCAGAAACTGCTTGTCATTCTGGGGTACCTGAGTTTACCCCTCCCCCTTTTTTGGTGTGGTCTTTGTTGCTCATCTTTTTAGTTTTCTGTGTTGTGGTTTTTGATTTGTTTGTCTTCGACCTGCGTCTTGTGCAGCCACTGTAATGTTGCCAGTTTCTCTGGATTGTCCATTCTTGATTGCTCCTTCGGTTTTCTCTAAGGTTTGCTGTTAAGAATATTGCACCAATATAGTGATGACTTGCTGCAAACCTGTTGTAAACATACAAGGTGGAAGCCAGAACTACGATATATTCATATAAATAATCTTGTTTACACATGGATTCTTATAAAGATTATCAAATTGGTTCATCATAGCAGAAAGTAAAATAAGAAATATATACCTTAGTGTATTAAGTGAATTAAAGGTGCACATTGTTGTACCAGATTCAGTCATTGGTATAATTCAGGTGTATTACCAGTCATTATACGCTATCAGTCTCGAGATGTCATACATCCCGTTTTAAGGGGCGGTGGTTTTGCTAAACGGTGAGGCGTCTGTTTGCCGAACCGCTTAGCAAAACCCATGCCCTTTAAAACGGGATATATAACATCTTGAGACTGATAACATTTTTATCTGAATGTCCTAACATTAATAAGTATGTCCTTATTATAGGAAAAACATAAATACGTGTATCTTTGGAAAAAGGTCACAGAGAGCGATTATTGATTTTCTGTGCCGTATGTGTGTCGTCTGCTACAATGTAAATGGAATACACAGCACCGGCAATAAGTGAGAGCGATTAATGATTTTCTGTGCCGTATGAAATACACAGCACGGCTTCCATGAAGTGTTAGAAGTAAATTGTTAGCCAATCAAAATTATACTTCCCACAAGAACATCAGATAATACTTATTTGAAGTCTTATAAAAAAGAATGTGAATACACATTGTACGATTCAGTGCGCAACGACCATAACAAAACATCTCAGTTAGTTCCCAAATTAAAAGGAAAGTCAAGGTTCACAATAAACAATTGTTCTGATATCAAATAGTTTAATTGCACAAGCACGCCATGAACTTGATGCTCAAATAATAATACAAGAAGATTTTAAAGATACCAAATGGGTAATCAGAATCCGTAAATCGAAGAAGGACAACACAATGGTCAAACGAAAAGGGACAAAAAGACAAACAACGCACTACAATACATAACATTCCACATTTTATGTATATTTCTGCAAGAATCCAACTGCACTTCATCATATAGCAAATTCAGTTCATAATCATGACCCATCGATATTAAATTTGAACTGACAGGAGGTTGGGATTTGAGCACGTCCAGACATAGCTATACCTTTATGTCACGTTCTGGCAATCATCTTTAATTTTCGATATTTCTTGCAACCTTTCTGCAAACAATATTATATACTTATTGACTGGGTATGAGGGAATAGCAAGTTTGTTGTCCCTGAGACACTGACTATTGACCGAGGCGAAGCCGAGGTCAATAGTCAGGGTCGAGGGGACAACAAACTTGCTATTCCCGAATACACAGTCTATAAGTATTTTATTATACCGAAAAACATTAGATTCATAGTTGAATGATCACCTCAAAATGATAAAGACCAATAAAATCACGCATCTTTTGCCAGTATTTTGCATTATAAATCTGAATATTGTCTCATGGACATTGTTATGCTATTTCCCCAGTCATTCATAAGAGTCTGATTCTTTTGAGAAAGTAGACTTCAACATAAATGTACATGGTGAAAATTTTGAAATTTCTTGAAATTTTTAAAATTTTGAACTCTAAAATTTTTTTTTTTTTTTATTTTATAATTTTGAATTTTTTTTTTTTAAATTTTGAAATTTTATGAAATTTTATGAAAACTGAAATTTTTGAAATTTTCAAAAAAAAATCCGAGTTTCTCGATAGCGACGATAACGCCAGAGGATCACGCATAGCAATTACCGTAGTTTATCCAATAAGCAACGTCCAATTAAAAATTCCGCGAAAGTTTAAATTGCCAGTAAATAGTTCAGCGGCAGTCAATAGTCTTGAAAACTATGGACCGGTCAATAGTCTCAGTGTTAAAAATGTGAAACAATAGCATATTTATTTCTTTAAAAAAGCTTTAAGAAAGTATATACTGAGGTATAATTAACTATTTTATTTAACTAATAGTAAACAAACACAAACACATAGACGTTCCTGCAATGTTTCTGCAAACTTCTTGCAATGTTAGGAGGTAGGTTGCCGCTAGCTGCAAACATCTGCAAGCATTCATTGTGGTTTCCTGCAAAAAAATGTGTTTGCTGCAGGTCTGCTGCTGAATAACAGGAAGCTTGCAGCAATGCAGCAATCATTTGTGTTTTGAACGAAATGTTGATCGATTTTATTCTGTGTTGTCTGACTGGGTATTCTGCGCAGTTTGTTCCAGTCTTCGAAGTATGTGTTCGCTCACCAAAGCGTTGTGTTTACCTAAAAACAGAGATTCATTGACGTTATCCATACACAATTGAAAACAATACCCAGGTACAACGAATAGGAATGATCAATCATTTTACAGAAAGGCAAACGTGCCTACAAAACAAATAAAGAAAAATAGTAAGAGAACAACAACTACTTTTCATCAAGGAAATTAATGTGTTAAGGTAAGAAAACAACAATTTCACATAAAGGAGAAATTGTTTATGTAAGGGATCAGCCAGTTAACATAAAGAAAAATGTGCTTAGATAAGGGAACAACAAAACAATTTCAGTTAAGTTAAGTACATCTTTCGGAGATTATCGTGGTTTTGTAAGTATTACTCAACTTTAAATTCCTGCGACGCTTTTTTGTAATTGAAAAGTTTAGGTAGAATTATATTTGTATAGTGGTAGTATACAACTGGCACAGTAGATACTCAGTAACATAGGAAGGTACATCTTTATAATATATATTTAAAAATATTGTCAAGATTGATGGTATCGATTCCCTTATCAGAAAATTTAAGATGAAAGAACGAGATGTATTCTTGTGATAATAATTCTGTCCGAACTGGTTTAAAAAGTCGAAATTTAGGCACATCACAAATGATATATGTAAGTAAATGACATTTGAAGCATTGTGACTTAAAGGGGGAAAAGGATGCAAAAGGCAATGTAGTACGACAAGTTTAAATATATCAAAGGGGTAACCAGAAGCTGTAAATCGAAGGACAGACAACACAATGGCCAAAAGAAAAAGGACAAAAACAACCAGTTTATGTAAAGTTTGTGAGTGCATCGGCACCGTGTACACATGCATGAACTCCTGAAAAGAACCGTTTAACCCTTATAATTCTTCAATGCAATACTGAACATAAAAATATATTCTTGCATATCCCTGATCTAAAAAACACACAAATTCAAATTCCGCGAAATATTGTTGACGACGTTGGCACATTAACAACATGACGTCATATGAAGACTTCCAGCTTAAAATGTAAAGATCAGACGTCATTAGGCTTGGTGTATCCTCGTGTGTCCACTTTTCGTGGACCTAAGCATTATCGTGGAAATAACAATAAAATCAACAAATAAAATAAAATATGGAATTGCTTACCTTTAACACTGACATCTCATCCTTTTATCCACATATGCTCAGAAAAATACATGCTCAATTTAATACAATAATAAAGATAATAGTGAAGCCGTATAAACAAAATTAGGGGACCGGAAGAGTTCCCTTTTCGTGGGTATGTTTCAAATTGTTCTTTAAGGCCAAGGAAATCACGAAAACTGCATTAGCCTCAAAGTTGTATGACGTCATACAGTGACTAAAAATACGCACGCATGCTGACAGATGTAAACATTGGAATTCTGACTGCAGAAACTTGATTTCTGGATGATTAAACGTAAGCAAAATTTGGTAATAGTAAAATTTGTTAAAAAATTCATAGTTGTGATGCAATTATAAGTACATTTACCTGTTTTGGCCGCATATTGTACAGCAAATGTAAATAAACACCAGCGACGTTCCGCTTCCTAGTTACAGCTAAAACTCTCGTAAATGTGACGTCACGATCGAAATCTCGAGACTTCCGGAAAATCCACGAAAAGGGAACCCCCACGGAAACTGGACCTTGCACGATACGCTTCAATTTTGATAAATTTTAACTATAAGATATTTGCAAGGTAGGCCTTTTAATTATTTTTGTGTATTGTTGTAAATATGGCTTTCAATCTGACACTATCGTAGTTTCCGTCATCGGTCGCCATATTGTTTATGCTGGTTATACAAAAAAAGGTTCACCGAGTTATGAACGGATCAAAAACGCAAAAGTTCATCGAGTTATGAACAAATAAAAACAAACAGGTGACAGTGCTCTTGTCCAATCAAAAGGCACCAAAACGATATACATTAATCCTATAAGAGTTATAAAATATTACATAGAAAACTAAATACGCACTAAACACTGGGGGTGAACCCATGTGCTCCGGAAGGGTAAGCAGTTCCTACTCCACATGTAGCACCCGTCGTGTTACCCTTGTTAAAAACCCTGCGATAAGTCATGAATGCGGAAAGGACCGGATTGTGATTACGACAAACGGAACATATCCATGATCATTTGAGACACAGATACTCCGTAATGGTTAGCCAAGTCATGGTGGCGACCGTAAAACTTTTGTCGAAGTGATGAATTCAACTTAACCACTAGGAACACTTGGGTCAGTAGCTTGCTTGTTAGCAGCAACCCTCTATAGAGAAATCATGATAGGCAGCACAAGCTCTGGAATATCTTATCAACTGAGAGATATATACTCCATATACAGGTGCTGCTGGAATGTTGCTACATATAAATGGAAAATTCACAATGGGAACATTGAAAAAATCTCTTTTCTCGTAATGTTTTTAAATCGGGCTCTATTGTTAATTTCAAGGTGTATGTTAAGATATGAAGCAGACATAGCTGTGTCTGTGGTATACTTCATTTCAAGCATAATGGGATAGAAGCGATAAAAAAATACACGAAATTTACAATTATTTAGTAAAAGGACATAATCTATACAGCGGAACGTGAAATAAGGGGATCTGGCTAGCTTCTTTTCGTTTTCTTCAGAAACCCCTGTATGAATTCTGCCTCGTATGAATAAACGAACAAGACGATGAGAAGGGGAGCACAGTTAGTACCCATACGAATGCTGACTGTCTGTCTCTAATTCGGTAATTTACTATCTGTTCAGAGAGGTGTACTCAGTCTGGATGTATTCGTGCGGTGATATATTTTCTCAATTATATGTACTTTCACACACAAATGGAATGGTCTGGTAGACTGAAATGGTTAGCCATTAATTTGTAATAAGGATTATTTATATCATCATACCAGTGTCCAATCATTCTTGTACGTAAAGGTCGTCCAGTTGCACCAACATCAAAATAAAAACGTAGATATTAATTCTAGGACACATGGTCCGTTTCTGTAGTAACCTTCGTTTGGTACGCTCAAAGTCACAAAGATTGGAAAGTCAAATAATGTAAATCTTTTGAGAGCAGGAAAACGTAATGGTCTAAACAGGATATCCAAAGTTGGCTAAGGTCATCTGTACCTGCGGGAGAAGACACTTAGTTTTAACAATAATTACATTATTTGGGAACTGTAAAAAAAAAATAAGGCCAAACAATGGATCAGATTTAAATTAGCTATATCATGTACATGACAAAAGTAACAGTACATAAATATAGTTGTCTTGTTTGTTCTTGACTTGACAAATTTGCATATTCTCTAATCTATTGACAATCTATTTAAATTTAGATGTGTATTGTATCTATTTTTTTTAATTATTTTTTTTCTTTGGCGATACAGAAACACATTTAAAAATGATACAAACATATAAAATTATATGGATCTATTGGGACATGAAACTTTTAATTTGTGACAATACAATTGTGTAACAGAATTAATTAGTTAGATTTTATGAAAAGATATGGTGTAACTGAACATTAATTAATTTTAATTTGTATTTCCCAATACATGTTTTTAGTTTTAATTACTTATACAATATTCATCATTAGCTATTCCCGGTACTAGCGATGTTACTTGGGTGCTGTCTGCAACACAGAGTTAACCAACACGTCTTCTATCATGTGGCTGATAGGGCATGCCCTCCCGATGGGGGATGTTGTCAGGTTATAAAACGGAAAACCTGACCGTGTTTATTGTGTACCTTATGTCGGTTTCAAAAAAGAGTAGCCGCATTGCAGTCACCACAAAAACCTTTTTTCCATTCCTTTCCAACTGCATATACCATTACAAATGCCGTTGCCTCATTGTCCCATTCCTCTCGGCTTTCTGTACAATATATTTATACATTGTTGAACCTGTTCTTGTCCAGAATATGCATAGAATGGATGTTAAACACCCATGATTAACTATTACATAGAATGGACGTAAAACACCCATGATTAACTATTACATAGAATGGACGTAAAACACCCATGATTAACTATTACATAGAATGGACGTAAAACACCCATGATTAACTATTACATAGAATGGACCTAAAACACCCATGATTAACTATTATATAGAATGGACCTAAAACACCCATGATTACCTATTACATAGAATGGACCTAAAACACCCATGATTAACTATTACATAGAATGGACCTAAAACACCCATGATTAACTATTACATAGAATGGACCTAAAACACCCATGATTAACTATTACATAGAATGGACGTAAAACACCCATGATTAACTATTACATAGAATGGACGTAAAACACCCATGATTAACTATTACATAGAATGGACGTAAAACACCCATGATTAACTATTACATAGAATGGACGTAAAACACCCATGATTAACTATTACATAGAATGGACGTAAAACACCCATGATTAACTATTACATAGAATGGACGTAAAACACCCATGATTAACTATTACATAGAATGGACCTAAAACACCCATGATTAACTATTACATAGAATGGACCTAAAACACCCATGATTAACTATTACATAGAATGGACGTAAAACACCCATGATTAACTATTACATAGAATGGACCTAAAACACCCATGATTAACTATTACATAGAATGGACGTAAAACACCCATGATTAACTATTACATAGAATGGACGTAAAGCACCCATGATTAACTATTACATAGAATGGACCTAAAACACCCATGATTAACTATTACATAGAATGGACCTAAAACACCCATGATTAACTATTACATAGAATGGACGTAAAACACCCATGATTAACTATTACATAGAATGGACGTAAAACACCCATGATTAACTATTACATAGAATGGACCTAAAACACCCATGATTAACTATTACATAGAATGGACCTAAAACACCCATGATTAACTATTACATAGAATGGGCCTAAAACACCCATGATTAACTATTACATAGAATGGACGTAAAACACCCATGATTAACTATTACATAGAATGGACCTAAAACACCCATGATTAACTATTACATAGAATGGACCTAAAACACCCATGATTAACTATTACATAGAATGGATCTAAAACACCCATGATTAACTATTACATAGAATGGACCTAAAACACCCATGATTAACTATTACATAGAATGGACGTAAAACACCCATGATTAACTATTACATAGAATGGACCTAAAACACCCATGATTAACTATTACATAGAATGGACCTAAAACACCCATGATTAACTATTACATAGAATGGACCTAAAACACCCATGATTAACTATTACATAGAATGGACCTAAAACACCCATGATTAACTATTACATAGAATGGACCTAAAACACCCATGATTAACTATTACATAGAATGGACCTAAAACACCCATGATTAACTATCACATAGAATGGACCTAAAACACCCAAGATTAACTATTACATAGAATGGACCTAAAACACCCATGATTAACTATTACATAGAATGGACGTAAAACACCCATGATTAACTATTACATAGAATGGACCTAAAACACCCATGATTAACTATTACATAGAATGGACCTAAAACACCCATGATTAACTATTACATAGAATGGACCTAAAACACCCATGATTAACTATTACATAGAATGGACCTAAAACACCCATGATTAACTATTACATAGAATGGACGTAAAACACCCATGATTAACTATTACATAGAATGGACCTAAAACACCCATGATTAACTATTACATAGAATGGACCTAAAACACCCATGATTAACTATTACATAGAATGGACCTAAAACACCCATGATTTACTATTACATAGAATGGACCTAAAACACCCATGATTAACTATTACATAGAATGGACCTAAAACACCCATGATTAACTATTACATAGAATGGACCTAAAACACCCATGATTAACTATTATATAGAATGGACCTAAAACACCCATGATTAACTATTACATAGAATGGACCTAAAACACCCATGATTAACTATTACATAGAATGGACCTAAAACACCCATGATTTACTATTACATAGAATGGACCTAAAACACCCATGATTAACTATTACATAGAATGGACCTAAAACACCCATGATTAACTATTACATAGAATGGACCTAAAACACCCATGATTAACTATTATATAGAATGGACCTAAAACACCCATGATTAACTATTACATAGAATGGACCTAAAACACCCATGGTTAACTATTACATAGAATGGACCTAAAACACCCATGATTAACTATTACATAGAATGGACCTAAAACACCCATGATTAACTATTACATAGAATGGACGTAAAACACCCATGATTAACTATTACATAGAATGGACCTAAAACACCCATGATTAAATATTACATAGAATGGACGTAAAACACCCATGATTAACTATTACATAGAATGGACGTAAAACACCCATGATTAACTATTACATAGAATGGACGTAAAACACCCATGATTAACTATTACATAGAATGGACCTAAAACACCCATGATTAACTATTACATAGAATGGACCTAAAACACCCATGATTAACTATTACATAGAATGGACGTAAAACACCCATGATTAACTATTACATAGAATGGACCTAAAACACCCATGATTAACTATTACATAGAATGGACGTAAAACACCCATGATTAACTATTACATAGAAAATATTTTTCTAACCGTCACGATTTTACAAAAATGACATACTTACCTGTGAAATACATGTTTTGAATTTCGGTACAGTAACGCGAATGTATAGCATTTTATATTATAATAAAACTCGTTGTTATACATATTAAATATGTTATGCACACGATCTAATGACAAAAAGTTGCAGTCCATGAAAATATTCAAAATATCTGTTAAAGTCAAATACAATCCCGATTCCAAAAAAATGAGTCATTGTAATTTTAACATGCTGTTACAGTTGATATATTTCGTGATAACATTAACACAAGCAGTCAATTTGCTTGACAGTAAGTACTATGTTGGTTGTATTGTATATCATCGACAGCACTGATATACTCAGTCATTTTGTTAATGTCCGAAACAGAGGCTACGTTACCCTCCCTAACAGTACAGTGTCTGACAAAGACAGAATGTAGGAAGAAGAGCTTAAAGATACCAAAGAGGTGATTAGAATCCGTAAATAGAAGAAGAACAGACAACACATTGGCCAAAAGAAAAAGTACAAAGGGACAAACAACGATCTACAAAACATACATATAAAACTAAAGATCGAGTAACACGAACCTCACTAAAAACCGGCGTGAACTCATGTGTTCCCAAAGGGTAAGCAGTTCCTGCTCCACCTGTAACCTCTATTTCGGAGTGCCTTTTTGTTTGTTTAACAGTGAATAAAAGATAATTTCGATGTTTTCAGCAGTATTATACGCTATGACAAAGCAGAAAACTATCTGATTATAGTAGAAGAAAGTGTTGTATTGTTTTTTTGTTTTTTTTGGTAATTCTGTTAAGTGCCTTGCAGAAATGGACACATCTAGAAAATAATAAATCATCCAGATAAATTTGAAACTCCTCATAGATAATTACACAATAACTTATCGACTGAATTGTTTTTCAATTAAATACGAATGTTTTCATATCTTGTTATAACTGTGAAGTGATGCAGTATTATGATTTCAAAACATAGTGAGAATTATTTCAAGTTAAAACTCATCCTGTATCATGTATATTGATATTAATCAGCGAATTCTTATATATTGCAGAAGAATGGTACTTTCTTATCACGAATTGTTTTTACAATATCATTCCAGGATGTATATGCTTGTAAAGTGAGTGAGTGATTGTTGATTAACGCCAACTCAGCAATTTTTCATGGCGAGTACAAGCTAATTTTCAATGAGATGATGATAATGATGATGTAATAAACCAACACGCTTAGCTGGATTTTTATAGTGCTAGCTCACTGACACAACAGTCATGTCGTCCACCTCGAACACATAATTTTGATTCCAAGCCAACCAGTATTTGTTCTTTCTTCTTAAGGCTGCGTGCTTAGCGGAGAAGCAAACAATATTAATTTTATAGTCTTTGGTTCAATAAAATTTGGCCGGGATTAAACTAGTTTTATGGACCCAGTCATCCCCTCTTATAGAAATGATACTCTCATGCAAGTTATTACTACATGTGAGGAAAATACCAATCCTCACATATAACGAGGCGAACAGCATTAGTTATTATAAAGAACGCAATAATCTTGAACATTATACATAATATATGTTGCTTATTTAATCTTCGAGACAGAAGTTGTCATGTGGGACCTTTTCTTATTAAAGAGAGCAGATGACCTCAACCATTATTTAAATATTAGATAATATAAAAGACCATCGTAAAACTAATTGCCAATACCATCTTTCGTCATCTGTACGAATACTTTTCAACACTGAGTTGATATCTTCCGATAAACTTTTTGAAAGATTAGATGAAACGATTCTTTAAAATTCCTTCATTTAATAGTTTTAGTACTCAGAATTTGATGACTTGTAAAAAGTCTGAATACAAACTGAAAATTTGAGCGTAGCGCAAATTGTGAAATATAACTCCATACGAGGAAACGTTTCATATATGATTAGGTGTGGAAAATGTATAATGGCAATATTGGAGACCTTTGTCACAAACTCTGGTAGGTGTCAAATTTGAGGTAAATAACGAAATGAAGCAGAGGAAGGTGTTTTGTTGTTTCTTTTATCTCACGTTCTTTGGGAGTATATTAATGACACCCAAACAGCAAAGTTTCGATTATCAATTGATAGGATATCTCACCAATATACCTGAGAGTGAGACAATATTCTTTTTCTTGTTTGATGAAGAAAATAATATTTGACCGACTAAATTCTGCTCTGTAAATGTGTTCATTGTTGTCACTGGAGTAGTTATGTATTATAAGAATATAAGCGCAATTTGCTGTAAGGAGAAAATCGGTCGCTAAAGGACCCAAGCAGGCGTAGGACAGTGTGCTGATGGCGAGGTTAGGAGCGCACTTACAACTGGAACTCCGGATATACATATATACAGGTATAATTTCTCTGTTGCAGGGTAGAACAAGTTGTCTCAGAGGAGAAGATATTGTCATTAACATTAAACAATTTTCAAAATATAGGGTTTTTTTTCTCAATAAAACATAAGTTTTATGTCTTTTTTAACTGCTCACTCTTAAACTAAAACGGAATAATTAAATGTACTTTGTTTCATTGGATGACAAATCTTAAATATAAAACCATTATTGACCGAAAGATTTCAACCATATAAATTGACGCACATGATACCTAATCCGTTGTCATGCCCGGATATACAACCCACTAAGTAGGGATATTATTTTTACCAATAAGATTATCATAATAGTCAACCAAGATCAATTAGGTAAAGGTAGGACAGATCCAAATCGAGTGTCCAGAAGGACAGACCCAAATCGAGTGTCCAGAAGGACAGACCCAAATCGAGTGTCCAGAAGGACAGACCCAAATCGAGTGTCCAGAAGGACAGACCCAAATCGAGTGTCTAGAAGGACAGCTCAAAATCAAGTGTCCAGTAGGACAGATCCAAATCGAGTGTCTAGTAGGACAGATCAAAATCGAGTGTCCAGTAGGACAGATCAAAATCGAGTGTCCAGTAGGACAGATCCAAATCGAGTGTCCAGTAGGACAGATTCAAATCGAGTGTCTAGTAGGACAGATCCAAATCGAGTGTCCAGTAGGACAGATCCAAATCGAGCGTCCAGTAGGACAGATCCAAATCGAGTGTCTAGTAGGACAGATCCAAATCGAGTGTCCAGTAGGACAGATCCAAATCGAGTGTCCAGTAGGACAGATCCAAATCGAGTGTCCAGTAGGACATATCCAAATCGAGTGTCTAGTAGGACAGATCCAAATCGAGTGTCCAGGTCAGATCCAAATCGAGTGTCTAGTAGGACAGATCCAAATCGAGTGTCCAGTAGGACAGATCCAAATCGAGTGTCCAGTAGGACAGATCCAAATAGAGTGTCCAGTAGGACAGATCCAAATCGAGTGTCTAGTGGGACAGATCTAAATCGAGTGTCCAGTAGGACAGATCCAAATCGAGTGTCCAGTAGGACAGATCCAAATCGAGTGTCTAGTAGGACAGATCCAAATCGAGTGTCCAGTAGGACAGATCCAAATCGAGTGTCCAGTAGGACATGTTTATCTAAATCATGTATACAGAGGGGAGATGCCAGTCTTGTGTGGACTATCAGGAAGAAAATAATCTGGAAATAAATAATGTGCACAATAAAAGGCAGGCAGATCTAAATCAGATGTCCAGTATAAACAGTATATAATGTATCCATATGATAATTTCAATAAATGTCCAGTAGAAGAAATCAAATAAGGTGTCTAGACTAGGTAGTGGACGAAATCCTGGTCTTATATAATGAATTGACCAGCGAGGTCATCTCAAGATGACAGGAGTCTGGCCAACATGCAAACTACAATGAGGTCAAGGTTAGATGATATCTGTCTGACTTGTCCACTACAAAGTTTTGGATAAAGTATGAAGGACGTTAAATGCTGTTACAGAAAAATACAACTAATAGCGATAATTGTGTTATATATTGGGTCAACTGTGTAGAAGAAGAGCAAAATTAAGGATTCATCTGATACAACTGTTATACAAATTGAGGCAACATACTATGTCAACTTAGCATTTCTTGAATTAATTTATTCATTAAATGATCTACAAATATCACAATTGGTACTTGAGAAATTGGTGATGTAATAATTGTTTATTCAACAGGTTCAGAACTTGATAATAGACCATTTGTACATTTCTGACTTGATTCTAAAATAATATATTTCATTATTATATGAGTTGGTCACCTTCAAAGCAGGTTAAAAAGGTTCCCTTTCAATCAAAAGTTCAATGAAAATAACATATATTTTCTCATAATCTGCACACAAAAAACTAATGTTCCAACAACTTGTGAATTTTCTCTTTGCCATAAAAGTATCCTCTGATTTTTAACAAGGTTTAAATATCTACAAATTATGAAAAAATTATACTCAAATCAAATCGGGAATGTTGGAAAGGTCTATTGGTGGAAATGGGGTTAAGTGTCACAATGTATCATTTTAATAGTAAGTGTCACAATATGTTATTTTAATGTTAGGTGTCAGAATGTGTTATTTTAATTGTAAGTGTCACAATGTGTTATTTTAATGTTAAGTGTCACAATGTGTTATTTTAATGTTAAGTGTCACAATGTGTTATTTTAATATTAAGTGTCACAATGTGTTATTTTAATAGTATTAAGTGTCATGGTGTATTATTTTAATATGAAAGTGTCACAATGGGTTATTTTAATATTAAGTGTGACAATGTGTTATTTTAATGTTAAGTGTCACAATGTGTTATTTTAATATTAAAGTGTCACAATGTATTATTTTAATATTAAGTGTCACAATGTGTTATTTTAATATTAAGTGTCACAATGTGTTATTTTAATAGTATTAAGTGTCATGGTGTATTATTTTAATATGAAAGTGTCACAATGGGTTATTTTAATATTAAGTGTGACAATGTGTTATTTTAATGTTAAGTGTCACAATGTGTTATTTTAATATTAAAGTGTCACAATGTATTATTTTAATATTAAGTGTCACAATGTGTTATTTTAATATTAAGTGTCACAATGTGTTATTTTAATATTAAGGTGGGTTATTTTAATATTAAAGTGTCACAATGTGTTAATTTAATATTATGTGTCACAATGTATTATTTTAATATTACTGGCATCTGCATGTGTCAAGCTTCAAAAAGATATCTATTTTTGGTAATTCAGATACACATCCATTTACTCATCAGAATTTTGCTAAGTAATCAAGTTGAACTCAATCCTCGACCACAAAGCCTGGATGATTCCAGTTATCCTTCCTCTATTTGTTCCCAAGAATGTACATGGGATTCTGATGCAATTGTATGTGACAACTGTGACAAATGGTGTCATATTGGATGTGTTAACATAAGTCCATCCATGTACGAAAAATATGGGAATACTTCAGTTCTTTGGATTTGCCCAGTATGTGATACACCAAACCATTCTAGAACAATATTTCAATCATACTTATCCTCAGGGCATTCACTTCTTTGTTCAAACTCATATTCCTTGTTAACTAATATCTCAGAAATTTCATTAAATATTAATGATAATATTGGAGATTCGTTGGCAGCATCATCTCCCAAACCTCCTCCTCCACCAAGAAATAAAAAAAGGTTTTATGTTCAGAATAATCTTTGAGTCCTTACTGTAAATTTTAGAAGTTGTAAAAATAAGGTTCCTCAAATTGAGAATTTGTTGACATCATCTAAACCAGACATAATCATTGGAAACGAAACATGGTTAAATAAAAATGTTCTATCCTCTGAAGTATTTCCATCGACACTATTTGAAGATGTACTTCGTAATGACCGTGACTCAAGAGAAAGCGGTGGTGTTCTAATTGCAATTAAAAAGGGTATCATATGCCAAGAAGTATTTAAAAGTGAAAAGGTTGAATTAATAGCTGGACAAATTAATATCATTGACACAAAATCATTAATTATCGTCTCAGCATACAGACCACCCAGTAAAACCGATATAGATTATTTACATCAAATGATCTTAGAAATTACCAACTTAAAAAAAAAAAATTTTTTTTTTTTAAATTCCATCTTCTGGTTAAGTGGCGATTTTAACCTTCCTGTATAAATTGGCCTAACCAAACAGTCACAGGTACGATGTATCCAAGATAATTTAATGAATTATTTATAGATATGATAAATAAATTGGGAATTGATCAAATTGTGGACTTTCCCACAAGAAAGGATAATATTTTTATCTTTTGTGTTCAAATCAACCATCGTTAATAAATAAAGTCAAATCTAAAATCTATACCAGGTATCTCAGACCCTAACATTGTTTTAGTAGATGCAAGTTGCAATCCAAAAAGGTCTAAAAAACCACAACATAAAATAAACTTATAGAAAAAAACCCAAACATGAATGATAACTAGTAAATTTGTGTCAGAACTGTTAACAAAAATTGATACAAAAACCAGTCAACCAATGGTGGATTAAATTTAGAGATGGCATCAATAAAATCATAGAAGATAATGTACCTAGTAAAATGACAAAATCTAAATTTACTAATCCCGGGGCAAATACAAAAATAGATAAATTATGTAAACAACAAAGAAAGACATTTAATAAAGCTAACAAGACAGGTAAACAAGAACATAAAGATAAATATAAACAAATTAAAGTTACAGCACAAAGAGAAATTAGAAGAGCCCAAAGTAATTATATGCAAGAAATAATCAGTCTCCAGTTAGATGAAAAACCTAAATCTTCCTGGCAATAACAGAAACATCAGGAGTATCACCCCTTAGAGGTAAAGATGGAGTATCACCCCTTAGAGGTAAAGATGGAGTATCACCCCTTAGAGGTAAAGATGGAGTATCACCCCTTAGAGGTAAAGATGGAGTATCACCCCTTAGAGGTAAAGATGGAGTATCACCCTTTAGAGGTAAAGATGGAGTATCACCCTTTAGAGGTAAAGATAGAGTATCACCCTTTAGAGGTAAAGATGGAGTATCACCCTTTAGAGGTAAAGATGGAGTATCACCCATTAGAGGTAAAGATGGAGTATCACCCTTTAGAGGTAAAGATGGAGTATCACCCCTTAGAGGTAAAGATGGAGTATCACCCTTTAGAGGTAAAGATGGAGTATCACCCATTAGAGGTAAAGATGGAGTATCACCCTTTAGAGGTAAAGATGGAGTATCACCCCTTAGAGGTAAAGATGGAGTATCACCCTTTAGAGGTAAAGATGGAGTATCACCCTTTAGAGGTAAAGATGGAGTATCACCCCTTAGAGGTAAAGATGGAGTATCACCCTTTAGAGGTAAAGATGGAGTATCACCCCTTACAGGTAAAGATGGAGTATCACCCCTTAGAGGTAAAGATGGAGTATCACCCTTTAGAGGTAAAGATGGAGTATCACCCCTTAGAGGTAAAGATGGAGTATCACCCCTTAGAGGTAAAGATGGAGTATCACCCCTTAGAGGTAAACATGGAGTATCACCCTTCAGAGGTAAAGATGGAGTATCACCCTTTAGAGGTAAAGATGGAGTATCACCCTTTAGAGTTAAAGATGGAGTATCACCCTTTAGAGGTAAAGATAGAGTATCACCCTTTAGAGGTAAAGATGGAGTATCACCCTTTAGAGGTAAAGATGGAGTATCACCCTTTAGAGGTAAAGATGGAGTATCACCCTTTAGAGGTAAAGATGGAGTATCACCCTTTAGAGGTAAAGATGGAGTATCACCCTTTAGAGGTAAAGATGGAGTATCACCCTTTAGAGGTAAAGATGGAGTATCACCCCTTAGAGGTAAAGATGGAGTATCACCCTTTAGAGGTAAAGATGGAGTATCACCCCTTAGAGGTAAAGATGGAGGATCACCCCTTAGAGGTAAAGATGGAGTATCACCCTTTAGAGGTAAAGATGGAGTATGACCCCTTAGAGGTAAAGATGGAGTATCACCCTTTAGAGGTAAAGATGGAGTATCACCCTTTAGAGGTAAAGATGGAGTATCACCCCTTAGAGGTAAAGATGGAGTATCACCCTTTAGGGGTAAAGATGGAGTATCACCCCTTAGAGGTAAAGATGGAGTATCACCCCTTAGAGGTAAAGATGGAGTATCACCCTTTAGAGGTAAAGATGGAGTATCACCCTTTAGAGGTAAAGATGGAGTATCACCCCTTAGAGGTAAAGATGGAGTATCGCCCTTTAGAGGTAAAGATGGAGTATCACCCTTTAGAGGTAAAGATGGAGTATCACCCCTTAGAGGTAAAGATGGAGGATCACCCCTTAGAGGTAAAGATGGAGTATCACCCTTTAGAGGTAAAGATGGAGTATCACCCCTTAGAGGTAAAGATGGAGTATCACCCCTTAGAGGTAAGATGGAGTATCACCCCTTAGAGGTAAAGATGGAGTATCACCCTTTAGAGGTAAAGATGGAGTATCACCCATTAGAGGTAAAGATGGAATATCACCCCTTAGAGGTAAAGATGGAGTATCACCCCTTAGAGGTAAAGATGGAGTATCACCCTTTAGAGGTAAAGATAGAGTATCACCCTTTAGAGGTAAAGATGGAGTATCACCCCTTAGAGGTAAAGATGGAGTATCACCCTTTAGAGGTAAAGATGGAGTATCACCCCTTAGAGGTAAAGATGGAGTATCACCCCTTAGAGGTAAAGATGGAGTATCACCCCTTAGAGGTAAACATGGAGTATCACCCTTCAGAGGTAAAGATGGAGTATCACCCTTTAGAGGTAAAGATGGAGTATCACCCTTTAGAATTAAAGATGGAGTATCACCCTTTAGAGGTAAAGATAGAGTATCACCCTTTAGAGGTAAAGATGGAGTATCACCCTTTAGAGGTAAAGATGGAGTATCACCCTTTAGAGGTAAAGATGGAGTATCACCCTTTAGAGGTAAAGATGGAGTATCACCCTTTAGAGGTAAAGATGGAGTATCACCCTTTAGAGGTAAAGATGGAGTATCACCCTTTAGAGGTAAAGATGGAGTATCACCCTTTAGAGGTAAAGATGGAGTATCACCCCTTAGAGGTAAAGATGGAGTATCACCCTTTAGAGGTAAAGATGGAGTATCGCCCTTTAGAGGTAAAGATGGAGTATCACCCCTTAGAGGTAAAGATGGAGTATCACCCTTTAGAGGTAAAGATGGAGTATCACCCTTTAGAGGTAAAGATGGCGTATCACCCTTTAGAGGTAAAGATGGAGTATCACCCTTTAGAGGTAAAGATGGAGTATCACCCTTTAGAGGTAAATATGGAGTATCACCCCTTAGAGGTAAAGATGGAGTATCACCCTTTAGAGGTAAAGATGGAGTATCACCCTTTAGAGGTAAAGATGGAGTATCACCCTTTAGAGGTAAAGATGGAGTATCACCCCTTAGAGGTAAAGATGGAGTATCACCCTTTAGAGGTAAAGATGGAGTATCACCCTTTAGAGGTAAAGATGGAGTATCACCCTTTAGAGGTAAAGATGGAGTATCACCCTTTAGAGGTAAAGATGGAGTATCACCCTTTAGAGGTAAAGATGGAGTATCACCCTTTAGAGGTAAAGATGGAGTATCACCCTTTAGAGGTAAAGATGGAGTGTCACCCCTTAGAGAAAAAGATGGAGTATCACCCTTTAGAGGTAAAGATGGAGTATCACCCTTTAGAGGTAAAGATGGAGTATCACCCCTTAGAGGTAAAGATGGAGTATCACCCTTTAGAGGTAAAGATGGAGTATCACCCTTTAGAGGTAAAGATGGAGTATCACCCCTTAGAGGTAAAGATGGAGTATCACCCTTTAGAGGCAAAGATGGAGTATCACCCTTTAGAGGTAAAGATGGAGTATCACCCCTTAGAGGTAAAGATGGAGTATCACCCTTTAGAGGTAAAGATGGAGTATCACCCTTTAGAGGTAAAGATGGAGTATCACCCTTTAGAGGTAAAGATGGAGTATCACCCTTTAGAGGTAAAGATGGAGTATCACCCCTTAGAGGTAAAGATGGAGTATCACCCTTTAGAGGTAAAGATGGAGTATCACCCTTTAGAGGTAAAGATGGAGTATCACCCCTTAGAGGTAAAGATGGAGTATCACCCTTTAGAGGTAAAGATGGAGTATCACCCTTTGGAGGTAAAGATGGAGTATCACCCTTTAGAGGTAAAGATGGAGTATCACCCTTTAGAGGTAAAGATGGAGTATCACCCTTTAGAGGTAAATATAGAGTATCACCCTTTAGAGGTAAAGATGGAGTATCACCCTTTAGAGGTAAAGATGGAGTATCACCCCTTAGAGGTAAAGATGGAGTATCACCCTTTAGAGGTAAAGATGGAGTATCACCCCTTAGAGGTAAAGATGGAGTATCACCCTTTAGAGGTAAAGATGGAGTATCACCCCTTAGAGGTAAAGATGGAGTATCACCCTTTAGAGGTAAAGATGGAGTATCACCCTTTAGAGGTAAATATGGAGTATCACCCCTTAGAGGTAAAGATGGAGGATCACCCCTTAGAGGTAAAGATGGAGTATCACCCTTTAGAGGTAAAGATGGAGTATCACCCCTTAGAGGTAAAGATGGAGTATCACCCCTTAGAGGTAAAGATGGAGTATCACCCCTTAGAGGTAAACATGGAGTATCACCCTTCAGAGGTAAAGATGGAGTATCACCCTTTAGAGGTAAAGATGGAGTATCACCCTTTAGAGTTAAAGATGGAGTATCACCCTTTAGAGGTAAAGATAGAGTATCACCCTTTAGAGGTAAAGATGGAGTATCACCCTTTAGAGGTAAAGATGGAGTATCACCCTTTAGAGGTAAAGATGGAGTATCACCCTTTAGAGGTAAAGATGGAGTATCACCCTTTAGAGGTAAAGATGGAGTATCACCCTTTAGAGGTAAAGATGGAGTATCACCCTTTAGAGGTAAAGATGGAGTATCACCCTTTAGAGGTAAAGATGGAGTATCACCCCTTAGAGGTAAAGATGGAGTATCACCCTTTAGAGGTAAAGATGGAGTATCACCCTTTAGAGGTAAAGATGGAGTATCACCCCTTAGAGGTAAAGATGGAGTATCACCCTTTAGAGGTAAAGATGGAGTATCACCCTTTAGAGTTAAAGATGGAGTATCACCCTATAGAGGTAAAGATAGAGTATCACCCTTTAGAGGTAAAGATGGAGTATCACCCTTTAGAGGTAAAGATGGAGTATCACCCTTTAGAGGTAAAGATGGAGTATCACCCTTTAGAGGTAAAGATGGAGTATCACCCTTTAGAGGTAAAGATGGAGTATCACCCTTTAGAGGTAAAGATAGAGTATCACCCTTTAGAGGTAAAGATGGAGTATCACCCTTTAGAGGTAAAGATGGAGTATCACCCCTTAGAGGTAAAGATGGAGTATCACCCTTTAGAGGTAAAGATGGAGTATCACCCTTTAGAGGTAAAGATGGAGTATCACCCCTTAGAGGTAAAGATGGAGTATCACCCTTTAGAGGTAAAGATGGAGTATCACCGTTTAGAGGTAAAGATGGAGTATCACCCCTTAGAGGTAAAGATGGAGTATCACCCTTTAGAGGTAAAGATGGAGTATCACCCTTTAGAGGTAAATATGGAGTATCACCCCTTAGAGGTAAAGATGGAGTATCACCCTTTAGAGGTAAAGATGGAGTATCACCCTTTAGAGGTAAAGATGGAGTATCACCCCTTAGAGGTAAAGATGGAGTATCACCCCTTAGAGGTAAACATGGAGTATCACCCTTCAGAGGTAAAGATGGAGTATCACCCTTTAGAGGTAAAGATGGAGTATCACCCTTTAGAGTTAAAGATGGAGTATCACCCTTTAGAGGTAAAGATAGAGTATCACCCTTTAGAGGTAAAGATGGAGTATCACCCTTTAGAGGTAAAGATGGAGTATCACCCTTTAGAGGTAAAGATGGAGTATCACCCTTTAGAGGTAAAGATGGAGTATCACCCTTTAGAGGTAAAGATGGAGTATCACCCTTTAGAGGTAAAGATGGAGTATCACCCTTTAGAGGTAAAGATGGAGTATCACCCCTTAGAGGTAAAGATGGAGTATCACCCTTTAGAGGTAAAGATGGAGTATCACCCCTTAGAGGTAAAGATGGAGGATCACCACTTAGAGGTAAAGATGGAGTATCACCCTTTAGAGGTAAAGATGGAGTATGACCCCTTAGAGGTAAAGATGGAGTATCACCCTTTAGAGGTAAAGATGGAGTATCACCCTTTAGAGGTAAAGATGGAGTATCACCCCTTAGAGGTAAAGATGGAGTATCACCCTTTAGAGGTAAAGATGGAGTATCACCCCTTAGAGGTAAAGATGGAGTATCACCCCTTAGAGGTAAAGATGGAGTATCACCCTTTAGAGGTAAAGATGGAGTATCACCCTTTAGAGGTAAAGATGGAGTATCACCCCTTAGAGGTAAAGATGGAGTATCGCCCTTTAGAGGTAAAGATGGAGTATCACCCTTTAGAGGTAAAGATGGAGTATCACCCCTTAGAGGTAAAGATGGAGGATCACCCCTTAGAGGTAAAGATGGAGTATCACCCTTTAGAGGTAAAGATGGAGTATCACCCCTTAGAGGTAAAGATGGAGTATCACCCCTTAGAGGTAAAGATGGAGTATCACCCCTTAGAGGTAAAGATGGAGTATCACCCTTTAGAGGTAAAGATGGAGTATCACCCATTAGAGGTAAAGATGGAATATCACCCCTTAGAGGTAAAGATGGAGTATCACCCCTTAGAGGTAAAGATGGAGTATCACCCTTTAGAGGTAAAGATAGAGTATCACCCTTTAGAGGTAAAGATGGAGTATCACCCTTTAGAGGTAAAGATGGAGTATCACCCTTTAGAGGTAAAGATGGAGTATCACCCCTTAGAGGTAAAGATGGAGTATCACCCCTTAGAGGTAAAGATGGAGTATCACCCCTTAGAGGTAAACATGGAGTATCACCCTTCAGAGGTAAAGATGGAGTATCACCCTTTAGAGGTAAAGATGGAGTATCACCCTTTAGAATTAAAGATGGAGTATCACCCTTTAGAGGTAAAGATAGAGTATCACCCTTTAGAGGTAAAGATGGAGTATCACCCTTTAGAGGTAAAGATGGAGTATCACCCTTTAGAGGTAAAGATGGAGTATCACCCTTTAGAGGTAAAGATGGAGTATCACCCTTTAGAGGTAAAGATGGAGTATCACCCTTTAGAGGTAAAGATGGAGTATCACCCTTTAGAGGTAAAGATGGAGTATCACCCTTTAGAGGTAAAGATGGAGTATCACCCCTTAGAGGTAAAGATGGAGTATCACCCTTTAGAGGTAAAGATGGAGTATCGCCCTTTAGAGGTAAAGATGGAGTATCACCCCTTAGAGGTAAAGATGGAGTATCACCCTTTAGAGGTAAAGATGGAGTATCACCCTTTAGAGGTAAAGATGGAGTATCACCCCTTAGAGGTAAAGATGGCGTATCACCCTTTAGAGGTAAAGATGGAGTATCACCCTTTAGAGGTAAAGATGGAGTATCACCCTTTAGAGGTAAATATGGAGTATCACCCCTTAGAGGTAAAGATGGAGTATCACCCTTTAGAGGTAAAGATGGAGTATCACCCTTTAGAGGTAAAGATGGAGTATCACCCTTTAGAGGTAAAGATGGAGTATCACCCCTTAGAGGTAAAGATGGAGTATCACCCTTTAGAGGTAAAGATGGAGTATCACCCTTTAGAGGTAAAGATGGAGTATCACCCTTTAGAGGTAAAGATGGAGTATCACCCTTTAGAGGTAAAGATGGAGTATCACCCTTTAGAGGTAAAGATGGAGTATCACCCTTTAGAGGTAAAGATGGAGTATCACCCTTTAGAGGTAAAGATGGAGTGTCACCCCTTAGAGAAAAAGATGGAGTATCACCCTTTAGAGGTAAAGATGGAGTATCACCCTTTAGAGGTAAAGATGGAGTATCACCCCTTAGAGGTAAAGATGGAGTATCACCCTTTAGAGGTAAAGATGGAGTATCACCCTTTAGAGGTAAAGATGGAGTATCACCCCTTAGAGGTAAAGATGGAGTATCACCCTTTAGAGGCAAAGATGGAGTATCACCCTTTAGAGGTAAAGATGGAGTATCACCCCTTAGAGGTAAAGATGGAGTATCACCCTTTAGAGGTAAAGATGGAGTATCACCCTTTAGAGGTAAAGATGGAGTATCACCCTTTAGAGGTAAAGATGGAGTATCACCCTTTAGAGGTAAAGATGGAGTATCACCCCTTAGAGGTAAAGATGGAGTATCACCCTTTAGAGGTAAAGATGGAGTATCACCCTTTAGAGGTAAAGATGGAGTATCACCCCTTAGAGGTAAAGATGGAGTATCACCCTTTAGAGGTAAAGATGGAGTATCACCCTTTGGAGGTAAAGATGGAGTATCACCCTTTAGAGGTAAAGATGGAGTATCACCCTTTAGAGGTAAAGATGGAGTATCACCCTTTAGAGGTAAATATAGAGTATCACCCTTTAGAGGTAAAGATGGAGTATCACCCTTTAGAGGTAAAGATGGAGTATCACCCCTTAGAGGTAAAGATGGAGTATCACCCTTTAGAGGTAAAGATGGAGTATCACCCCTTAGAGGTAAAGATGGAGTATCACCCTTTAGAGGTAAAGATGGAGTATCACCCCTTAGAGGTAAAGATGGAGTATCACCCTTTAGAGGTAAAGATGGAGTATCACCCTTTAGAGGTAAATATGGAGTATCACCCCTTAGAGGTAAAGATGGAGGATCACCCCTTAGAGGTAAAGATGGAGTATCACCCTTTAGAGGTAAAGATGGAGTATCACCCCTTAGAGGTAAAGATGGAGTATCACCCCTTAGAGGTAAAGATGGAGTATCACCCCTTAGAGGTAAACATGGAGTATCACCCTTCAGAGGTAAAGATGGAGTATCACCCTTTAGAGGTAAAGATGGAGTATCACCCTTTAGAGTTAAAGATGGAGTATCACCCTTTAGAGGTAAAGATAGAGTATCACCCTTTAGAGGTAAAGATGGAGTATCACCCTTTAGAGGTAAAGATGGAGTATCACCCTTTAGAGGTAAAGATGGAGTATCACCCTTTAGAGGTAAAGATGGAGTATCACCCTTTAGAGGTAAAGATGGAGTATCACCCTTTAGAGGTAAAGATGGAGTATCACCCTTTAGAGGTAAAGATGGAGTATCACCCCTTAGAGGTAAAGATGGAGTATCACCCCTTAGAGGTAAAGATGGAGTATCACCCTTTAGAGGTAAAGATGGAGTATCACCCTTTAGAGGTAAAGATGGAGTATCACCCCTTAGAGGTAAAGATGGAGTATCACCCTTTAGAGGTAAAGATGGAGTATCACCCTTTAGAGTTAAAGATGGAGTATCACCCTATAGAGGTAAAGATAGAGTATCACCCTTTAGAGGTAAAGATGGAGTATCACCCTTTAGAGGTAAAGATGGAGTATCACCCTTTAGAGGTAAAGATGGAGTATCACCCTTTAGAGGTAAAGATGGAGTATCACCCTTTAGAGGTAAAGATGGAGTATCACCCTTTAGAGGTAAAGATAGAGTATCACCCTTTAGAGGTAAAGATGGAGTATCACCCTTTAGAGGTAAAGATGGAGTATCACCCCTTAGAGGTAAAGATGGAGTATCACCCTTTAGAGGTAAAGATGGAGTATCACCCTTTAGAGGTAAAGATGGAGTATCACCCTTTAGAGGTAAAGATGGAGTATCACCCTTTAGAGGTAAAGATGGAGTATCACCCTTTAGAGGTAAAGATGGAGTATCACCCTTTAGAGGTAAAGATGGAGTATCACCCTTTAGAGGTAAAGATGGAGTATCACCCCTTAGAGGTAAAGATGGAGTATCACCCTTTAGAGGTAAAGATGGAGTATCACCCCTTAGAGGTAAAGATGGAGGATCACCCCTTAGAGGTAAAGATGGAGTATCACCCTTTAGAGGTAAAGATGGAGTATGACCCCTTAGAGGTAAAGATGGAGTATCACCCTTTAGAGGTAAAGATGGAGTATCACCCTTTAGAGGTAAAGATGGAGTATCACCCCTTAGAGGTAAAGATGGAGTATCACCCTTTAGAGGTAAAGATGGAGTATCACCCCTTAGAGGTAAAGATGGAGTATCACCCCTTAGAGGTAAAGATGGAGTATCACCCTTTAGAGGTAAAGATGGAGTATCACCCTTTAGAGGTAAAGATGGAGTATCACCCCTTAGAGGTAAAGATGGAGTATCGCCCTTTAGAGGTAAAGATGGAGTATCACCCTTTAGAGGTAAAGATGGAGTATCACCCCTTAGAGGTAAAGATGGAGGATCACCCCTTAGAGGTAAAGATGGAGTATCACCCTTTAGAGGTAAAGATGGAGTATCACCCCTTAGAGGTAAAGATGGAGTATCACCCCTTAGAGGTAAAGATGGAGTATCACCCCTTAGAGGTAAAGATGGAGTATCACCCTTTAGAGGTAAAGATGGAGTATCACCCATTAGAGGTAAAGATGGAATATCACCCCTTAGAGGTAAAGATGGAGTATCACCCCTTAGAGGTAAAGATGGAGTATCACCCTTTAGAGGTAAAGATAGAGTATCACCCTTTAGAGGTAAAGATGGAGTATCACCCCTTAGAGATAAAGATGGAGTATCACCCTTTAGAGGTAAAGATGGAGTATCACCCCTTAGAGGTAAAGATGGAGTATCACCCCTTAGAGGTAAAGATGGAGTATCACCCCTTAGAGGTAAACATGGAGTATCACCCTTCAGAGGTAAAGATGGAGTATCACCCTTTAGAGGTAAAGATGGAGTATCACCCTTTAGAATTAAAGATGGAGTATCACCCTTTAGAGGTAAAGATAGAGTATCACCCTTTAGAGGTAAAGATGGAGTATCACCCTTTAGAGGTAAAGATGGAGTATCACCCTTTAGAGGTAAAGATGGAGTATCACCCTTTAGAGGTAAAGATGGAGTATCACCCTTTAGAGGTAAAGATGGAGTATCACCCTTTAGAGGTAAAGATGGAGTATCACCCTTTAGAGGTAAAGATGGAGTATCACCCTTTAGAGGTAAAGATGGAGTATCACCCCTTAGAGGTAAAGATGGAGTATCACCCTTTAGAGGTAAAGATGGAGTATCGCCCTTTAGAGGTAAAGATGGAGTATCACCCCTTAGAGGTAAAGATGGAGTATCACCCTTTAGAGGTAAAGATGGAGTATCACCCTTTAGAGGTAAAGATGGAGTATCACCCCTTAGAGGTAAAGATGGCGTATCACCCTTTAGAGGTAAAGATGGAGTATCACCCTTTAGAGGTAAAGATGGAGTATCACCCTTTAGAGGTAAATATGGAGTATCACCCCTTAGAGGTAAAGATGGAGTATCACCCTTTAGAGGTAAAGATGGAGTATCACCCTTTAGAGGTAAAGATGGAGTATCACCCTTTAGAGGTAAAGATGGAGTATCACCCCTTAGAGGTAAAGATGGAGTATCACCCTTTAGAGGTAAAGATGGAGTATCACCCTTTAGAGGTAAAGATGGAGTATCACCCTTTAGAGGTAAAGATGGAGTATCACCCTTTAGAGGTAAAGATGGAGTATCACCCTTTAGAGGTAAAGATGGAGTATCACCCTTTAGAGGTAAAGATGGAGTATCACCCTTTAGAGGTAAAGATGGAGTGTCACCCCTTAGAGAAAAAGATGGAGTATCACCCTTTAGAGGTAAAGATGGAGTATCACCCTTTAGAGGTAAAGATGGAGTATCACCCCTTAGAGGTAAAGATGGAGTATCACCCTTTAGAGGTAAAGATGGAGTATCACCCTTTAGAGGTAAAGATGGAGTATCACCCCTTAGAGGTAAAGATGGAGCATCACCCTTTAGAGGCAAAGATGGAGTATCACCCTTTAGAGGTAAAGATGGAGTATCACCCCTTAGAGGTAAAGATGGAGTATCACCCTTTAGAGGTAAAGATGGAGTATCACCCTTTAGAGGTAAAGATGGAGTATCACCCTTTAGAGGTAAAGATGGAGTATCACCCTTTAGAGGTAAAGATGGAGTATCACCCCTTAGAGGTAAAGATGGAGTATCACCCTTTAGAGGTAAAGATGGAGTATCACCCTTTAGAGGTAAAGATGGAGTATCACCCCTTAGAGGTAAAGATGGAGTATCACCCTTTAGAGGTAAAGATGGAGTATCACCCTTTGGAGGTAAAGATGGAGTATCACCCTTTAGAGGTAAAGATGGAGTATCACCCTTTAGAGGTAAAGATGGAGTATCACCCTTTAGAGGTAAATATAGAGTATCACCCTTTAGAGGTAAAGATGGAGTATCACCCTTTAGAGGTAAAGATGGAGTATCACCCCTTAGAGGTAAAGATGGAGTATCACCCTTTAGAGGTAAAGATGGAGTATCACCCCTTAGAGGTAAAGATGGAGTATCACCCTTTAGAGGTAAAGATGGAGTATCACCCTTTAGAGGTAAAGATGGAGTATCACCCTTTAGAGGTAAAGATGGAGTATCACCCTTTAGAGGTAAATATGGAGTATCACCCCTTAGAGGTAAAGATGGAGGATCACCCCTTAGAGGTAAAGATGGAGTATCACCCTTTAGAGGTAAAGATGGAGTATCACCCCTTAGAGGTAAAGATGGAGTATCACCCCTTAGAGGTAAAGATGGAGTATCACCCCTTAGAGGTAAACATGGAGTATCACCCTTCAGAGGTAAAGATGGAGTATCACCCTTTAGAGGTAAAGATGGAGTATCACCCTTTAGAGTTAAAGATGGAGTATCACCCTTTAGAGGTAAAGATAGAGTATCACCCTTTAGAGGTAAAGATGGAGTATCACCCTTTAGAGGTAAAGATGGAGTATCACCCTTTAGAGGTAAAGATGGAGTATCACCCTTTAGAGGTAAAGATGGAGTATCACCCTTTAGAGGTAAAGATGGAGTATCACCCTTTAGAGGTAAAGATGGAGTATCACCCTTTAGAGGTAAAGATGGAGTATCACCCTTTAGAGGTAAAGATGGAGTATCACCCCTTAGAGGTAAAGATGGAGTATCACCCTTTAGAGGTAAAGATGGAGTATCACCCTTTAGAGGTAAAGATGGAGTATCACCCCTTAGAGGTAAAGATGGAGTATCACCCTTTAGAGGTAAAGATGGAGTATCACCCATTAGAGTTAAAGATGGAGTATCACCCTATAGAGGTAAAGATAGAGTATCACCCTTTAGAGGTAAAGATGGAGTATCACCCTTTAGAGGTAAAGATGGAGTATCACCCTTTAGAGGTAAAGATGGAGTATCACCCTTTAGAGGTAAAGATGGAGTATCACCCTTTAGAGGTAAAGATGGAGTATCACCCTTTAGAGGTAAAGATAGAGTATCACCCTTTAGAGGTAAAGATGGAGTATCACCCTTTAGAGGTAAAGATGGAGTATCACCCCTTAGAGGTAAAGATGGAGTATCACCCTTTAGAGGTAAAGATGGAGTATCACCCTTTAGAGGTAAAGATGGAGTATCACCCCTTAGAGGTAAAGATGGAGTATCACCCTTTAGAGGTAAAGATGGAGTATCACCGTTTAGAGGTAAAGATGGAGTATCACCCCTTAGAGGTAAAGATGGAGTATCACCCTTTAGAGGTAAAGATGGAGTATCACCCTTTAGAGGTAAATATGGAGTATCACCCCTTAGAGGTAAAGATGGAGTATCACCCTTTAGAGGTAAAGATGGAGTATCACCCTTTAGAGGTAAAGATGGAGTATCACCCCTTAGAGGTAAAGATGGAGTATCACCCCTTAGAGGTAAAGATGGAGTATCACCCTTTAGAGGTAAAGATGGAGTATCACCCTTTAGAGGTAAAGATGGAGTATCACCCCTTAGAGGTAAAGATGGAGTATCACCCCTTAGAGGTAAAGATGGAGTATCACCCTTTAGAGGTAAAGATGGAGTATCACCCTTTAGAGGTAAAGATGGAGTATCACCCTTTAGGGGTAAAGATGGAGTATCACCCTTTAGAGGTAAAGATGGAGTATCACCCTTTAGAGGTAAAGATGGAGTATCACCCCTTAGAGGTAAAGATGGAGTATCACCCTTTAGAGGTAAATATGGAGTATCACCCTTTAGAGGTAAAGATGGAGTATCACCCCTTAGAGGTAAAGATGGAGTATCACCCTTTAGAGGCAAAGATGGAGTATCACCCTTTAGAGGTAAAGATGGAGTATCACCCCTTAGAGGTAAAGATGGAGTATCACCCTTTAGAGGTAAAGATGGAGTATCACCCTTTAGAGGTAAAGATGGAGTATCACCCTTTAGAGGTAAAGATGGAGTATCACCCTTTAGAGGTAAAGATGGAGTATCACCCTTTAGAGGTAAAGATGGAGTATCACCCTTTAGAGGTAAAGATGGAGTATCACCCTTTAGAGGTAAAGATGGAGTATCACACCTTAGAGGTAAAGATGGAGTATCACCCTTTAGAGGTAAAGATGGAGTATCACCCTTTGGAGGTAAAGATGGAGTATCACCCTTTAGAGGTAAAGATGGAGTATCACCCTTTAGAGGTAAAGATGGAGTATCACCCTTTAGAGGTAAATATAGAGTATCACCCTTTAGAGGTAAAGATGGAGTATCACCCTTTAGAGGTAAAGATGGAGTATCACCCCTTAGAGGTAAAGATGGAGTATCACCCTTTAGAGGTAAAGATGGAGTATCACCCCTTAGAGGTAAAGATGGAGTATCACCCTTTAGAGGTAAAGATGGAGTATCACCCTTTAGAGGTAAAGATGGAGTATCACCCTTTAGAGGTAAAGATGGAGTATCACCCCTTAGAGGTAAAGATGGAGTATCACCCCTTAGAGGTAAAGATGGAGGATCACCCCTTAGAGGTAAAGATGGAGTATCACCCTTTAGAGGTAAAGATGGAGTATCACCCCTTAGAGGTAAAGATGGAGTATCACCCCTTAGAGGTAAAGATGGAGTATCACCCCTTAGAGGTAAACATGGAGTATCACCCTTCAGAGGTAAAGATGGAGTATCACCCTTTAGAGGTAAAGATGGAGTATCACCCTTTAGAGTTAAAGATGGAGTATCACCCTTTAGAGGTAAAGATAGAGTATCACCCTTTAGAGGTAAAGATGGAGTATCACCCTTTAGAGGTAAAGATGGAGTATCACCCTTTAGAGGTAAAGATGGAGTATCACCCTTTAGAGGTAAAGATGGAGTATCACCCTTTAGAGGTAAAGATGGAGTATCACCCTTTAGAGGTAAAGATGGAGTATCACCCTTTAGAGGTAAAGATGGAGTATCACCCCTTAGAGGTAAAGATGGAGTATCACCCTTTAGAGGTAAAGATGGAGTATCACCCTTTAGAGGTAAAGATGGAGTATCACCCCTTAGAGGTAAAGATGGAGTATCACCCTTTAGAGGTAAAGATGGAGTATCACCGTTTAGAGGTAAAGATGGAGTATCACCCCTTAGAGGTAAAGATGGAGTATCACCCTTTAGAGGTAAAGATGGAGTATCACCCTTTAGAGGTAAATATGGAGTATCACCCCTTAGAGGTAAAGATGGAGTATCACCCTTTAGAGGTAAAGATGGAGTATCACCCTTTAGAGGTAAAGATGGAGTATCACCCCTTAGAGGTAAAGATGGAGTATCACCCCTTAGAGGTAAAGATGGAGTATCACCCTTTAGAGGTAAAGATGGAGTATCACCCTTTAGAGGTAAAGATGGAGTATCACCCTTTAGAGGTAAAGATGGAGTATCACCCCTTAGAGGTAAAGATGGAGTATCACCCCTTAGAGGTAAAGATGGAGTATCACCCTTTAGAGGTAAAGATGGAGTATCACCCTTTAGAGGTAAAGATGGAGTATCACCCTTTAGGGGTAAAGATGGAGTATCACCCTTTAGAGGTAAAGATGGAGTATCACCCTTTAGAGGTAAAGATGGAGTATCACCCCTTAGAGGTAAAGATGGAGTATCACCCCTTAGAGGTAAATATGGAGTATCACCCTTTAGAGGTAAAGATGGAGTATCACCCTTTAGAGGTAAAGATGGAGTATCACCCTTTAGAGGTAAAGATGGAGTATCACCCTTTAGAGGTAAAGATGGAGTATCACCCTTTAGAGGTAAATATAGAGTATCACCCTTTAGAGGTAAAGATGGAGTATCACCATTTAGAGGTACAGATGGAGTATCACCCTTTAGAGGTAAAGATGGAGTATCACCCCTTAGAGTTAAAGATGGAGTATCACCCTTTAGAGGTAAAGATAGAGTATCACCCTTTAGAGGTAAAGATGGAGTATCACCCTTTAGAGGTAAAGATGGAGTATCACCCTTTAGAGGTAAAGATGGAGTATCACCCTTTAGAGGTAAAGATGGAGTATCACCCTTTAGAGGTAAAGATGGAGTATCACCCCTTAGAGGTAAAGATGGAGTATCACCCCTTAGAGGTAAAGATGGAGTATCACCCCTTAGAGTTAAAGATGGAGTATCACCCTTTAGAGGTAAAGATAGAGTATCGCCCTTTAGAGGTAAAGATGGAGTATCACCCTTTAGAGGTAAAGATGGAGTATCACCCTTTAGAGGTAAAGATGGAGTATCACCCTTTAGAGGTAAAGATGGAGTATCACCCCTTAGAGGTAAAGATGGAGTATCACCCCTTAGAGTTAAAGATGGACTTGTATAGTGATACAAATATCCAAGCTAACATCTTAAATGAACAATTTAAAAGTGCATTTACAACAGAGGATACTACTACCATGCCAAATAAAGGTCGAAGTCCCCACCCCACCATGCCAGAAATAAAGATTAACACCAATGGTGTAATACAATTATTAAAAAGTATTAACCCCCATAAAGCTACTGGCCCTGATAATGCACCAGCTCATTTTTTAAATAATTTATCAAAAGAACTATCACCATTTTTATCATTTTTCTTCCAACTGTCAATTAATAATGGTAATATTTCAGTAGATTGGAAACAAGCTAATGTTGTACCTATTTTAAAAAAGGAGATAAACACAGTGCTGTAAATTATAGATCCCTGTCTTTAACTGCTATCTGCTGTAAATTATTAGAACACATTATAACTAGTAACATCAGAAAACATCTTTAATAGTCAAAATAAAATATTACATGATAGCCAACACGGTTTTAGAAGCAAACGATCCTGCGAGACACAACTGGTCATTAGCATTCAAGATCTTGCTAAGTCACTAGCAGATGTAATCAGATTGATATAATCCTACTAGATTTTTCAAAAGCCTTTAATAAAGTTCCCCACCAAAGATTGATTCATAAATTAAATTATTACAGTATTAGATATAAAAACTTAAATTGGATAACAGACTTTTTAGGAAATAGACAACACCTGAACAAGTTCTTTTAAATGGTATAACATCTTCTAAATTATCAGTTGACTCTGGAGTCCCACAGGGGACAGTTTTAGGACCAACCTTATTCATATTGTTTATAAACGACTTGCCCGAACATGCAAACTGCAATGTTAGACTCTTTGCAGACGATTGCTTGTTGTACAGAAATGTTAATAATCAATCTGATTCAGAATTGCTACAAAAAGATTTGACAAACCTGGAGAATTGAGAAAAGACATGGCAGATGAAGTTCAACCCAGAAAAATGTTACCAAGAAAATTCCCCTTAAACTTAATTATAAATTACATAACCACACATTACAACCAGCTGACAATAGAAAATATTTAGGTGTAACTATTAGCAATGATCTAGATATTAATAACATAACTTCAAAAGCCAATAAAACCTTAGGCTTTCTACGTAGAAATATGAAAAACTGTACACGTAAGGTTAAATACACATCACTTGTTCGTCCGGTTGTCGAATACTCTTCACCAGTTTGGAATCCATCTAAAAAACAGCAAATATCTCAGGTTGAGCAAATACAAAGGAAAGCAGCTTGGTATGTCTTTAATGACTACCGTGACAGGTCACCTGGTGTAGTCACCAATATGATTGACACCTTACAGTGGGACAGTCTTGCTTGTAGACGAACTAAAGCAAGTCTGATACTGCTATATAAAATAAACGGAGGTTTAGTAGTGGTACCAACAACCATGCTATCCCAATCTGACAGGCGTACTCGTGGGGCACATAAATTCAGACAAATTCAGTCAAATAAAGATTTTTATAAGTATTCTTTTTTCCGGTGCCTGCTCGATAGTCCGAAGGTCCATTACTCCGGAGGTTCATTAGTCCGAAGGTTCGTTAGTCCGAAGGTTCATTAGTCCGAAGATCCGTTAGTCCGAAGGTTCATTAGTCCGAAGGTCCGTTAGTCTTGTTTTTCGACTAAAGGATAGGTATCGAACAGTGTTGAATTTATTTAATATTCAGTCTTTTATCAAATTAAGTAAGAGAAGCAAGATACTCATATTCACATCCTAACTAAGCAGTGGCCTATCCAGGTGGGTTGTAGGCGGCTGTACGCCCGGCTTTTGCTAGCGAAAAAAATGTGTAATCGGCAAATATAGGTAAAACTTAAAATATTTTGTAGAAAACATGCCAAAAATTGCACCAAACCCCTGTTTTGTAATTATGGATCCAAGCGTGCTAAGTCTAAAAAAACGCGTCGTCTCTGAAATACATTTTTTGTATATGGAAATCTTTCCAATGAAGTAAACCCTCCACTAAAACTCTGATCTTAACCAAATATGCTTTAGACTTAAAAGATATTTAGTCAAAGATTATTTTTAAGACCTGTTGTTGATCCAATTAACAACTGGGATTTTTTTGCTTAACAAACACTTCAAAATAGTCTTAGACTTGTCATTTACTCTTTACGGAATACTGAAAGAGTTCCTTTTGGTACGACACAAAAGAGACGATCTCTGAGAAAGGGATTAGAAAACATAAAAGCACATCTGAAATTAAGTTTTGTGAGGGACAAGTTCATTCCATTAAAAAGAGAATACATAAAATCATTAAACGGACGTTCTAATGTACAACTGATGGTCGCAAAATACGGAGTGTAACCTCAAATATATACCAATTATTATGGAATATTGAAAACTCCAATCAACTACCGCAACAACTTAAGCATACGCGTACCAAATTATACATCTATGTAATTCCAGAATACCGTGTTCCATGGCTCGAAATATACAAGTACCCTTTACCAGATGGGGGTCTCCTTAGAGATTTTAACCAAGTGGTATACTGTAGAGGAATAAACAGTCTTGTTAGTGTAGAAATTCCAAAGATTGGTACTTAGGTATACACGCATCAGAAACAAAAAATAATATAATATCATAAAAGATCGTCTAACAAATGTTTTATGCATATTACATGTAGGAAATAACGTACTGGTTAAACTAGAAAAAAAATCATTATTTCCTGCAATTTCGGTACTTTGTTGTTTATACCTTAATTTCTAGTAACACTACTTTAAGATACATGTTTGCACAAGGCATTTTGGAAAGTCATTTGGAGTTAACTTCAAATATGTGTTTATATTCTAATTTTACATATATGCCCCTTTCCTACCCCTAAGTTAACAAACCAGTATCCCTTGATTAACCCCTCTTTCGTTGCTGCATTAGGGGTTAACCGTCATGTGAAATCGCCATTTCATTGGTTAGATATAGAGATGTGGTCTTTTGGGGATAAACAGTAGGTGTACATTTACCTTGATCATTCCATAAATGGGTTATTTATTTGGGGGGGGGGGGGGGGGGGGTGGACACGAGTTTCCCTTTTTGAGCCACCAAAACTCAAAGCATGCGTCTTCGGTTTCCCGCGAATACCGCAGTCTTTGTAAGTCGTTATTCTGAACGGAGTTCAAACGTATGGGTGGCCGACATTAGGACAAATGGTCCTTCGGACTAACGAACCTTCGGACTAATGGACCTTCGGACTAACGAACCTTCGGACTAATGGACCTTCGGACTAACGAACCTTCGGACTAATGGACCTTCGGACTAACGAACCTTCGGACTAATGGACCTTCGGACTAACGCCACGGAACCCTTTCTTCCCTAATACAATATCAGTCTGGAACTGTTTACCTCAGTCAATAGCTCATTCACCTAACCTAGAATCCTTCAAAAGTGGTATCTCCACATTAACATTTGCAGGATTCCCAACACACCTTTAAAAACATATTGCAAGCCACTGTACAAATATATATTTTAGTTATTTTTGTTTGCTTATTTTTTGTTAATTATACTTTAAAATTGTCCATGTACATAGCGCACACAGTTCCGGGATGTTACACACTCAAACCTTTGAGTCTAGTCCTGTATTTGGAAGAAGAAAAATATTAAAGTATCACAATGTGTTATTTTAATGTTAAGTGTCAAAATGTGTTATTTCAATATTAAGTGTCACAATGTGTTATTTTAATATTAAAGTGTCACAATGTATTATTTTAATATTAAAGTGTCACAATGTATTATTTTAATATTAAAGTGTCACAATGTGTTATTTTAATACTAAGTGTCACAATGTGTTATTTTAATACTAAGTGTCACAATGTGTTATTTTAATACTAAGTGTCACAATGTGTTATTTTAATACTAAGTGTCACAATGTGTTATTTTAATACTAAGTGTCACAATGTGTTATTTTAATACTAAGTGTCACAATGTGTTATTTTAATATTAAGTGTCACAATGTGTTATTTTAATACTAAGTGTCACAATGTTTTATTTTAATACTAAGTGTCACAATGTGTTATTTTAATACTAAGTGTCACAGTGTGTTATTTTAATATTAAGTGTCACACTGTGTTATTTTAATACTAAGTGTCACAATGTGTTATTTTAATACTAAGTGTCACAATGTGTTATTTTAATACTAAGTGTCACAATGTGTTATTTTAATATTAAGTACATAGTTGTATTAAAGAAAAACAATACATTGCCATTTGTTTGTATCTTTTTATTATTAATAACACTTTAAATATGGTTGCAATCGCTGCCCTTAATTTCCAGATGTCCTAAATCCTGTTTACTCAAAACTATTTTTCATGCTGTTTTCAATGTAGTGTAAAAATAGATAATAATGCTTTGCAGGCAAGAAATTTTGCACACTTCTGTTTAACATAAAATTGAGACAATTTCCATATTTATAGTAAATAATCACAAAGTAATGAATGACAAAAAATAAACAGACCTGGCCTAGTTTTTCAATTTCATTTAAATGTATATATTCTAATGGAATGCAAGACATTTTAATACATCAATTCTGCTTAAAGGTTAAAAACATCCATACATGTACATTTCTTTAATCATCATTAAATGCTAATTAAGACAATACAAATTAAGACAATACATAAAATAGTTTTAGGTAAAGATACTCAACATGTTAAAAACCACACTTTCAAAAATAGAACATTTTCATTAATCTGTTAAAAATGACAAAAGCTAATGATTGGATATATATAGGTCAATTATTCAGAAAACAATGTTTTATTATTTATATAAATGAAATAGATGGAAATGTTTCAAATAGAGATAATTACATTTAAGGGTAAAACAAACAAAAAAAACCAATTTGTTGACATTGATACTGACCTCATTCTGAAAATTAAAATCATGTACAATCAAACCTGCCCATGAGGTCACCTCTATTTAGCAGTTATCTGTATTTAAAGGTCATCTAGTTCCTGTCATGTCATAGAAAATTTCATATGAATTAAACCTCTTTTAAGAGGTCAACTGTCTTAAAGAGACACTTTTTCTTTGTCCCAAATGTGACCTCTTAATACAGGCTTGACTATATATGTTAAGATTAAGAATATATAATATTAGATCAAATTTTATGCAACCAAGATCTACTTATTTGTATATTCACTTCTTTTTCCTTTCTTCATGTACAGAATCAGCTATGAAAATTTGATTCCCTTGTCAAAACTGTCTGCAACTCCACTATCTTTATCACATCAACACACTTGGTGCACATTTAGACTCTTAAGCATCTACCAAGTGGGGTCATGTCATAGGTCAAAGGTAATCGTCAATAAGGTGGGTCTCAGTCTTGTAGAGCAATTTTTGCTTGCTGTTGATATATAAGAGTGGATGTGGTCGAGTGGTCTAGGGTGCTGGACGTAAGGCTAAGCGAATGGTGCTGCAGTGTATCATTGGTGTGGGTTCAAATCCCGTCGAGGGAAGAACAAAAATTTGACAGCTCTAAAATCTAATTCTAACACTGTTTGGTTTAATTTTCAGATGTGTATATATATCTGAAAATTAATCAACAATATTTCAGTTATATCGCGGCACTCACTTTATTTGTGGAGGAAACCATAGTACCTGGAGAAAACCACCAACCGGTCGCAAGTCACTGACAAACTTTATCACATAATGTTGTATCGAGTACACCTCGCCATGAACAGGGTTCCAACTCACAACTTTAGCAGTGATAGGCACTGATTACACAGGTAGTTGTAAATCAAATCAACAGTCCTGACAATTGCATTCAAAATGATACTCCATAAGCAAATGTTCAGTGAGAGTACAAAAAACAAACGAGGAACATTCCATGGTAATAACCTAATAGTCCATCAATAGACTTCCACATTATTACAGTAATGATATTTCACAATCCTATGTCAATGAAATACTATAACAAAAAATGTATATAGTTGTATCTAACATAACGTACATGACATGTTTCTAGAATAAACGTAATCAGGTACACTCATAGTAAATAGATTGGAAAGTCAAATAATTCAAAAGGTTTTTGGAGCAAGTTTTACCCAAATGGCCTAAACAGGATAGTCATTTGTATTCTTTGTAACTGAAGAAATCGAAAATGTTGCATGTCTCTTCATACACAACAAACAAAAATATATTCCTTTTTAAGCTTAAAAGTATAAAATGTCAGAGTGTACAAAAGTTCCAGCTTGACTTAAAGAACTGATCTAATTTCTTAAAATTCAACTGAGATTTTTCAATTTCAATACAGGGTGTCCCAAATGTTTAATCCTTAACAACGGATTACATTTCTTTTACAGTCAAAGTCATAATGTAATGGGAAATGTTTGGAATACTGATTCCTCTGAAGGTATTTGAGACATTACTAGATGTCATAGTTATGTTTGTAAAGAGATGCTGGTGTCTCCTTCCCACCCCCCAGTAAACGGATCACATCTCTTCTCTTAACCCCTTAGCCATCTTTTTCACTTGATATAAAAAAAAAGATAAATAACCCCTCCCCTGTCCCTAATATCTAAAAATGATCCCTAAGGTTATAAAATGGGTACCCCCCAAACGATACGAGAGGTAGAAATTTAAATGCATTCATACTTTTAGAATAATGGCGGATGGGTGTGTGCTTATGTCAATATTAAATCAATAGATTCTATACATTAGAGTAATTGTGAAATATTCACACCCTTAAGTCATTAGACATGACCACAAAACAATTAAATCAATGTTCGTTTATTAAGATACATTATAAGATCGTTAAGTATATGTTAATGTTACATACACATTATAATCAAACATAACATATTTATGCAATGAATTTCAACCAGCCGAAAAGCAATCATATCTATTGCACAATCTGACTGTAAATTGCATACATTACATTGTATATCAATCTTCATTTTCCATTTTCCTACAATTTCAAGCACATTTTCCCTTTTTCTACAATTTCTAGCACATTTTACCTTTTCCTACAATTTCTAGCACATTTTCCCTTTTCTAACAATTTCTAGCACTATCACTTTCAAAAGAATTCATTTAATCAAATAAACAAAATATACACTTCAGTTTTACCATCAGATATACAATGAATCATTCTATATAAACCTACTCATCTACCGGTAATAAACTCACTTTTGAGCAAATATTTGGCAAAGTTTATTTTTAAATAATCATGTTTGGGTGACACATGTCTTTCTTGGTTTTATGTCTTTCCCTTCCCTTGCTTCGATTATCAAAAATTTTTAAATTAAAAATTCCAATTAAATCTAATGATCACAAATAATGTTCCTACTCAAGAAATGGCCCTTTCATATTGAAAAATCATGTTTTCCAATATTTTTGATATCATACTACATGTAATAGGATATTTATTCTATATATGGTAATACCTCCAGTTTAACTCCACTGGAAAATCTTCATTTTCTCAATACGGCCATTGTGAAACACATTTTTTAATTTTCCATACAGTTCTTCCTGATCTTTGATTTTTTTGAATATTTTTGAGAATTATTGATGAACGACAAGTTTAAAAGTTCTCCAAGAGAATGACAGTGTTCTTTGTCAATTTCTAAATCATAAAGCATTAAGAATAATAAAAAAACATAATGTCCTTAGAAGAGAGTATTATGGTAAATTAAATCATTTATATTAGCTATGGGAGGTAATTTTTTCAAAATGCCGAAATGGGTTAAGGTTAAGGTTATGGTGTTCAACGCCACTTTCAACAATATTTCAGTTATATCGTGGCCGTCAGTTTCATTGGTGGAGGAAACCGGAGTACCCGTAGAAAACCACAGACCTGCCTCAAGTCACTGATAAACTTTATCACATAATGTTATATCGAGTACACCTTGCCTGAGTGGGATTTGAACTCACAATGTTAGTGGTGATAGGCACTCATGTTGAAAATATGTACCATAGTTTTAAAATATTAATTGAGGTTACAGTTTTGAGAACATGATGGAAGACAATTTTATTAACATTAGATAACAATTTTCACAGTACTGGTTGATGGAAGGCTACTTTTCCACTTAAACAACCTGATACAAACAGACAATGCTTTGGGGAAAATTTACAAGTAACAACAACGTTACTATGGGAAACACAGTTTTCTACCTCGTACATCCTTAACGGTCGGACGGGATTTGTTGGCGTTATATCACAAAGTTCACTGCATTCAGGATCAAAAGATAACAATCGTACACCAAAACCAAAAGGGGAACACACAAGTCTACCGTCACCACTGAAACATAATTCCTTAATAAATCCTCGACCAACATTTGGTTCTTCGATAAAATGAAGTAGTCTTGCTCTGTTTCTTCTCCTGTCAGGAAGACGGAATTCAGCAAGTCTTCGATGAAAAGTGAATGGAGGTCCTTCATTATCGATATCAAAATAGTTTACTAGGCTTAGTATTTCAAGTGATCGATCGGGAGTAAGCGGCAAACCTCCTCCCTCCACCTCCTCATCAGTCGATGATTCCTCTGTCGTTTCGATGTCAGAAATATTATCACCGTCTAAACTAATTCTTGACGGAGCAAAACCATTTGCTAACGTGTGTCGTTCGACTGTACCAAATGTAATGTCAGTGTTCGCTTCTGATCCAGGTGAGATTGGCGAGTCTAATTCTGATGTGATTATAACATAAGGCACAGTGTTAAGTTGTTGTTGTCCGGTACCTGTTTCCATATCTGACGATTGATTGTGTTGACTAGAGTCAGATTCATCTTTTAATGGAGATGTGGACTCTTCCTCCATATCCAATTCCGAGTCGTAGTCCTGAATATCATGAACACATGTCCACTGAAACAGTCAACAAAACAAATCAATAATGAATAACTATCTGTAAAGCATATGTACATTTCACATGACATATGTAGCATGACATTGCCATTCCATATGTCATAACATAATGTCATTCCACATGACATATAAAGCATGACATTGCCATTCCACGTGTCATTCCATATGACATATTATATCATTCAATATGACATATTATGTCATTCAACATGACACACTATGCCATTGTAATGAACATATTATTATTATAGCATAGAGATTTATGTGTAAGATAATGATTTGTTATGTAATCAGTGCCCATCACCACTAACGTTGTGATTTTTAATCCTGCTCAGGTGAGGTGTACTTCATACAACATTATGTAATAAAGTTTGTCAGTGACTTGCAGCAGGTATTTGGTTTTCTTCAAGCACTCCTGTTTCCTCCACCAATAAACACCATAACTGTGACTGAGATGAAGAAAAGCAAATTATCTATGATAATAGTTAACTTGTACTGTACGAAAAGTTTGAAGTACAGCCTGTAATCGCTCACCTGGTTTTCAATTTGACATCTAAAGTTGAGAGAAAATGGGGGTGTTACACATAGTTTTGAAAGTGGGCCACCCAAAGATCATTTCAACTCAAATTTCTGAACAAAAGATTTTGATGTGATTTTTATCTCATAATATTCCTAAACAGAATTAAACTGGCTGAAAAAATCTCACAGAATAACCCAGAATATATGTTAAACTACTCATTGCCATGTAGTTGCAGTTAAAATTTGAGTTCATTTTGATTTGTAATAAAGCAGAAATTGACAACTAAAGAAATTTTTATTTTTAGTAACAGCAGCCATTGTGAATGGAGGGCAGGGCTGTCGGACACAATATTGAAAGGGGACCACCCAAGGACCATCCAGCCCAATTTGCTTTAATTTGGTTCAGCGATTTCAGAGGAGAAGATTTAAATGTGATCTTTTATCAAAATATGTCTAATTTGTATAATCGGTATAAATCGGTTGAAAGAAAAATTTCACAGAAAAACTCAAAATATACCCTATAGTCCAAACGGAAAACGCAAAATCCGCGATCCTTTCAAGGACAAAATCGACAGTTCGCAGACCGTCGCGATGATTCAACACGGACCATGATCGTGGACAAATTCTATCATTTTCATCACCATCGCGGAATCACGTTGATCGCGGATCAATGAGCAAATGTACTTTATAAACCTACGTGTACAAAGTATCTCGGTTGTATAAAGTTTGCCTTAAAAATAAATGCAAATGTGGTCATTTTTATTGCATGTGGGATCTGATAGGAAATTATGATTATCTTTGAAGTGATAAGGTCGTAAAGAAAGGTCATATCCTGTCATTAATTTCAAGTGCGGTGTTGTCTTATTTGATAATACCATGTGGAGATTATCCTCGCCTGTCAATCAACACTAAACAGTAACACACACCTGTTTGAAATGTAGAAAAGCAATTTAATGACGAGCATACCTTTTAATGGGTTATAATCAATATGCAAATGTTTGTGAATGATTTGATTTTGAATGCATGTGTAAAAACGACAGAAATGTTTATCTGTGAAAAGATTTTAACAACTTCCGGTAAAAAAATTACTTCCAACCCATACACTAACGGTTACACTTTTAAGTGCTGTATATACATTTCTCTTTTAAATTATATCACCCTTCAATAATATAAGTTAACTGTACATTTGTCCCGGGGTTGGGATTAATTTTGTGAGACAATTACGAGTGGTTTCAATCCGAGACTAGGGTAATGAAAGATCGAACATGTTGAAGTACAATCTATCATTGGAATCAAAATAATGAGAAAAAACAAACTTTATTGTTCTTTTTTTAGTTGTGAAAAACAAATATTGAAAATAAAATGGAGATTAAATATTAGTAAAACAATATATATTTATGGAAATTACTAATGTACGTGCTCGTAAAGTAATTTCAGATGCTTTTTTATTTTATTTTCAAATTCGATAAAATAATACTGATCTATAATTTTGGGGTCTAGGACAATAGCCCCCCAGACAATAGCCCCCTAGGACAATAGCCCCCCGGTCAATTGCCCCCCCATCCCTCAATTTTTTTATTTCATTTTTATTTTTCTTTAAATGAGAAATAAATATGCATAAACTCAGATTAAATTATTCAAATTACTTTTAAGTTGGATTTTTTTCTTTATATATTAATCACAGGGGCTTGAATCGCTTTCATAGAGGTCACATGGCCTATATACCATATATACTGGCTTGAATCGCTTTCATAGAGGTCACATGGCCTATATACCATATATACTAACGTTATATATGGTATATAGGCTGTGTGACCTCTATGAACTTGAATCGCTTTCATAGAGGTCACATGGCCTATATACCATATATACTAACGTTATATATGGTATATAGGCTGTGTGACCTCTATGAACTTGAATTGCTTTCATAGAGGTCACATGGCCTATATACCACATATACTAACGTTATATATGGTATATAGGCTGTGTGACCTCTATGAACTTGAATCGCTTTCATAGAGGTCACATGGCCTATATACCATATATACTAACGCTATATATGGTATATAGGCCGTGTGACCTCTATGAACTTGAATCGCTTTCATAGAGGTCACACGGCCTATATACCATATATACTAACGTTATATATGGTATATAGGCCGCGTGACCTCTATGAAAGCGATTCAAGCCCCTGTGATATTAATCATCAAAAGGATTATACAGCTTGGACAAGCTATGATAAAAATAACTCTCTTATTATTTATACATTTAAACAAAGTGTTGCAAAAATTTTCGACAGCACAACCGTCTTTGTCAGTTGCAAAACATAAACTGCTTAGAGATACAAAAAAACAACAAGACGTCATAACATCTAATCGTGTTATTATGACGTCGTAAAAAAATTACTAAAAATAATCCTGAACATTATTATTTATAGATATTTTATTTTTAGAAAGAGTTTAATGATTTTCCAATTAAGTTTAATTACCTTACAAAATTGGTCTTCAAAGAAAAATTATAAAAAGGAATTTGATTAAACAATGATCAAAGCTAAGTACAAAGGTTAATAATTAAAAAGAATTTTGAGAAAAAATGATTGCAAGCTAAGTACAAGCTTAGAACTGGCTTAAATAGGAGTGTATTTTGAAGTGAAAGTATAGTAGTGCAATGGAGTTCATAGAGTCAGAAAGGGGTAATCAGAAACTAAATATAAAACTGAAAACAAATTGTGGGGGGCAATTGTCCTAGGGGGGCAAATGTCTGGGGGGCTATTGTCCTGCTCCCATAATTTTGAAATTCAAAAGCTGATTTTGTTCCACGATTCTATGTAAAAAAATGAGAAAATTAACACGTTAATATCCACATTCCACTTCTGATTACATAATTCTACGTCTTAATGTATTGAAGTTTTCTCGAAGTTTTGAAACCCAGTGAAACGTGTTATGTTGAAAATATAAAATCAACAAATTTTATTTTGGTACAAACACAAAATCCACGAATTTAGGAATCCACGAACTTGTAATTTTTAACAAAACCACGAAAATTGATACCAACGAAGAAAAGTACTTTCATAGCGGTGCCCCTTTCATAGTATTATAAAAATACCCACGTTCATGTTAAGAAAAGAAATCTAATTTGTTTTTCATGAAAAAAAAATGGCTTGGGAGGATAAAACATACAGTTAGTTAAATGGTTGGTTCCTTCCTTAGCGAGTGTGGAGGAAAATAATCATCATGTACTGATTGTCATAAACAGACTTATGACAGATAACATTTATTATTACTCTCAGTTAACACATCTTACTATTTCTTTTTCAGATGCTGCGTGTACATTTATACTATTATACATGTATAGTATACTCTCAAAGATTTAGAAATAAATCATGTACATTTATACTATTATATATTTCAAAGACATAAAGATTGCTGGGTTTTTTTTTATGGCAATATTCTACCAAGGACGTAAATACGGTCATTGATTGATTCACAATCCTTCTCGATTTGTTTTTAAATCAATCCATCAGCTTCAGGTAACTGTGTATTTGACCTTTTAGTGGCTGTGTTCAATGTGTGCACTATGTAAAAATAGACACACCCGTACATGGATAAAAATACAGGTGATTATCAACTCGTGAGAGAGAAAAATAACACCTATGTAAACCAGGGTGACATGGGTAATTATTGGAGTATAATTTAATGTTTTTATTGCTCTATCACAGTGTTTATCTATGACAAAGTGTCAGTGAACTACCTTGTGGTCGGTGGTGATCTGCCATACTGTGAAGAGAAATTCTATACAAGATACAAGATTTTATTGGTCCAAATTAAAGGGCCCACGAAGGGGCATATAAACATAATAAAACATAAGGTGATTGCATAAAATATCAAATAAATTGCAAGTACATGCAGCGACAAAAAAAAGGGGGGAAGCAAGTGCGTAGAGCTAATTTTAATTAGATTGGTTTCTCATCGATCTAATTATATAAAAACTGTTAATAAATGCCAGATTTTTATTTCATCTTATTTTTAAAGAGGCTAGATGCAGATGAGAAACTACAATATTTTCAACTACCTTACATTCCTTGTCGTATGGTATCAGGTAATGAAATAAAGTTATGTTTAAAATATTTTTGTTTACCAATTTATTTTATACACTTTGAAATTTCATTAACCTTTATATCACCCAAGCCGAGCCCCAAGCCATCGGATGTTCAATTACTGTCAACTCGGCATGTGACTAAAGTTCACCTGTTATAAAAGTTTCAAGATCCCCAAAGAACGCTTTGATCGATAATATATTACCAACAGGTGGAAACTTTTCTAGATTCTCATTCACGTGATAACTGTGTATAGTACACACTGTCTACATAGGGAAATATGTATCCACTTTTGTTAAAGGTAAAACGACACATGGCTTGCAAGGTGATTAACGACATACAAATACGAAAATGAAAAAGCACGTTTAGATAAAAATTTACATCGATTTTTTTTTCTTTTCAATCCTTCTCGGTTTGTTTTTAAATCAATTCCTCAGCCTCAGGTAACTGTATTTGACCTTTTAGTGACCGAGTTCAATGTGTGCACTACATAAAAATAGACACACCCGTACATAGATAAAAAAAAATACAGGTGATTATCAACTCATGAGAGAAAAAATAACACCTATGTAAACCAATCGAAATGTTGGGTTTACATAATATGCAAAACAAGATGCGTGCTCCTATATCCTATAAATAAAATGTATGCCATCTCTGAAAAAAGTGGTATCAAATGATCAACTGCACAAATAAATTTCAATGTGCATATTAAGATTACGAAGCATTGTGATGACAAAGAATAAACGATTGCAGATACAATCACGTGTAGTATTCATTATGAATGAACATTTCAATAATTACAATCCGTGATGGACTCGTGAAGACATCACGTTCTGTCCGTCATGTCCATGTTGTTTCGCGGACCGTCCACGTATACACACGGACTTCTCGTTAATTCCGTGTTGCGATAATCCTTGATAAGACATGGACTTTGCGTTTTCCGTTTGAGCTGCACGGTATGTTAATCTACTCCTTGCCATGTAGCTGCAGTTAAATTTTGAGCTCATTTTGACTTATACTAAAGCAGCAATGGACGATTGAAGAAATTTCTATTTTTAGTAACAGCAGCCATCTTAAATGGAGGGCGGGGCTGTCGGACACAATGTTGAAAGGGACCCACCCAGGGGCCATCCCTGCCAGGTTTGATTTAATTTGGTTCAGCAGTTTCAGAGGAAAAGATTTAAATGTGATCTTTTATCAAAATATGCCTAATTTGCATAATCGGTATAAATCGGCTGAAAGAAAAAATTCACAGAAAAACCCGAAATATATGTTAAACTACTCATTTCCACATACATTTGTAGCTGTAGTTAAAATTTGAGCTCATTTAGATATATAATAAAGCAGCAATGGACAATTGAAGAAATTTCTATTTTTAGTAACAGCAGCCATCTTGAATGGAGGGCAGATCTGTTGGACACAATTTTGAAAGGGACCCATCCAATGACCATCCCTGCCAGGTTTGGTTTAATTTGGTTCAGGGGTTTCAGAGGAAAAGATTTAAATGTGAAAGCTTACGACGTACGACAACGGATGCCAAGTGATGGCAAAAGCTCACATGGCCTTTGGACAAACAATAATCTATAAAACACTACACAGAAAACTAAAGATAGAGAAACATGGACCTCACTCAAAACCTGCAGTGAACTCAGGTGCTATGGAAGGGTAGGCAGTTCCTGCTCCACTAGTGGCACCTGTGGATTGCTGTCTTGTGCTAAGCATAAAATACAATGAATATATATATATTCTATCCAAATACCTTCAAACGAAAACATCAAAAGGATTTGGTTTCCCTTTCAAGTATTCATTTCATACTATACAAGGTTCATCCAGATATTGTTTATCATATACTTTCCAGCAATATTATAACAGTATTTCTCACCTCTGATTTATAATCCTTGTTGACATTACGTGACAGCACACACCAGCCTTGAGGATGAATCTATTAAAGTAAAAAAATAAAAAGTTATTTTTTCCTTTTAAGCTTTTTTGTGAGATATGTAATATAAATAATCTTGATATTTAAGTTGTTTGTAAAATAATTTACATTTAAATACTCTTTCTGTACAATAAATTTTCTCCTGGTACCTGATTGGTATAGAGCAAATGGTAAGAAACACTAATAGTAGAGCGAAGGCATAACAGAGGAAAATCATGAAGCGATTGGGTTACGGTTGTGCTATTTAATGTCACTTTCAAAAATATTTCAGCTACATTTATATATTGTGGCGGTCAGTTTTATTAGAAGAGGAAACCGGTGTACCAAGAAAAAAACACAAACCTGCCACAACACACTGACAAACTTTATCGCATAATGTTGTATCGAGTACACCTCGCCATGATCGGGATTCAAACTCACAACTTTAGTGGTGATGGACATTGATCGCACTGGTAGTTTTGAATCCAACTACCATATGATCACGACCACCATAGCCTCACTGACAAACATATAATGTTTTACACCTCGCCCTGATCGAGATTCGAACTCACAACATCACTGATTGCATAGGTAGTTGTAAATCCAACTACCATACGATCACGGCCACGACAGCCACATTCTCTTCTTCTTTGAGAAGATACCTAGGCCTGGTAGTCCAATTTAAAATATAGGAAGATTTTTGCATAAAAACTTTTTGACAAAATATTCCAAGTCAAAAAGGGTGATAACTCTTTCAAAATGGTCCCATCAAACTGTCGTAGTGATATGCACATCAGTAATCAGTAATAAGCTAGAATGCAAAGTCTTGAGGGATTAACATATAAAATGTAAGAGAAGTTCTGTGTATCAACTTTTTTGATGAAATATTTCAAGTCAAAAAGCATTAACGCGTTCAAAAATGGTTATTGTAGATCAAACTGATGTAAATCTATATATGGTAGTAAGCAAACATGCACTGTTTTGAGGATTTCCCATGTAAAATGTAGGAGTTATACTTTTTTTTGTGATGGACTGACAAATGAACTGATAGGATGAAAACAACAATTCCAGAAGGAGACATAATTAGCCATAACTCCATGTTGAGGAATTATCTGAGGAGTTGTGATCACAAGTTTCCTATTGCTGCCTTGTGATAAAAGTAGAAATCGTCAAACAGTAAATTAGCAAGGTTATATTCTCAAACATCACTTATTTAAGGGGGTTAGCATTAGGCTTACGGTGTTTAACACCACTTTCAACAATATTTCAGTTATATTGTGGCAGTCAGTTTTATTGGTGAAGGAAACCAGAGTACCGGAGAAAACCATCGACCTACCACAAGTAACTGTCAAATTTATCACATAATGTTGCATAGAGTACACCTCGCGGTGCTGAATGTATGATAAACTATTACATTTATATATTATGAATATGCTATAGAATGAATGTAATATATAGTGTAAATGTCTACAACAGTACAAGCTGTATTGCTTTTGGGAATGGAGTATTATTATTGTTAATATTGTTATAATACTAGCATTTTGTAAATGATCTATTCTTTTTAATATATGTACCTGTATTGAGGCAATGTCACCTGCTCCATTTCCTAATGGCCAATCATTTATAATTTCAAAATAATTTCGTCTTTTTCTATTCATGAGCGAACTGTCTCTTTGGTGAATTGTTTGTGTTAAAAATCGATGAGGTAAAAACTCTTTCATGTCCTCAGCCAGATGAGTAAGAGAAAGATTATTTATCATTATAAGTTTGCCTTCCTGTGTAGACACTATTAATTTAGTACAGTCTGGTGACAGTTTTGATCTCATCAACATTTTATGTGTGAAAACTTTCTCTCCTTGAATAGCTCCATCACAATAACTGAAATATAAAAAGCATAGAAATTGTGTGCCCGATTGTCACAATAACAAGATTATAGTCCATTTGCAGATTATTTCCCTTTAATGCAAGCAAAAGGGTCCCTTTTCAAGTATATTACAATGACAATAACATATATTTTTGCACAAAATTTTTATATTGTAACAAATTAAATTTTCTATTTCCTACAAAATTATTCTGTTAACAACAATACATTACTTAATAACATACATAAAACATTTAAGTTATAACCAAGAAAATTATATGTGGTGAATAAAAATAATTTTATGTCATACAAAGAGAAATAACTCTAGACTTTTTTGTAATACAGAATGTCTGTCATTTGTAAGAGTAGAGCATATTTCTTCTCAGAAAAATGCAATGGTGCGAAAAGGATTTGATTTTGAAACCTCTTTCATTGTAATTTTAGTCCAACACTCAGCTTATAAAGCTACATGAATTAGCAGAAGGTGTTTATAAACCTATTTCAGTTTAGATAACATTAAGTAGAAGAGCGTATCCATTATACTCCCCCCTCCCCACCTTTTGTGTCATTATACTTTGATAATGATATATCATGAATAATATCTATCCTGACCCATTTTTTGTCTGACTATGATAGGTTATTTAGTGGGTACTAGTGTTACAGTAGAGCATAATTCAGCTCTGTAAATGTTATGTCAATGATGGATTTCGTTCCTGGAATCTCTCGCCTATGCTCTACGGTAAAGGATATGTAAATGTTATGTCAATGATGGATTTCGTTCCTGGAATCTCTCGCCTATGCTCTACCAACTGGGTAAAGGAGATGTAAATGTTATGTCAATGATGGATTTCGTTCCTGGAATCTCTCGCCTATGCTCTACGGTAAAGGATATGTCAATGATGGATTTCGTTCCTGGAATCTCTCGCCTATGCTCTACCAACTGGGTAAAGGAGATGTAAATGTTATGTCAATGATGGATCCTGGGATCTCTCGCCTATGCTCTACGGTAAAGGAGATGTAAATGTTATGTCAATGTTGGATTTCGTTCCTGGGATCTCTCGCCTATGCTCTACGGTAAAGGAGATGTAAATGTTATGTCAATGATGGATTTCGTTCCTGGGATCTCTCCGCCTATGCTCTACGGTAAAGGAGATGTAAATGTTATGTCAATGATGGATTTCGTTCCTGGGATCTCTCGCCTATGCTCTATGGTAAAGGAGATGTAAATGTTATGTCAATGATGGATTTCGTTCCTGGGATCTCTCGCCTATGCTCTATGGTAAAGGAGATGTAAATGTTATGTCAATGATGGATTTCGTTCCTGGGATCTCTCGCCTATGCTCTACGGTAAAGGAGATGTAAATGTTATGTTAATGATGGATTTCGTTCCTGGGATCTCTCGCCTATGCTCTACGGTAAAGGAGATGTAAATGTTATGTCAATGATGGATTTCGTTCCTGGGATCTCTCGCCTATGCTCTACCAACTGGGTAAAGGAGATGTAAATGTTATGTCAATGATGGATTTCGTTCCTGGGATCTCTCGCCTATGCTCTACCGTAAAGGAGATGTAAATGTTATGTCAATGATAGATTTCGTTCCTGGGATCTTTCGCCTATGCTCTATGGTAAAGGAGATGTAAATGTTATGTCAATGATAGATTTCGTTCCTGGGATCTCTCACCTATGCTCTACGGTAAAGGAGATGTAAATGTTATGTCAATGATAGATTTCGTTCCTGGGATCTCTCGCCTATGCTCTATGGTAAAGGAGATATAAATGTTATGTCAATGATAGATTTCGTTCCTGGGATCTCTCGCCTATGCTCTATGGTAAAGGAGATGTAAATGTTATGTCAATGATGGATTTCGTTCCTGGGATCTCTCGCCTATGCTCTATGGTAACGGAGATGTAAATGTTATGTCAATGAAAGATTTCGTTCCTGGAATCTCTCACCTATGCTCTATGGCAAAGGAGATGTAAATGTTATGTCAATGATGGATTTCGTTCCTGGGATCTCTCGCCTATGCTCTATGGTAACGGAGATGTAAATGTTATGTCAATGATAGATTTCGTTCCTGGAATCTCTCGCCTATGCTCTATGGTAAAGGAGATGTAAATGTTATGTCAATGATGGATTTCGTTCCTGGGATCTCTCGCCTATGCTCTACGGTAAAGGAGATGTAAATGTTATGTCAATGATGGATTTCGTTCCTGGGATCTCTCGTCTATGCTCTACGGTAAAGGAGATCTCCACTAACACAATACACCTTTTACACATTCCTGATTTGATTCTAAAATCATACATCTTTAAATGTCTTTTATAGGAATTATTTCCCTTATGACAGATAAAAATGAAACCAGTTCTAGCAGGAGCAAAGAATTTGAGTATCATTTCCTTTTAATTTGTAGATATTTGAACCTTGTAAAAAGTTGTAACATTAAAATCTTGTATAGATTATGGGGAAAATAATAGGGTTAGGGTTATGGTGTTTAATGCCACTTTCAATAATATTTCAGTTATATTGTGGCGGTCAGTTTTATTAGTGGAGGAAACGAGTACCAAGAGAAAACCATCGACCTGCCACAAGCAATTCACAAACTTTATCACATAATGTTGTATCAAGTACACCTCTCCATGAGTGGGATTCGAACTCACAACTTTAGAGGTGATAGGCACGGATTGCATAGGTATTTAGTTTTAAATCCAACTACCATACGAACACTACCACGACAGTCCCAATAAAAAATTAGATAATAATTTTATAGCAAATAAAAAATTCACAAGATGCAACAACATTAAAATCTTGTACAGATCATGGGGAAAATATGCTATTTAAATGGACTTTGCATGCAATGGGACACATTCACCCGGATTAAAGAGAAATAACTGTATAAAACATATACCATGATTTTATAATCAATTCGCGCATATCCAAAAGTTTATAAAAATTATGAACCTATTTATAGCTACTAATTGGCAGAAGTTCATACCTGTCACATACTTATGAAATATAAAAATGATTTGATAACCTGATTACCTGTTAATATCCCAGGTAAAGATATTTCCATCAAACCCAGAAGTGACTAGTTTTCCACAATCTGATGCATATTCAATGTTTTTTACCCAATTTGTATGTCCACATAAAACGTGAAGAGGCGTCTTTAAGTAACGAATGTCCCATAATGCAACATTATTGTCATCTGAGCATGTCGCTAGAAGTCTGGAATCTAAAAACCTGAAAAACAAAAATCAAACCAAGTAAAAGATTATTTTCATCAATGTTAATAACATTCCTATTGTCCAAATACATTTGCATAAATATATTATTCTCTACTAAATAAACAATACGTTTTTGTACCTTTAGTCTTTATATTTATTTCCTCCTTGGGGTAAGGTTAGGGTTATGGTGTTTAACACCACTTTCAACAATATTTCAGATATATAATGGTGGTCAATTTTATTGGTGGAGGAAACCAGAGTACCTGGAGAAAACGATAGACTTGTAGCAAGTCACTGACAAACTTTATCACATAATGTTGTATCGAGGAAACACCTTGCCACGATCGGGATTCGAACTCACAACTTAAGTTTAGTGGCGATAGGCACTGATTGCACAGGTAGTTGTAAATTCAACTACCATACAAAAACGACCACATCACCTTATTTTCTCCTTGTCATGGACATAAACTTTACATTATTCATGCCATCCATTTGTTTGAGCAGTTTTGTAAAAGATTAAAATGTAAACTAGAGGCTCACCTTTCATTCTGCTTTGAGGAAATTTAATACAGAACCTTCCATAGGTGCTTCCCATCAAATATCAGTTCATTTTGGCAAAGCAGTTTCAAATAAGAAGATTTTTAGAAATTGACCAATCTAAAACAAGAATTGCCTGTGGCGGTCATTTTTGTTAATGGATCAGGACGAAATGAGTAATCATTATAGAGGACCTCCCACAGATGCATCCTACAAAGTTTTGGTACATTTGGCCAATCAGTTTCAGAGGAGAAGATTAAAAAAAAATAGGCCATTAGAAACAAGAATTGCCTGTGGCGGCCATGTTTGTTAACGGATCAGAACAACATAAGCAATCGCAACAGAGGACTTTCCATAGATGCTTCCTACCAAGTTTCGGTACATTTGGCCAAATAGTTTGAGAGGAGAAGAATTTTTAAAATCAGCCAATCAGAAACAAGAATCGCCTGTGGCGGCCATGTTTGTTAATGGATCGGGACGGAATGAGCAATCTTTATAGAGGACCTTCCATAGATGCTTCCTACCAAGTTTCGGTTCACTTCGCCAAACGGTTACAGAAGAGAAGAATTTTTAAAATCAGCCAATCAGAAACAAGAGTCGCCTGTGGCGGCCATGTTTGTAAACAGATCGGGACGAAATGAGCAATGAGGGCCTTCCATTGATTCTTCCTACCAAGTTTCCGTTCATTTGGCTGAGGGGTTTTAGAGACATATTTATCTGTAATTCAATTTATAGCTAATTGTATTTTACTAATATTTATATTTAAATTAGAGTTATTTCCCTTTCCACAGAAAAACAGGTTTTTTTCAGAAAGCATACAATCATAAACATGAATTGCATGTGGCGGCCATGTTTCTAAATGGATCGGGACGAAATGAGCAATCTTTATAGAGGACCTTCCATAGATGCTCCCTACCAAGTTTCAGTTCATTTGGCCCAGTGGGTTCAGAGGAGAAGATTTTTAAAAATAGGCCAATCAGAAACAAGAATTGCCTGTGGTGGCCATGTTTGTTAATGGATCGGGACGAAATTAGCAGTCTTTATAGAGGACCTTCCTTAGATGCTTCCTACCAAGTTTCAGTTCATTTGGCTGAGGGGTTCCAGAGGAGAAGATTAAAATATGAAAAGTTAACGGACGACAGACGACGGACGCCAAGTGATGGCAAAAGCTCACATTGCCTTTGGCAAGGTCAGCTAAAAAAGTTTATGTCGTAATCTTCAACTTATTGAAGGTGATCTGTATTTGGTAGAAAAAGGTGACAAACATCAAATGATACAAACAAATTCATTTGTCCTTTATTTTGGCCAGCTGGTGAGCTAAATACTGACTTCTATTACATTGTATTCCTGGAGATAACTGTAATATTACTTAAACTTGAAAGGAAAATCCAATACTGACATATGAAATCACCATCCATTTTGACAGGAATGACAATTTTAAGAGGGGAAAGGGCCAGTCTGACAATCTATACAATGGAACCTGTCTATATAACAAACAGAGTTCCAGATAATTTTCAAGTCCAAAGGGTAATTACCCCCTACTTTTGAAAATGATGGGTATTTGCATATTTCCTTTGCACTATTGTACTCTCTACTTCAGAAAAGATTGCTTACATGTACACTTTTAAAATTATGTTTGACACAAGTGTTATTCAGGATGCAAGTGAAATGTATATCTCTGTTTAATTTGACACGATTGTGTCATGTTTATTAACAAAATGTTGTAAATATTTGGTTTTTTGCTCGTCGACTTCGGCAGTTTTCACAGCCGTGTTGATAATGTCATCAATGATTCCCTTAAATATACTGTCACTAGACACAGATGAAACTGTCAGGAACTTAAGTATATAATTTTCCGTAGTGTGCTTATTCATGTTCTTGCTCATTTTCCACGAACAATGTGTTCCTAAATTTACTTTCGTTTTAGTTCTTGCTTATTACGTAAACCGCATTTATTTGTAATATTGACCGCGATTGGATGATTTATCATAAACATCCAATCAGAGGTCTTTTGACATCGATGCTTAGAAAGGCAAGCATTCGGTACCCCTCAGATGTATACGCTCTCTCCTTCGAAAAGAATAAAGGGAAGTAATTACAGGGAATTTCTCAAAGACAAAAATGTATTGTTATGTACACGACTGTACAAGTACGCTTCGAATTTGGAAAGTTTGCTTACGCAGCTCTGACAAACTTCTACTATGGGACCAGATTTTGTGTTTGGTTGAGACAGGCATTCAGTTTATACAGACATTTCAGAGTTTGGGACTTTATTTAAAGTTTGGTTTATACAGAAGTCAGAATTCTGTTTTATTCATGGTCCGGTTTAGACATTTTTCATTTCTTCAAATGATAAAAAAATAGGTATAAATACAAACCTAACACAGTTTACACAATCATTGTGTGCTTTGTTTACTTCTGTAATTACTTTGTGAGAAAATGGATCAAATATAAGTACACTGTGGCCTTCACAGGCAGCTGCTAACATGGACCTGAAAAAGACAGATTTTCATATAGAGTACACTAAATTAGATAGATCATTGACAACGAGGGTTGGGCGGTTAAAAGGTAACCGCCCCCGGTTTTAACCGTCTTGGTCAATACTCTTTAAGTGGTCAATACTATTATTTTAAGTGAAAAATGGTCAATTTTGTTCTTTTTCATATCTAAAATGATGAACATTTTCATTTGAAGTCCCAATTTAAATTTTTATTGCTGTATTAATCTGTTGAATATCTTAAAACATCACTGAATTACTATTGAAATCTATTTAAGGCACATTTTCAGGTTTTCAGGTGCAGTACTAAATACATTTATAATTACATAAAGATTTATTTAATTCAAAATGTGTGATTGCAACAGGTAAGTTACAGGTAGCTTAATTAAAGTGCTGGACAGGTAACTGACAGGTGGTCAATTAAGAAATTTAAATTGCTAAAACAACATAACCCCAATAAATGTGTAAGAAGGAAAAGGGTAATAAAAGTGGCCAGCTTGAAACAATAGACCAAACTGAGGAACAGATTGGGTCTACAGAAAGCTGCAAATTTGGTGTATAGTTACCGGTACCTAAGGGGCAAGGAAGATATAGGCTGGTGAACAACATGATTGAACAATTGAAATTTAAAGAAATATGAAAAAAAAAAAAATGAAAAAAAAAGAAAGAAAAAAACAACTGTAGTGGTAGCCTTTAAGCCACCTGATGAGTACCCTTGGCAGGGACGAAACAGTTTTCTATATTATAAAATTGTCTTGTGTAACAAATATAAATATAATATTTTATTAAATTAAAGAAATACTAACTTAAAATCATTACAAGTTAAAAATAGATACCTCCACTAAAAAGACCCTCTTAGGAATCAATTTACATAATCCTATCTGGCTTTTACTCCAATCGACCAGTATTGACCACCGGCTCGGTCAATACTAGTATTGACCGGTTTTTTGTCAACCCTGTTGACAACTGCAAAAATTAATTTGAGATTAATTTGCATTTTTGTGAAAAGAGTTATCTATCCTGATATAACTGTAAGAGTTATCTATCCTGATATACCATGTGGATGTCATTCTGTAATAATGTAATCAATTTGTCATTTAGCCAAAAATGTCACATGTACTATATTCTATTACATATGTAGAACATCACAGATTCTTGATAGAAATAAAAAAAAAAAACAACAAAAAACACATAACAAGCCACCCTTTGAAAAGTAAATAAAAATGTAGAGTTGTAGCTGAATGATATGTAAGATATAGCTTGCTCTTTACTGTATCAAGAGTCAACTGTGGAAAATAAAGAGATTGCTATCAAACTGAAAAGTTCCACTCAACTGAATATCGAAAATATTGTCAATCATCTTGTCTGATTGTTTGTACTTTAGACATAGTGATTTTTGGTTATCAATTAAACAAATATTTATGGAATCATTGGTTATATTGTTACAGGTTTTTTTTGCAGAAGAATTTATTTTTAAAAGTTATTTGCAAATAAACTCCAATTTATTATTTTCTATATGACTGTCATTTCAAATTTCCACATGGAAAGGTATGAACACTTAACCTTTGTTAAGTGACATTTATATAGCTATAGCCTGTCTATTTGACAAGAATAATAGGTTCTTACACAAGTCCATATTGAAAATCAGGCACATATGTTATCTTCCATGAGTGTGTCATTTTCTCCACCCGAGTGGAAGGCAGCAGAATGAGGGTCATATAATAAGACAGCACTTTTCCCACAAGTGGAAAATATCTCGTTCTTCAATTTTGGTTGAAAGTAAAAACCTTTTTTTCTTTCGAAAGGTTGCCTGCCCTTCTTTAACACAGGCACTTGTTCCTGGTAAAAAAAATATACCTAGATACTATAGTATAGTATCTATTTTTTTTTAACAGAAACAAGTGACTGTATTCTTTAAACAGAAATAAAGACTTTTCATTTTATTGAACAGTCATATTTCCATGGCCTAATATAGCCAGCTAAATACAAATAGCTATCCAAAGGTATGTGTATGTTAAAAAATAGGGTATGACATAGAAAAGCGGAGTTGTCATGTTTCTATAAACGCACACCTCCCCTAACAAATAAGAATAATTTCAAGTTAAACTTGTCTTTAAGGATGTGTATCATACTGCAACATAGAAAAGAAACAAGAATTGTACCCATCAGGAGAAAAATCAAAGTTGAAAATGCCACCATGATGACAGCTGTATATAGTCTTCTGTGGATCCCATGTATAGACTGATTGGAAATTTGAATAGAGTGAAGAACATTTTCTGTTTGCATCTCCTTGTGTGAATTTGTCTCCAATTTCTCTGGAATGTATACAAGAAAACAGAGGATTTCTCTTGTTCCTCTGATGTCTTAATGACATCTCAAACGTCTTTTGCTTCAGACTGACAGTTTACATTTCAACCAATTCTGCTTTAATCTGTCAGATGCTTTCATTTGCAGCGATCATCGGAAACTCTCACTTCGGAAATTTTTGGAATCCCTCTAGGTTTGTTAATAAGTCTAGAAATTTTCCGAAAATAACATAAAGACAAATAATGTCTTTCGTCCCGATGTCTTTATAATAAATTTGGTTTCATTAAAATTTAAAAAAGATAGGAACTCCAATAAAGAATTATTATTATTTAATAAGTTGCGTAAAAGCTAATAGAAATAGGATTCCGAAGAAATTTTTGTCTGTATTTTCATCCAATTGTCAGATTCAATTATTAAATGAAATACATGAAAACTTAAATGGAATAGGAAAAACTTGTTGATGATAACGATCCGCTACAACCAATACAAATGCCACGAGGGTATGGTGGGACTGGAATTCTCTGGAAGAAGGAGCTTGATCATTCGATTAACGTCATTGATATAGGAAATGAACGTATTCAATGCGTGGAATTTATGGGATCATCACGTAAACTTTTGATTGTCTCTGTTTAAATATGCCGTGATGACCACAAAATCATGTACTAGAATTTCAAGAATGCGTGGACATGTTATATGAGATTACTCAGACTTATGGTACCTCACATGTTATTGTCTTTGGAGGAGATTTTAATGAGGATATTATTAATACATTAAATAATCAAAGAAGCCGGTATATTTTAGATAGGTTTGGCGATTTACGCCTGACGACTACCTTCCACCACTCTTAACTTTGCGATCACTTTTTATCGTAAGTCGTAAATCCTAACTATTAGTAGATCGTAAGTCTCTCTCTCTCTCTCTCTCTCTCTCTCTCTCTCTCTCTCTCTCTGCAATACGATTTATAATAATTGTATATAAAAGATTTGATGAATTGTTATTGACAATTACTCAGCATTATTAAATGTACATTTGTGTATAGACTTAAATGTATTCAATTTATCATATTTCAGAAAATACTACTGTGGCAGAGACATAGTCATCCATTCAGGAAGCAATGCTACTCTTGCAACTTTATCAGCAGTATGCTAGTTAATAGACATATCATCGTTTATATGGGATAGTGATTCAAAGGGACCATACAGTAAATGAAACGTATAACAATTATATCTTTAACTTTAATACAGATCTTTTTATTGCAAGCATTTTGATTTTTTCGCCTTCCACATGATTATTTGTTAAATTGCCAAATGAACAGGTTTTGCTAACTATCGGAAATCAGGTAGCTCAATATCAAAATTTTGAAAAGCCAAATAATTGTTAGGGAGCTATAAACCAAAGGGCGTCAACACGATGGCTAAAATCTGCTATAGTCACCTATGTCTGCTATAGTCACCTATGTCTGCTATAGTCACCTATGTCTGCTATAGTCACCTATGCCTGCTATAGTCACCTATGCCTGCTATAGTCACCTATGTCTGATAGAGCAGAAGCTTAGTTTTGATAATAATGACATAATTTAGGAACTGTAAATTTCAATAATAAATATATCTAATAAACCATGTCAGTGCCGAAACACTGACTACTGGGTGGATGATACCCTCGGGGACTAATAATCCACCAGCAGTGGTATCGACCCAGTGATGGTAATAAAAATGTAGATATCAAATTTAATGCGCTTACGCGTATATGGAATAACCTTCATCGGGTACGCTCAAGATCGAAAGATTGGAAAGCCAAATAATTTTAAAGTATTTGTGAGCATTAAACCAATGGGCCTAGAAACAGGATAGCCAAAATCTGCTAAGGTCACCTATGACTGAAGGAGGAGAAACCTTAGGACATCAACAGGATAGCCAAAATCTGCTAAGGTCACCTATGACTGAGGGAGGAGAACTTTAGGACATCAACAGGATAGCCAAAATCTGCTAAGATCACCTATGACTGAGGTAGGAGAACCTTAGGGCATCAACAGGATAGCCAAACTCAGCGAAGGTCATCTATGACTGAGGGAGGAGAACCTTAGGGCATCAACAGGATAGCCAAACTCAGCGAAGGTCATCTATGACTGAGGGAGGAGAACCTTAGGGCATCAACAGGATAGCCAAACTCAGCGAAGGTCACCTATGACTGAGGGAGGAGAACCTTAGGGCATCAACAGGATAGCCAAACTCAGCGAAGGTCATCTATGACTGAGGGAGGAGAACCTTAGGGCATCAACAGGATAGCCAAACTCAGCGAAGGTCATCTATGACTGAGGGAGGAGAACCTTAGGGCATCAACAGGATAGCCAAACTCAGCGAAGGTCACCTATGACTGAGGGAGGAGAACCTTAGGGCATCAACAGGATAGCCAAACTCAGCGAAGGTCATCTATGACTGAGGGAGGAGAACCTTAGGGCATCAACAGGATAGCCAAACTCAGCGAAGGTCACCTATGACTGAGGGAGGAGAACCTTAGGGCCTCAACAGGAAAGCCGAAAACTGCTAAGATCACCCATGACTGAGGGAGGAGAACCTTAGGACATCAACAGGATAGCCAAACTCAGCGAAGGCCATCTATGACTGAGGGAGGAGAACCTTAGGGCATCAACAGGAAAGCCGAAAACTGCTAAGATCACCCATGACTGAGGGAGGAGAACCTTAGGGCATCAACAGGATAGCCAAACTCAGCGAAGGTCATCTATGACTGAGGGAGGAGAACCTTAGGGCATCAACAGGATAGCCAAAATCTGCTAAGGTCACCTATGACTGAGGGAGGAGAGCCTTAGGGCCTCAACAGGATAGCCGAAATCTGCTAAGGGCACCTATGACTGAGGGAGGAGAACCTTAGGGCCTCAACAGGATAGCCAAAATCTGCTAAGGTCACCTATGACTGAGGGCGGAGAACCTTAGGGCATCAACAGGATAGCCATAATCTGCTAAGGTCACCCATGACTGAGGGAGGAGAACCTTAGGGCCTCAACAGGATAGCCAAAATCTGCTAAGATCACCTATGACTGAGGGAGGAGAACCTTAGGGCATCAACAGGAAAGCCGAAAACTGCTAAGATCACCCATGACTGAGGGAGGAGAACCTTAGGGCATCAACAGGATAGCCAAACTCAGCGAAGGTCATCTATGACTGAGGGAGGAGAACCTTAGGGCATCAACAGGATAGCCAAAATCTGCTAAGGTCACCTATGACTGAGGGAGGAGAACCTTAGGGCATCAACAGGATAGCCGAAATCTGCTAAGGTCACCTATGACTGAGGGAGGAGAACCTTGGGGCCTCAACAGGATAGCCAAAATCTGCTAAGGTCACCTATGACTGAGGGCGGAGAACCTTAGGGCATCAACAGGATAGCCAAAATCTGCTAAGGTCACCCATGACTGAGGGAAGAGAACCTTAGGGCCTCAACAGGATAGTCAAAATCTGCTAAGATCACCTATGACTGAGGGAGGAGAACCTTAGGGCCTCAACAGGATAGCCAAAATCTGCTAAGGTCACCTATGACTGAGGGAGGAGAACCTTAGGGCATCAACAGGATAACCAAAATCTGCTAAGGTCACCCATGACTGAGGGAGGAGAACCTTAGGGCCTCAACAGGATAGCCAAAATCTGCTAAGATCACCTATGACTGAGGGAGGAGATCCTTAGGACCTCAACAGGATAGCCAAACTCAGCGAAGGTCACCCATGACTGAGGGAGGAGAACCTTAGGGCATCAACAGGATAGCCAAAATCTGCTAAGGTCACCCATGACTGAGGGAGGAGAACCTTAGGGCATCAACAGGATAGCCAAACTCAGCGAAGGTCATCTATGACTGAGGGAGGAGAACCTTAGGGCATCAACAGGATAGCCAAACTCAGCGAAGGTCACCTATGACTGAGGGAGGAGAACCTTAGGGCATCAACAGGATAGCCAAACTCAGCGAAGGTCATCTATGACTGAGGGAGGAGAACCTTAGGGCATCAACAGGATAGCCAAACTCAGCGAAGGTCATCTATGACTGAGGGAGGAGAACCTTAGGGCATCAACAGGATAGCCAAACTCAGCGAAGGTCACCTATGACTGAGGGAGGAGAACCTTAGGGCATCAACAGGATAGCCAAACTCAGCGAAGGTCATCTATGACTGAGGGAGGAGAACCTTAGGGCATCAACAGGATAGCCAAACTCAGCGAAGGTCACCTATGACTGAGGGAGGAGAACCTTAGGGCCTCAACAGGAAAGCCGAAATCTGCTAAGATCACCTATAACTGAGGGAGGAGAACCTTAGGGCATCAACAGGATAGCCGAAATCTGCTAAGATCACCTATGACTGAGGGAGGAGAACTTTAGCTTTGATAATTATTACTTTATTTAGTCATTTTACATTTCGTAATGTCTGCAGATCTCAATTTGTTTTAATACTTTAATACATTTTAGTTAGGGGAGTTATTCCAAGAATAGAATGTTATGCATCATATTTTCTCATTACAAAAATAAGAGGTACATGTACCCGTTTAATTCAGATTCATATAGAGGTATAACTTTACTTTCTTAAGTAATAAAATTATTTATGTCAATGCTTAATATTATACAATCGGATAGCTAAACATGCAAATAAGGGGTCTTCGTGGTCGTGATCGTATGTTTGTTGGATTTACAACTATCTGTACAATCAGTGCCTATCACCATTACAGTTGTGAGTTCAAACCCCGTTCATGGCGAGGTGTACTCGATACAAAATTATGTGAAAAAGTTTGTCAGTGAATTGCAACAGGTCGGTGGTTTTCTCCGGGTACTCCGGTTTCCTCCACCAATAAAACTTACAGCTACTATATAACTAAAATATTGTTGAAAGTGGCGTTAATCACCATAAACCAAACCGAATCTAAATATGCAAATGTGGGAGGAATATTTCCCAGTGATCAAGCAGGATTTAGAAAGATTCTGAAAAATTCTAAAGATTTATTATAGTACATGCAAAAGCACTACCAATTTGAGTTCTCTACCCTCTACACAACTATTCTCCACTCAAAAGACAGATTAAAAGTATTAGTTAAACTGTGTTTCATGAAAAGAATACATAGTCTTATTTTGTCCACACAAAAAAAAGGAAAAAAAGAAAAAAAAAACAACTCTCATTTTACCCAATAGTTCTCTGAAGATGAAGTCATCAACATGCCTGAGTTTGTGATTAACAACATATTTGCTATGTTTGGTGGACGTTTTTTTCAACAGACAGTCGGCATTCCTATGGGTTCTAACTGCACTCTTCCTCTCGCAGACTTGTTCCATTATTCCTACGAGGCATTATCATTGAGTTTGAAATAAAGGATTTCACATAAACAGCTAGGTCTGCTTGATACCTTAACATACACTTAGGAATTGACTAATTAATTTAATTCTTTATTCGTTTAACGAGGATTGCCAACAGCCAATGGCTACGATTGGTTTTCCTCAAAATACATACATGAATACATAATTTCAATCAATATAATGGTTATTACAAATATTGAAATGACAACACAATATATACAGGACAAGACAACACACAAACACACGCACGCACGCACGCACGCACGCACGCACGCACACACACACACACGCACACACACACACACACACACACACACACACACACACACACACACACACACACACACACACACACACACACACACACACACACACACACACACACACACACACACACACACACACACACGCACACGCACACACACACACACACATTAAATGACAAACAATTATAAAGAAAAATAATTTAACAAAGATTTGACTGATGTGGTATTGTAATGCTGCGGACCTCGTGTAAAGTTGACCTGCGCACCACAAGGCATACAGCGTTACAAAAGTTAGCCGGTCCGTTGGATGTCGGAGTTTAGATGAAAGTAAATGTAAATGGATTCAACAAATAACAAAGGCTAATTAAAATTCAGATACTTTATTAAATAATAATAATAACGTTGCGCGATCGTCTGTGTCTTTGACCCTCGTGGTTGGACAGGAACACACAACAAACAATTAACTAATTACAAGTATATTCAATTAATTATCCAAATATGCCCTTTAAAGGACATTAACAACATTCACAACTATTTAATCTTCTATTAACCACAACAACTACAATATTGGACAACAATATGATTACCGAGCGGCCATAAAATATATCAATATGTTTAACGTGTTTCCTGCCACCAGCAATTGACACCCGCACCAGGCACAGAGCCTATGTACAAATAACAATAATAATTGTCTACAATAAACGACACCGACGTCGCTTACATGAAATATTTACCACAATTTAGCTAAATAATATCAAATTACTTTCCTTATGTTACAAAGAACTAGGGTACAAATTATTGATAGTAAAACGTAACCTCACTTACGCAACCCGCTCCAAGTTCGGTTGCGAGAAGATATAATGGCGACTACGTACAATCTGAATCAAAAGTTTATAGGAACCGTCTGCAAAAGCGGACTTGCAACCACTTTCTTAAAACAATTATTTATATTACAAGAAATATAAGACTTCAGAATTTTCAAGGTGGTGGCAACCCGCACCTTTTACAACCTGTCACCTGCTCCAAGAAGCAACCTTCACCCAAAACAACCCGCACCTTGAAATAACCGACAACCAGAACAACTACACTACTTAGCTGTACTAACAACTTTTAAAGTAAACTTTTATAAGTTTCGCACCTCCTCCCTTGTCCTGTAATCTGACATCTTTCAATATATAACTTCTGACTAATATCAGAGCATTGTGGGTAAAACTATTTTTCTTTCCTCTTGTACATGATCAAGTTTGAAACTGAAAACAATATTTATCACTAACATCCTGCTATATACAATGGATACTTCCGTCTTACATAGATTCATTAAAAATTGATAAGATTTTCCAAGCCTCTACTATGTATATATAAATCCATCCAAGTACACTTTGAAATAGATTCAACTCAACCGTCTTTAGAAACAACAACACAGTTTATTACTTTGTTCTTCAAGGTATTTATTGTAGGATGGTGATCTTATTTCTCTTTCTTTTACCCGACTTTGTGCTCAGTGAATCTAGACTGCGCGATTCATTGTTTACATTATGGACTGGACACAAACCGTATAATGATATCAAAGTGATAGAAAATGGGACAGCTACCAGCGTATTACATTGTGCCGTGCAGTGTGTCAATCATAAACAATGCATCGCTGCAAACTTCAAAGAATCCTTAAAGACCTGTGAAACACACAAGTCCGACTCCAGGGAGCTATCAGTAAGAATAATAACACAAACTGGTTGTGATGTAGTCAGTGGCGGATTTAGAGGGGGCGTGCGGGGCGTGCGCCCCCCTAAAATTCGCAAAGCATATGTTATACAACGTTAATTAAGCAGTTCAATAAATAACTTTTCATGAATGGTTAACTCGTGACCTGTAGTAAAATATTCTTACACATTGTAAATACACGTTGGATGTGTTCGCTGATTCATATATGTATTCGCCGTCAGTAGTTCAAAGATTATTCCATTCTGATTGGTTCCGAGGTACCAGACATCAACTATTTTCTCACGCTAATTAAACATTATTTCTGCAGTCAATTTTACAACTACATGTACACGTGCTATTTAGAAATTATAAAATGGACGAAAATTCTAGGCCAAGAAAACAAGCAAGATTGGATACATTTCTTATTCCTCGACGAGACGAGAAAAGTCAAAGGTAAACTAAAAAGTAAATTCAATCAATACTTCGAATAATTAATATAACAATTGATCTCATTTATAAAACATACAACGAAAACCTATAACGAGAGAATCAGATGATGAAACTGAGACAGTGTGTAGAAACTTGAGTGTCCCAAGAAAATGGTCACTTCTCTTTAAATAATGGTTCAAATAGTTCTTGAATTCGAAATTCTGCAATTTCATATGAAAAAAAAATATAAGTTTGATTTGTATACAAATACCCGAAAATGTTGCCTTTTACTTTTCAAGTAAAGATCAGTAAAAATACGCGTTGGTATATTGTACATTAAAATACAAAAGTAACATATTAATAATAAAAAAAAAAATAGCGGCAATTTATTTGTAACAATCTCTACATCTGCCCGAGGTATCTGCACAAGAAAGTGTGAACAAATCCTTTGTACGTGTACGGTTATATTATTTATATCTACCAATGGATGTCTGTACAATTTTTTTACACATTTTTAACAAACAATTCTGACAACTGCACATGAAAGTGTGAAAATAATCTCGACAAAATGGTTTATGCATATCTCACACCTGATTTCCGTAAACATATTTCTCGAGAACTTTGATACATTTTTGTTGTTTGATCTTTTAGTGTAATGAGGTTTTTACGCCCGTTGCTCAAACACTTGATCTCCGTCCGTTCGTCCGTCCGTCTGTAAGATTTCTGCAATCCGCAACTCCCCTGACTGTAACCACGCAATTGATTGACTTAAACTATATAATGTACTTGAAATACATTGTAGTTATGCACAATGGTTTTTAGAATTTTCATTGAAGGCCGGGTGGAGGGGGTAGGAGGAGGATTCTGCACTCCGCAACTCCTAAATAACCACTCAATGGATTGAAGTGAAACTTAAACTACAAATTTGACATACAATGCAGTGTGCTCATCACGGTTTTATTTTTAGAATTGGAGGTTAGGGGTAGGAGGGAGATTCTGTAATCTGCTTTTTTGGCGTAAAATCGCGAATTTTCACACGAAATACCCCAAAAATGTTCGCGCCTCCCTCTGCTCGGCGCAATTTTTTTAAGTACGCCCCCCCCCCCCCCCCCTAACTTGAAATCCTGGATCCGTCCCTGGTAGTGGTTAAGAAAAGTAAGTATGTCAGCTGATAAATAACATCAATCTATTGTTCTGTATACACTAATAAACAAATTAAAGGCCAGCTGATAAAAAAAAATGTGAGGTCGTACCATGGAGGTCTTTTCTTTGTACCTGTCACAGGTGCTCGTGGCACGGAATTGCCCGCCCTTTGTCAACTTTCTGTTGACAAATTTATTTTGAATAACATTTCTTTATTATTTCATCTCCTTTTCCTTAATTTAACTTAATTGTGTATGTCCCTATTCCTACAATGTTATGTAAACAACAACTTACATGACCCTATGTAACTCTAAGGTGGATAAGGAGAGTTATATAGGGTCGACACATGTAAGATGTTGTTAATTGTTATGCATTAATTAAATATAATATTTCTAGGTAGATTAACATGAAAAGTAAGAAAATACTAAAGGCGTAATCTGAACCCGTAAATCGAAGGACAGACAGCACAATGGCTAAATGTAAAAGGAGAAACAACGATCTACAAAACACTACACAGAAAACACGTTCGCGCAGCACGAACCCCACTAAAAACCGGTGCTCCGGAAGGGTAAGCAGTTCCTGCTCCACATGTGGCACCGGTCGTATTACTCTTGTAACAAACCCGGTGATAAGTCATGAATGAGAAAAGGACCGGATTGTGAATACGACAAACGGAATATATCTGTGGTCATTTGTGACACAGATACTCCGTAACGGTTATATAACAAAGTCGTCGCGGCGATCATACAAATTTCAAAGTGATGACTTCAGCTTAATATCGAAAGGTGCAAGGTATGTATGAAGTTAAATATATGACAAGCTCTTCTATATGTTTTTTTTTATGTTGTATAGTATCTCAAATAATATATATATAGAAAATAAAAATGATATAAACAAAATATGGAATACTACATATAATTATAAATCACCAAAATATTCCTGTTATCTTACCAACTTGACAACGGCTAACTAAAGGTAAAGTTAAACTTCATATTAACAATATCATAGACATGTTCGCTGAAACTCGCATTACCAAAATGCTTTTGTTTGACAACATATTTGCTATACAAGGTAGACCTGTTTTTCAACAGCTAGTCGGAATTCTTGTGGGTAGCACTTGTGCTCCTTTTTTTTTACTGTGTAGTTTCTTTATTCGTATGAAGCAAGTAGATTGCATGCATGAGCGTCACAGGAAAAAAGAGAAGAAGCTAGCCCGGTCATTGATTTCACATTCCGCTATTCATAGACGATGTGCAATAACTGAATATTTTCCAATTTTTGTGACTATGTTTCTCCCATATCGTTGAACTTGGAGTAAAGGTTACCACAGATACAGTTGTTTCGTACCTTCACCGACACCTATTGTAACTAACAGTGTGGACCAGTGTTGAGAATGAAACTTTACGATAAAAGATTTTTTTTTTGATTTTCCTATCGTAAATTTCTATTTAAATGAAGCAACACTCTAGCATTACTAACAAATTTTGTTTTTTTATTTTAGATTTTCTCGTTTATAATTATACCAACACATGGATACAACATGGAGGTAAGATACAAATATAAATTATGGCTGTTTAACGCTGCTTTCAATACTATTTCAGTTACATCTGCCGGACAGTTTTATTGCTTAGGTAGATATATAGAATATAGCACCGGGGGAGTACAAGATAGGGCAATCTCAGACACCCTCGGGTGTCGAAGATTTCCCTAACTTGTGTGTCGGAGATTTCCCTATCTTGTTCTTTTCCGGTGAATGATTTTATTTATCATTAGACATCTTATTGCTTTGTTTACATTCCATCGAGCGTTTTCTCTCTAAATTATTTTGTATTGCTGAAGTAAATTGTCGATTTATCGATATACATCCGTGTCTTGGCAGTCTTGGCAGAAAAAAAACACGTAATATATATATCAAATACGGAGCGTGGAGATCAGGAAAACTCTCGGTAAAATGGGAAAATATCTATTTTCTTGTCAGAAGAGTTTGAAGATACCAAAGGGGTAACCAGAAGCTGTAATTCGAAGAAGAACAAGCAACACAATTGCCAAAGAATGATCTACAAAACATACACATAAAAGTAAAGATCGAATAACACGAACCCCACTAAAAACCGGGGGTGAACTCCGTAAGGGTAAACAGTTCCTGCTCCACTAGTGACACCGGTCGTGCTAATCTAGGTACAAACCCGGAGATAAGACATGAATGAGGAAAGGATCGGGAAGTGTTTGCCACAAATGGAACATATTCGTGGTCATTTGTGACACAGATATTCCATAACAGTCAACCAAGTCATGGTGGCAATCGTAAAACTTTCGAAGTGATGACTTCAACTCAGCGAAGAGGAACCCTTGATGAGAGAACGTATGATGAGGAATGTTATGATAGGGGAATGCAATGATGGAGGAATGCTATGATGGGGGAACGTCATGATGAGGGAATGTTATGATGGGAAAATGCTATGATAGAGGAATGTTATGGTGGAGGAATGTTATGATGGGGGAATGCTATGATTGGGGGAATGTTATGATGGGGAATGCTATGATGGGGGAACGTCATGATGAGGGATTACTATGACCGGGAATGTTATGATGGAGGAATGTTATGATGGAGGAATATTATAATGAGGGAATGCTGTGATGGGGAAATGCTATAATTGGGGAATGTTATGATGCAGAAATGTTAGGATGGGGGAATGCTAGGATGGGGGAATGCTATGATGGAGGAATGTTGTGATGGATGAGGGAATGTTATGATGGGGGAATGCTTTGATTGGGGAATGTTATGATGGAGAAATATTAGGATGGGGGAATGCTATGATGGAGAACGTTATGATGGGGGAATTGTATGATGGGGGAATATTATGATGGGGAATGTTTTGGTGGTGGAATGGTATGATGGGGGAATGATATGATGGGAAACGTTTGGATTCCTGATAATAAGATAACAATGTAAATACAAATTACAGTTAGCAATATCTATTTTTACTAAAAAAAAAATCAAGATGGTCACAATCACTATATAAGAAACTTGGATCACCGCAATGCTTGTCAAAATACGAAATGAGGTATAAGGGGACTTAACATTGCAGGTGTACTTTTGTCTTTCTCATGCTAACATGTTTTCTTAAAATTATCTAAATATGAGAATTAATTTCTTGGGTGGAAAGGGGTGTAACAAATAGTTCATAATAGCAGCGATTGAACATTTTAATTATATCATTATTTTAAAATTTGTGTGATTTGGGAATATATCATTAAGGAAATTTTGTCATCTCCGAAATGAACAGCAAAAAAATATTTAATAGCGAATCAAAATAAAACATGCTGAACACTACTATGCACTTTCTACAAAATATAAGTGTGTACTATGTTGCTTGCAGGTAAATATAAGTGTGTACTATGTTGCTTGCAGGTAAATATAAGTGTGTACTATGTTGCTTGCAGGTAAATATATAAAATAAATAACATGGAAATATAGTTAACGTTTTGCTACATGATGTAATTTTAATGATTATCTGAACCATTGATATCATTTCTTCGTAGCATCAGACTGTTATGTAGGAAATAGTCATGATTAAGCAGGAACGATTGATTACACACTTAGTGGAAGGACTTGTCAGAACTGGGGTGCAGGTTATCCCCACAATGTAGATTATCCACCAATCAATCCAGCTGACAGAAACACAAATTACTGTCATACCGAGGTGACTGACGGTTTCCTATGGTGCTACACAACATATACAGGAGTCAAATGGGGGTATTGTTCAATTGTCCCATGTGAGTACAAATTGATTGTAATACTTTTGTATATTATTACAATTGTCTTTTCAATTGTCGCCAAGGACTAACAGTTTTAGAGAAAGTATACATGAAACAAATTAACGAAAATCTAACATTTACTGTCTAGCTTTTTTGTGCTTTGTTGTCTCTTATAACTTTGTTTTGTTTCATGATCATGATGTATCTTTAATAGAATGTTGGTTTTTTTTAATAATACTTTATTGTTTGACTCGCCTGTTAACAAAACACCTTAGATGCCCATTAATAGAATGTTGATTGGACAACAGCCGCCTTTTATCAATCAATGGACGTTAAGGTTATATAATCGCCAATCTTGTTCAGATTAATCTGTTCAATAATAATACAAACATGTTGTCTATGCAATTTTTCATACGGTTCTATATAACGATACATTCAACTGATATAACTTTGATCTAACTTCGTTTGTCCCTTGTATTAACTGTCCTGTCTTTTTTCCTTTGGTCATCGTATTGCTTGTCCTTCTTCGACTTATGGCTTCTGTTACCCCTTTGGTATCTTCAAACATTTCTTTGATATAGCACTGATAAACAGATTGTATTCAATGAATTCCAACCTTTCTGGAGATACATGTTCCGCTAGTTTTCTGTTGCAGTAACGTAGTATATTATTTGACATGTTCCTCTAGTTTTCTATTGCAGTAACGTAGTATATTATTTGACATGTTCCTCTAGTTTTCTGTTGCAGTAACGTAGTATATTATTTGACATGTTCCTCTAGTTTTCTATTGCAGTAACGTAGTATATTATTTGACATGTTCCTCTAATTTTCTATTGCAGTAACGTAGTATATTATTTGACATGTTCCTCTAGTTTTCTATGGCAGTAACGTAGTATATTATTTGACATGTTCCTCTAGTTTTCTATTGCAGTAACGTAGTATATTATTTGACATGTTCCTCTAGTTTTCTATTGCAGAAACATAGTATATTATTTGACATGTTCCTCTAGTTTTCTATTGCAGTAACGTAGTATATTATTTGACATGTTCCTCTAGTTTTCTATTGCAGTAACGTAGTATATTATTTGACATGTTACTCTAGTTTTCTATTGCAATAACGTAGTATATTATTTGACATGTTCCTCTAGTTTTCTATTGCAGTAACGTAGTATATTATTTTACATGTTCCTCTAGTTTTCTGGTGCAGTAACGTAGTATATTATTTGATATGTTCCTCTAGTTTTCTATTGCAGTAACGTAGTATATTATTTGACATGTTCCTCTAGTTTTCTGTTGCAGTAACGTAGTATATTATTTGACATGTTCCTCTAGTTTTCTATTGCAGTAACGTAGTATATTATTTGACATGTTCCTCTAATTTTCTATTGCAGTAACGTAGTATATTATTTGACATGTTCCTCTAGTTTTCTATGGCAGTAACGTAGTATATTATTTGACATGTTCCTCTAGTTTTCTATTGCAGTAACGTAGTATATTATTTGACATGTTCCTCTAGTTTTCTATTGCAGAAACATAGTATATTATTTGACATGTTCCTCTAGTTTTCTATTGCAGTAACGTAGTATATTATTTGACATGTTCCTCTAGTTTTCTATTGCAGTAACGTAGTATATTATTTGACATGTTACTCTAGTTTTCTATTGCAATAACGTAGTATATTATTTGACATGTTCCTCTAGTTTTCTATTGCAGTAACGTAGTATATTATTTTACATGTTCCTCTAGTTTTCTGGTGCAGTAACGTAGTATATTATTTGATATGTTCCTCTAGTTTTCTGTTGCAGTAATGTAGTATATTATTTGACATGTTCCTCTAGTTTTCTATTGCAGTAACGTAGTATATTATTTGACATGTTCCTCTAGTTTTCTGTTGCAGTAACGTAGTATATTATTTGACATGTTCCTCTAGTTTTCTATTGCAGTAACGTAGTATATTATTTGACATGTTCCTCTAGTTTTCTATTGCAGTAACGTAGTATATTATTTGACATGTTCCTCTAGTTTTCTATTGCAGTAACATAGTATATTATTTGATATGTTCCTCTAGTTTTCTATTGCAGTAACGTAGTATATTATTTGACATGTACCTCTAGTTTTCTATTGCAGTAACATAGTATATTATTTGACATGTTACTCTAGTTTTCTATTGCAGTAACGCAGTATATTATTTGACATGTTCCTCTAGTTTTCTGTTGCAGTAACGTAGTATATTATTTGACATGTTCCTCTAATTTTCTATTGTAGTAACGTAGTATATTATTTGACATATTCCTCTAGTTTTCTATTGCAGTAGCGTAGTACATTATTTGACATGTTCCCCTAGTTTTCTATTGCAGTAGCGTAGTATATTATTTGACATGTACCTCTAGTTTTCTATTGCAGTAACGTAGTATATTATTTGACATGTACCTCTAGTTTTCTATTGCAATAACGTAGTATATTATTTGACATGTTCCTCTAGTTTTCTATTGCAATAACGTAGTATATTATTTTACATGTTCCTCTAGTTTTCTGTTGCAGTAAAGTAGTATATTATTTAACTTTTTCCTCTAGTTTTCTGTTGCAGTAACGTAGTATATTATTTGACATGTTCCTCTAGTTTTCTGTTGCAGTAACGTAGTATATTATTTGACATGTTCCTCTAGTTTTCTATTGTAGTAACGTAGTATATTATTTGACATGTTCCTCTAGTTTTCTATTGCAGTAACGTAGTATATTATTTGACATGTTCCTCTAGTTTTCTATTGCAGTAGCGTAGTATATTATTTGACATGTACCTCTAGTTTTCTATTGCAGTAACGTAGTATATCTTTTGACATGTTCCTCTAGTTTTCTATTGCAATAACGTAGTATATTATTTGACATGTTCCTCTAGTTTTCTGTTGCAGTAACGTAGTATATTATTTGACATGTTCCTCTAGTTTTCTATTGCAATAACGTAGTATATTATTTTACATGTTCCTCTAGTTTTCTATTGCAGTAACGTAGTATATTATTTGACATGTTCCTCTAGTTTTCTGTTGCAGTAACGTAGTATATTATTTGACATGTTCCTCTAGTTTTCTATTGCAGTAACGTAGTATATTATTTGACATGTTCCTCTAGTTTTCTATTGCAGTAACGTAGTATATTATTTGACATGTTCCTCTAGTTTTCTATTGCAGTAACATAGTATATTATTTGACATGTTCCTCTAGTTTTCTTTTGCAGTAACGTAGTATATTTTTTGACATGTTCCTCTAGTTTTCTAGTGTTTTGTGAACCATTGTTTTTCTTTCCTCCTTTGTTGTTTGTCTATTCGTTATTGATTTATTATTGTTACCCCTTTGGTATCTTCAAACTTTTCTTTATGATATTCATTTGTATTTAAGTGATATGCTATGTTATATTACCATTTTGTTTCACATTTTAAATTGATGTATCATTTATATCGGTGCCTTATAATACAATATATTATATTTAACTAATATAATTAACATGAAGTATATGGCAACTGACGGAATATCGTTCACTAAATAAGGGTAATAACAAAATTACCGAACTCCGAACAATCTTACAAAGAGAAAGTCAAAATTCATAAGTATATAAACAGACAAAATCAGTCAACAACCGGAAAACTGTGAAAACAGTAATGACACTGACTTGGTACAGGCATTTCTAAAGAAATGGTGGGTTGAATCAGATTTTAAAGCGCCAAACCTCCCGCTCTCACTACGGTTCAAAGGTTCCGGCTGTCACAGTATTTAAATACAGGAACAAAATAGGTAAAACAGTCGTCAAAGCAGTACCATATTAAGTAAAATAAATGTCAAAGACACTTTTACGTCACCCATTGATAACAAAATATTTTTGACATTTTTCTTGGCTTCCTTATCTTTATACATTTTCACTATATGAAAATGCATCGTTTATAATCGTTTCTGCAGAGACGGAATATATTTCGACAAGATCTTGGTATCGGAATATAAACCTTATAAGAGATCGAATAAGGCGAATCTTTTCATAGCCCTGGTCCAGTAGCCTGTTTCTCAGACGAAGATGACGTTTCAGGAAATCAGAATAATTGATACTGGCACTTGCATAGCGAATCAATTGCGAGATGTAAACACCATATGCAGGAGAAGCTGGGTTATCGCTGCACATGTTTGGAAAAGTTATGATTTTAAAATTGAAGTCGTCCCGTTTATCATAAATTTTAGTACTGAGTTGACTACTGTCGTCAAATTCGAGGTATAAGTCCAAAAATGATGCGGACGAAGCTGTATCTGTGGTCTCTTTAACTTCCAGCTCTGGAGGATATATCAATGGAAGAAATTCTGCAAATCTAGAATTATTGATAGATAAAACGTCATCAATATACCTGTATGTGAAATTAAAGGCTCTAGCCTCATGAATCTACTTATCTTTTACAAGCTTTTGAAGAAACTCCGACTCATATGAGTATAAAAATAAATCGGCTAGAAGAGGGGCACAATTCGTACCCATTGGTATGCCGACGACCTGCTGAAACAGTGTCCCTCCAAAGGAGACAAATATGTTATCGATGAGGAACTCCAGCATACTGATCACTTGTTCCTCGGAGTAGCATGTTTTACCTTTTTGAATTTTGTTTGAAAAATATGTGGAATTGTAGCCTAACACAACAATTTTTGAGCCATAGTTTCTATGACTGAAACTTTATGAATTGTTTCTTTTAAGCGGGTTTTTAATTTGTCATGCGGTAGGGTGGTATATAGAGTTGAAAAATCAAAAGTTTTGATGGAGGATACATGAGAGAAAGATCTTGATTTCAGGTTATCCAAAAGATCTTTAGAGTTTTTCAAAAATCCACATGTGATTTATGACACTACGCGAGTAAACAGTTTCACAATATTTCTGTTGTCCCTCTTTTACTGCAGACAGAATCTTTGTCAGGTGAATAGACAATTCTTTCGTCGAACAAGTTGATGATCCCGCTATGTACCTTTCTTTGTATGGTGTCTTATGGAGTTATCCAATAAAAATAGGGTAAATCCTCAGACTCTTTACCAGAGGGAATGTTTAAAGAGGTCATGAGTGATCTGTGGTTAGCTAGGATTTCATCTTTGTCGAACGAAGTTGGTTTGTATGTGGTATTACTAGAGGTGTTGCTATTTATGCCTAATTCCTTGATTAGGCATTCGAAGTAATATGATTTACATACAAACACGATATTGTTGGAAGCTTTGTCCGCAGGAACGATAACATATTTGTCATGAAGAGAGGAAAGACACTTAACAGCTTCTTGGTCTTTAAATACAGACTTAGGTCGACTATTAACACAATTTTTGAGTTTGTGAATCCGACCTTGTACTAGAGACCTAATTGTTCTAACCCAGTCTGACAAGGACTCTAACTCAGGATCTTGGTCTACTTCTCTCTTTATCCACCTTCTGGCATAATCTTCAACAGCATCCATAATTATCTTGAAATTATGTTTCCAATTGATGTGTTGAGGTTCTCTGAATTTAGGACCATGAGAAATCACCTTTCGGAGACTCTCATGTTGAATGATATTCAGATCACCAGTGATTATATGTCCAGATGGGTTGTATTGAAAAGGAGAGTGGGAGCAGTCACAAGTCAGAGGGTTCTTAAGGTACTCTTCTATGTTAATATCTTGCAATGCTTCTTTGTAGTTGAAAATTTTACGGCCAATGCTGTTAGAGTAGATATAGGAGACAATGGGAACAGATTGATTTTTGAAATATGGTGGAATTTCGTTTACTACCTCTTTTCTATTAAGAATGTTGCTGATGTTAATAGCATCGATTCCTTTGTTAGCAAACGGAATATGGAGGAATTTTCTGTTGTTATCATGAAGAGGTTCAGATCGAACTGGTTTGAAAAGACGGAATGACGCCACGTCACATATAATACTAGACAATCTGTACTTAGGAGAAAAAGGATATACGCCTCCTTTGTCAAGTCCAAAATCCCTAAGATCTTTGAGGTAGTGAAAATAAGATTGTACGAATGTGATGAATTCCAAGAGGTTTCTGTATATTAGAAAGTAAATCATTAAAAGTATCTTGTAACGTTCTTGGTTTAGAGGACTTTTTAACATTAGGATGTTGAATTCTTTAATGACCATGGCTACGTTTAGTTCTTGGAATAGTATTAAAAAGGCTCATCACGTTGATTTCGTTGCATCCAGGACTTGACAAATTTCCCACTCCTTTGATGTTATTATTGCAACCGTAAGGCATTGCAGTGCCTAACTCTTTAATCCAAAATAACTCTCTATCGGTACGGTAAGGTGTACTAAGTATAGGACTGTTTGTATGATGGTAAATCTTCTCGATGATTCGAACTTTCATCGTCAAACAGCGGTCATGACCTGGTTGATTGAAATGATTATACAAAATCCTGTATTTGGGATCTTTTGCATCATATCGATGTTGGCTCATTCTACTTCGCAATGTTTGACGAGTTTCACCAACATACAAAAGTCCACAGAGTGTACATTCTATGCGGTAAATGACATTTTTAGTAGAACAGTCCAGAGGGTCAAACGATTTGGTGTAGTAAGTTTTTCCAGTTAAATTACTTGTAAATTCAGGAGAAGTTATTAGCATGCCGCATGTTTTACAAGTATTATTTTTGTCAGTTTTTATTTTGCAAGTAGTAATGCATGGAGAAGAGTCACAAGTACCTGGAGATTTAAGACAGTCCGAAATATTAATAGAACAAGATGTTAAAATTTGATACGAATCTGAAGTTTTGAAATAATAATTACCCTCTGGCTGAACGTAAGACAAATCGGGGGTATCCCGTAGGATTTTCCGTGGAACGCATATATCATTTGCTACCCTGTTCCGTGTAGTAGCAAATGAGGACCTTGTTAACCCGGGTGATTGATAGGCAAATTATGGTGAAATAATGGTTCATGAAACCCTTTCAGTCTCCTAATATTGCCGTCAGATAAACAAGTATTAATAAATAATTTAAAAACAAATGCGCTACTTCCCTCCAGCATAAGAACAATACACTATATATGAACGTATTTTGTTATTTTTGTATATATTTTGATGAATTGGTTGTAGGTTATAGTTGTGGTGTTGATTTGCCAGTTGCTCCTCCGAATACAGAATTGACCATACTCACTGTACGCTCTATTGCAATACAATATCAATGTGTGTCATTGAAACAGGGGATTTCCGAACAGCAATGTCCTGTATCTCACTGTGGAGAGAATGATATATGGTCCCCATACAACATGTTTTGTACAAGTAAGTCTTTCATTGGTCACAACAGTATTCTTGTATAATGTATTACCGGTGTATTTAATGGGAAACGTTTCATGTTTCAAGGTTTTGTCATTTTTCATTCATATCTTTTATCCATTAAGCTTAATTTTGTATGTCCTAGATATCTTATAACTTCTAATTGTGTACTTATATAAAACAAAAAACGGAAATATTAACAAATAAAGAGATCTAACTTTAATCAAGATCACCGTATATGTCTAATGTATTACCAGTGTGCATCAATGGACAGGCAATAACGGAGAGGTTGTGTAAATATTTACTGTGTGCATATATAGAACATAATACAAGTCATAACTAATGTTCTAACAGATTCAGAAAATTCGCAAATTTACATAATAATTAAAAAAAGGTTAAATAAATGCATAAAATGACATAATCTTTGTTGCAAGGGAAATTAAGATATCTTATTGTCATTATTTTATTTTATTTTTTACATATGCATCCATATTTGTTTATTTAATGGGTTTTTTTTTATTCAATTTCAAGTTCAAGTTCTTTATTCACTCAGACACATAATACAAGTGTAACAAGAGGAATATTATACAAAACAGTTTACATAATGACTGAGATAACTAACTTAAAATAATACAGCTTCAGAATATAATAACAAAACGTTTTGCAATTTAGATATAAGTAATGACAATTTTCAGTACACAAAGATAACAGGCCGGCCTTTCATTTTGTATGTTTGCATATCTTGTATAATAAATTGGAGTATATTTACATCTAAGCCTTTGTACATCAGCAGAGGTACATTCAAGTAAAAAATGAAATTCAGTACCTAAACCAACATTACACAGATGACAAATACGTTCTTCTCTTGGAGTCATCGACCATCTTCCAGTTTCTATAGGAAATTTAATGTTACTACATCTAAACTTTGTTATCATGTTTCTCTCATGTGGTAATAATTTCTATAAATATTTCTCTGAATTAAATTCATTTTTAAATACAATTCTCCCCTAGAAGAGTTCTCAATTTGGTTCAACCAGTTTTGAATATATTGATCAGTCAGATTTTGCTTAACAGTAAATTTTAGTTGCACTGAATGAATTAGCTGTTGTTGGTTTCATAGAAGATTAAGCCCAGTTCTCTCAAAAATTGATTTGATAAAATTTAACCACTTAAATTAAACATTATCAACAATAATCAAATTAAACATAATCTTATATAAAATGAAACTAAGTTTATTCTGGTTTGAAATAAGTTTATTCCAAAAATGTACAACCCTTAATTTTACACATATATCTATAGGTGTTCTACCATGTTCTCCGTATGTCATAACATTTGGAGTAGTGGTTCTAACACCTAAAATATTTCTACAATAGTGAAGGTGAAGTTTTTCTAGTAGGTCGGTGTTCTCATAATCCCATACTTCACAGCCATAAGTAAGTATTGGAAGTATAAGTGTATCAAGCAATTTAAGTTGTAAATCTATTGGAATCGATATTTTTCTCAATTTTCTATGCAAACAATATAAAGCTTTGCGAGCTTGATTCATCAATTTAGCTCTTGGCTTCACAAAAGAGCCGTTATAATTAAATATGACACCTAGATATGAATAAGAGTCTTCAATTTGTAAATTCTCTCCATATAGCTTAAAAATTGGTTGACATTTTGATTTTCTTTTACAAAATAAGGGTAATAACAAAATTACCGAACCCCGAACAATCTTACAAAGGGAAAGTCAAAACTCATAAGTATATAAACAGACAAAATCAGTCAACAACCGGAAAACTGTGAAAACCGTAATGACCTGGACTTGGTACAGGCATTTCTAAAGAAATGGTGGGTTGAATCCGATTTTAAAGCTCCAAACCTCCCGCTTTCATTACGGCTCAAAGTTTCCGGCTGTCACTATAACAGTATTTATAACAATACTTAGTTTAGTCTTTTGCAAGTTAACCTTCATTTTCCTGCTTTGACAACTATTTTACCTATTTTGTTCCTGTATTTAAATACTGTTACAGTGACAGCCGGAACCTTTGAACCGTAATGAGAGCGGGAGGTTTGGCGCCTTAAAATCTGATTCAACCCACCATTTCTTTAGAAATGCCTGTACCAAGTCAGGGTCATTACGGTTTTCACAGTTTTCCGGTTGTTGACTGATTTTGTCTGTTTATATAATTATGAGTTTTGACTTTCCCTTTGTAAGATTGTTCGGAGTTCGGTAATTTTGTTATTACCTTTATTTCCACTGATGACAATACTTTTCAAATATAGATAAAGCATATTGCATATCAGCTTCAGTTTCTGAAAGAATAATAGTATTATCTGATCTGCATACAGCGATGAAAAGAGTTTTACAAATATACCCAAATTTTTTTAACACATATTTCTAATATTTTCTAAATCATTTACATTGTTTTCAACAAAAAATTGCTCCAAGTCATTTAAATAGATAGCAAAAAGGAACGGAGGCAAATTTTCTCTTTGCCTAACATCAATATCACACCTGAAAAATGATGAACATTTATCATTATTGTTAATGCAAGACTTGACATTGTCATAAATACTGTGAATAACTCTAAAAACTTTACCGGTAATATTTGACTTTGAAGTTTGACCCATAATGATGAGCGAGTTATAGCGTTAAAAGCCTTTGAAAAGTCAACAAATGTGCAGTACAATTTTTTTTCATAGAGACATATATATATATATATAGACATCAATACATGTAACTAAGTATGTTGTCCAATGTACTGTAATTTCTTCTTCAGTAATTGGTGAATTAAAGATATTGTGAACATTTTCTGTAACTACACTATCAAAATCAATTTCCTGACCTTTTTCATTCTCAGGCAATTCATTCAAAGTCTTGAAATATTCAACAAACTGTTCCAATGTTACATTATTACTAACATCAGATTTTTTTTTTATCAATGTTGTTTAATATTTTCCAAAGACCTTTTGGATCAGTCCTTGACTTTTCCCTAATAATATTTGCAGTTTTGTCCTGATATTCACAATAACTTTTGTTCAACTGAGTTTTATAAAGTTTACTTACATTTTTCATATTAGACTTATTAAGTTTGTTTTTAATATGACTGTATTTTCTTTTACATCTATGCAAAACCTGTCTTTTTTCTCTACATTTCATGTCAAACCATGGCTTATTTTCAGCTTTGTTTTTTCACAAAATGACTTTTTGCATTTGCTCCAAAAAACACTAGCAGAAGTATGCTTGAAAATATTTCCAATTTTTTGTACACTTCATTTACATCATTGATACTGGCATCTTGTAACAAAAGCTTATCATCTAATCTGTTTTCTATGTTTTTTATCTCGTTATTTTCATTAACAGTGATATATTCAACAAACTCCTCTTTCTTACTGTTATACCACTTAACAGGCGGAGAAATGTTTGTGTTCTCTGTTGATAGTAAACATATATCTACTGAAAAACTGAACTGTAGGGCACAATGTACATCAGAAAACAATGGGTCATAATCTAGAACATCAAAATTCTTAATCACAGAATAGAGGTTAGAAGATAATATTAAATAATCTACTAAACTTAAATCATTACAAGTTTTTTTTACCAATATTTTTATCTTTGCCGATTCTAGAATTGGCAATGTATAGATTGTTGGACTTGCACATTTCTAAAAGTTTTCGTCCAAAACTATTTGTTCTGCATTCACACTGAGTATATCTTTTTAATGAAATATTATTATCAAGTAAAACTCGGTAGTCATAGCAATATCTAAATAGGTCATCTTCTACATTTACAGGTTATTTGTCAAAAAAGTTTCATCTGGTTCTGAAAAATCTTCTAAAACAGCTGTTTTAGCATTAAAATCTCCAACAAGTGCACATTCCATGTCTTTTTCTATGAAATTTGCTAATTCATTTTCAATATCTAAAAATGCATCTATTGAAGAATATAGAGAGTTTTCAGGTGGACTGTATACACTTCCCAATAAAAGGTCATTATTAAATAAATTAATTTTAGAGTCACATGTCATTTTATACGTGTTTTGATTGGTTTAAAAAGTTGAGTTTATTTGTCAATGAAAGGAATCTAAGAATAGATGTCGTACTCGAGGCGCCGCGTGCCGTTGTCATCAGGTGATTTTCTTTAAATGAGGCACATTTGGGGTTATTTAAATTTATTTCCGATTATTTGCCTTGTTTTGAAAAAATAAATATATTTTTCAATATCATAACAAAAAAAGTTTGTATCAATTTATAAGGATTGATCGAAATTATTTGTTCGGTTCATTCGAAATAAACTCACTCAGGTTGTACACACCCTTGCGCAACCCGTTGTGTACAACCTGATTGAGGTTATTTCTTCATGAACCGAACAAAAATTGCGATCAATCCTTAAATACTTGTGAAATTTTCAGCCATGACACATAATCAGAATTGGAATACAAAAATTTAATATGATTTTTAAGATTATTTCTATTTACAACAACAATACCTCCAGATTTATGCTTAAATATTTTTCTATTTTTTTTTGCAACATAACTAAAACCATCTGGGATATTTAAAATGTCATATTTGTCAGTTTTTGTCTCTATAAATATACATATATCATGTGTTGTAATTAACTGTATAAATTCAGGTAGTAAAAGTTTTGACTTGATACCACAAGCATTTAAACAAATACATTTTATTTCTGAAATAATAACTTTCTGCTTTATAAACCTTGGTGCATTTTAATCAGTCGCTCCTACTGCTTGCCTGTCCTATTGTACGGGTTTCTAGAAGGGGGGGAAGCGAGGCGCATATGAGGTTCCGGGTTTCCAGGTTGAGGAAAGTGCATCATGGAGGTGGTCTATACTCAACACCATTTATGTATAGCTTATCATAATTAATAAAAGCGCAATTGTCTCTCTTCGTGCATTTTTGGAACAAGCGCCTGTTTTTTTCTATGGATAACCTCGGGGTATTGTTCATTCACTCCACAATCTGTTTGTCGTTACAATAATTTTATGTCGTTTATCATATAAAACCATTTAAAACAAATATTTTTCATAGTTTTATTGCATGACGTTTATGTGCGAAAGTCATCAACAAGATTCCGCGGCATTTTATTTTCCTAATTGTCAGACCATATTCTAAGTCGCCAAGTAAAACAATTTACAATTTGATGAGATTATGGTGATAATATCCGCTTTGTACTAGACCAACACACAGAGTTGGATTTATATAGTGCTAGATCACTGAAACAACAGTCCATGGGTAGACATGTCGCTACACTCGGAGACATTATACTGATTCCGAGCTAACCAGTTTAGCTCACAGGGGCTAGGTGCGTCCGAAAAAAACCCAAAAAAAAACTATATAATACTACAAGGGGGCGAACTCACTTGCTCCCATTTTTTTAAGTCGTCGTGTTAAATTGATCGTAACTTCGGAACGCCTTAATATTTTCAAAAAATGTTTCCACCAGTCGAAAGTCAAGTCATTTTCCTTTCCAAAGAGACCCCAATTGTTAGTGTAGGCCTCCGAACTGCTGAGGTATCATACACGAACCAAACAAAACGGCGTGAAAATCCGAAGTCGTACAAACGCTGGGATGACCACTTCCCATCTGTGTACAGACTTTCCCATGCGTAAACGAGTCATTTTGACTAGCTAAATACTTTCATCCATTCACATTATGATAAAATTTCTTACCTTACGCCAATTTATATTTCCTTTAAGTCTGTTTTTGAAAGAAATCCCATTTGCATCCTTGACAAACGCCATAGACGTGAAAATTGAGAGAGTTCTAACGGGCTTTTTGATTGGCTGAAACACTCTTGATTGGCTGAAACACTCTGTTTCAGCCAATCAAAAAGCCCGTTAGAACTCTCTCAATTTTCACGTCTATGGCGTTTGTCAAGGATGCAAATGGGATTTCTTTCAAAAACAGACTTAAAGGAAATATAAATTGGCGTAAGGTAAGAAATTTTATCATAATGTGAATGGATGAAAGTATTTAGCTAGTCAAAATGACTCGTTTACGCATGGGAAAGTCTGTACACAGATGGGAAGTGGTCATCCCAGCGTTTGTACGACTTCGGATTTTCACGCCGTTTTGTTTTGGTTCGTGTATGATACCTCAGCAGTTCGGAGGCCTACACTAACAATTGGGGTCTCTTTGGAAAGGAAAATGACTTGACTTTCGACTGGTGGAAACATTTTTTGAAAATATTAAGGCGTTCCGAAGTTACGATCAATTTAACACGACGACTTAAAAAAAATGGGAGCAAGTGAGTTCGCCCCCTTGTAGTATTATATAGTATTTTTTTTTTTTTTTCGGACGCACCTAGCCCCTGTGGTTTAGCTCTTACTCCTTACTCCTTAGTGCGTAGTGGAGGAGCAACAAATACCATTTTCATAGTCTTTGATTTGATCTGACTGGGAATGGAACTCGTGATCTACCGCACTCAAGGCGAGCACGCCAAACCATTACACCACCGATGCTGTTAAAGTTTTATTGATATCAGATTATACTTCATAAATTAGATATACATGTACGAGTGTTATACAGTTTTGTTGAACTTTCTTTGTTGGTTTGAAGTTCAAAACTTTAACAATTATCTCATTTTAGACGCATTACATATTCAGGAAATTGATTTTTGCATATGCATGTCATTCAATTTAGATATTTTTTTACTTCCAGCTGAAGATTGTTATTCTGTAAGCTCAACTTACAAAGGAAGAATGACATGTACAAGGTATGGTGTACCATGTCAGCGCTGGGACGTAAACACGCCACATATGGTAACGTATCGATCGTCTGACCCAGATGATTTAGCATCTAACTATTGTAGGAACCACGGTGGCAATAGCACACCATGATGCTATACAACAGATCCTGGTCTGGAATGGAAATATTGTTCCATTGCGAAATGTTGAAAACATGCTAAAAACCGGAACAAAATTACAATATGAATTTAATTGTAATATTTTTAGTCGTGTTTGTTTTTATATATATTTGTAGCTTGTTAAGGAACAGATGCATATCGGACGAAAATATCTTTTTATATTATTAAGCTAGACCACAACGAAATTATTGAATATAATTGATGTCTTTCATCCAGTTGTTTTTATATAAGAACACACATCTTTAAAAAGAAACCCACAAAAACTGTTCTAATAGGGACCATTCGCCGCTTCTCCCGTTTGGTGACGCTACTGTTCCATAAGTGGTTAATTGTGCGTTTGAATCACAAAGACGCTTTTATCTTAACGTTAACCTAATGACGGCACTGAATTATAAAACTTGGATGGTGCAAACATTGAAGCTTAACTAGTACAGCGCGTGTGGCATTACCTGTTAGAAGTATAGATTTAGTTGACGAGTATATGTAAAATAAAAGTATTATCTTTAAGTCGCAAGAAAAGAGTTTTATTATGACCATATTAAGAAATAAAACGGACGTTTACAAGCCATATCGGCATGTATCTTGGTGTAGCCTATTCATGTTCATAAAAGTTGTACATGATGTTTGGTTACTCGCACTGCAATTCTGATGAACTTCATTCCAACATTTTAAAGTATACCTGAATTTCGGGAAATACTACCTCCAAGTGAACAAAATAGAATAATAAAGTCCCCGTCTCCACATACAAAATTTTGAATTAATATATCTAGGTCTATCTATATTTAGGACTATTTAGGCAATCTTCAAATCTAAATCACACTGTTTCAAATTATTTGATACAAAATTATACAGATAATATATTCCTTCTTCGTGTAGTGTCATTAACTGTTAAAGATTCGACAACAAGCGGGTTAATCATAGCATTTATTTTAGAAAGATTTTGAGCAGATGTATTATGAATGGCATAATAAATACTTAAACAAAGAAAATTCGTTGTTTCTTACTATTTTAAATTATTTTCGACAAATTTTGGTAGCATTCAAATATTTTGTACAAACAGACTGGCGGATCATCGTTAAAAACCTGGAACTGCCATACAATGTAAAACTAAAAACTCAAGTTGTCACCGACAGAGTTCCGTCCAGGTTTTAAGTGGGATTCGTGCTGCTCAATCTTCAGTTTTCTGTGTAGTTTTTGGTAGACCACTGTTTATCATTTTGTCTTTTTTCGTTTGGCCATTGCATTGCCTAACCTTCTTCGAATTATGACTTCCGACAACCCTTTTGGCATCTACAAACTTTTCTTATCTGTTGACCTATACACGCACAACTATACTATCCCAATTATCAAATTTATTTCATTGTAATATATATGTAAAAATATATTGAAGATTACAATTATTTGGCATAATGAATTTTTTAATGGTAAAGGACTAAAGGCAAAGCACATGATTTTTGTAGGTTAATCCATTCTAATGCAGGTAAAAACGTTATTGGTAACTTTAGTTAGCTACCGGTTATTGAAACGAACAGTCAAACGATTTAGATTACAATTTCAGTAATGCTACGAAAAATATCGGGAATTTGCATAAAACCCAGCATTCTATACAATAAAAAAAACCGTCCAACATAAAACAGATGTAAACGTACACGATTGGAAACGTACAGACTACTGGGTTTGGTATTTAACACCACTTTCAACAAATTCCAGTGCGGGTCAGTTTTATTTGTGGAGTAAAATGGAGAGCACAGAGAAAACCACGGACCTGCCACAAGTCACTGGCAAACTTTATCACATAATGTTGTATCGCCTGAGCTAGATTCGAACTCGTAACGTTAGTGGTGATAGGTACTGATTACATGGGTAGTTGTAAATCCAGCTACCAAACGATCACGACCACAAAGGCCCCTTACGGACTACTGAGTTAAATATTGTAGAACTAGATACATATGGTAACTATCGTGATAGAACATTACATAATAAAAAAAAAATACTTTATTTGGTATACTGATACCCTAATGAAGAATTTGTTAAATTTTGAAAATGCATTGATTATAAATAGAAAATCGTGATTTAATGGTAAAAAGTGGGAAGGGAAGGGATGATAATCTAAAAAGATTTTTTTTGTGTGGCTTAAACTAAAAATTGAAACAAAAATGAGAAAAGGAAAATATGTCTTAAAAATAAAAACTGTGATCATCTAGGCAAGGATTTGCATAGTAGAACTACTATATAAATCATTGATCTAGGTAGGGAATGTCAATTAAGTTTTCCCTTTCCGTAAACTGGATATATCATACAGATGAAGAATATCTTTTGCTGAAATATTTTGAAAATAATCATAAATGTGTTCCGTTTGGATTGTTAATTATAAACATAATTTTTTTTAATTATTATTGGCCGTTTTTATATTTATTTTGAATAAGCTCGCCTTTAAGTGATATAAAGTACCAACTATGCTACTTGAAATTCTATTTGTTCATTGTTACAAGTTTTTTTGTTCTTTTTCTGTGTTTGTTGACAATTGTATATTACTACCTATGAGGTATACATAAATTTGTTGTGTTCTTGTGTATTGTACATGTATGGTTCTGTGTATTGTACATGTATGGTTCTGTGTATTGTACATGTATGGTTCTGTGTATTGTACATGTATGGTTCTGTGTATTGTACATGTATGGTTCTGTGTATTGTACATGTATGATTCTGTGTATTGTACATGTATGGTTCTGTGTATTGTACATGTATGGTTCTGTGTATTGTACATGTATGGTTCTGTGTATTGTACATGTATGGTTCTGTGTATTGTACATGTATGGTTCTGTGTATTGTACATGTATGGTTCTGTGTATTGTACATGTATGGTTCTGTGTATTGTACATGTATGGTTCTGTGTATTGTACATGTATGGTTCTGTGTATTGTACATGTATGGTTCTGTGTATTGTACATGTATGGTTCTGTGTATTGTACATGTATGGTTCTGTGTATTGTACATGTATGGTTCTGTGTATTGTACATGTATGGTTCTGTGTATTGTACATGTATGGTTCTGTGTATTGTACATGTATGGTTCTGTGTATTGTACATGTATGGTTCTGTGTATTGTACATGTATGGTTCTGTGTATTGTACATGTATGGTTCTGTGTATTGTACATGTATGGTTTTGATTGTTTATCCTTTTACCCAGATTTTTATTATTAGTCATAAAGGGACAGTTGTTTCAGGTACAAAAATGTAGCATCGAAATATTTTTATCATAATAAAATACACCCTTTTCCCCTAATGCTAATGCAAAGAAATGAAATGTGGTACACGTATACACCGTTAGGAATTTAATTAACAACCTAATATCCCTGTCGTTCTGTAGTCAACTGTTCCAGCGCAATGGTTGTAAGCATAAGATACAGTACTAACCAAAAAAAAGAAAAGCGACCCGTATTGAATATCCCGCAATACGGGTAACTTCTTTTGTTTCATAATAGTTTATCTAACTTGTATAATAATGTTGTAATTTATAATATAAAAAAAAAGTCGTGAGGACAGTTTTGTTTGTGAGCGAAATGTACAGAATTTTCCTATTCATGTTATAAGGGCATTATATATTGACGTGTCCTTGTACCTAACGATAAGAATTCAAGCGTCATCGAGATTAAAACGTTCCGCTAACCACTTATGGAACAACAGCGACGTCTGTCGAAAGAAATTCGGTCAATGATCCCCATTGGCAACACACCATCATGTCATAATGCTTGTGGGCAATAAACCGGAATGTCACTTTGATTATTCCTGCTCCGCTTTCTATGCTAGTATATCTCAAGCTTTGACAGACAAATTGTATGTTACGCAAAACAAAACAGATAGTTTAATTAAAAGCATGAGCCTCTGAACTAGTATAACACAAACGGAACTATCTAGTTTAGGATTTCTAGAATATTGAAAATAAAGGGGAACAACTTCAGTTAATCCATACTCACCAGATCTTTTCTAAAATAATGTTGTTCACTTTAATGAACACTATAGAGACACACAATACACGATCACGACATCCAATCAACAACATTTTATTATAATGCAAATGAAAAATCTAAAGAATACCCAAACAATTTTGAACACAAACATTACCATCCAATTCTATCTCCAGCTGTAATAGATATCCTCTCTGAATCATCTATCATTACCGTCTTAAAACTGCCTAGGTCTGAATCTGTCAAAACACAATTACAATTAATTAGACATTAATGAATTCCATTCACTACAACAGTCCTCGCGGTGAGCACTGGTCCTCCGTCCTAAGACCAGCAAAACTTTGTTCGGCCCAGTAAATTTTTCAGTTTTTATTTAGAATTATACAAGTGTGGACACAGAAATGTGCTGTCCAAAAGGCAAGTGTGGATGTCAATATTTCATATTATTAACTTTAAAAAAAAAAATTCGTGGACACCTGGTAAAAAACTAATCCTGGATTATTATTTTTGCTTAAAGTCCGGTCCTGTGTTTTTATTTCAAATTTTAATCATAGCCCCCCTCCCCCTCCCAAGGGATATAAAATTGTATCATTAATAATAAATTAATAAATAATAAATCCAGAACAGTTGGAAAAGAGCTATCCTTATATGACTTGGTGCGGCATTGGGGAGGGGTGAAGAATCTGGGGTTTCTAACCATGTAGTTAGGTTCAATATTAATATAAGAAATAATATTATTTGTTATATAGTTGGGTAGCTCTCCTTCCAGAGCTTTGAACATTAGAATAAGTTTTTGCTTCTTACGTCTGTTTTGCAAGGAGTCCCACCCTAATTCAGTTTTCTGCACTGCATGTTAACCTTTGACAATGGTGTTATACACAATCTTAATGAAAGACAAATAGACATTTTACAAGAATTCTTCAATCTTATAACTACAAAAAGTACCACCTACTGACCATTTGCACCATAAAATAACACAAAAATTGGCATGGAAAAATTGTGAATAAAAAGGTGAATAACTACTGGTCAAATATCTTCCGTGTTGCTCGTCTTTTTAGTTTTCTGTGTTGTGTTTTGGTTATCTTCGCTCTGTGTCTTGTGCCCAATGTTGCACGTGTCTCTTGCTTGTTCATTCCTGATTGCCTCTTAATTCGGTTTTCTCTAGCGTTTACTGTCTAACAGTATATAGAAGAAAAATTAACAGCTAAATATTTTACTATACGTGAATATGAAGAACTGACTTATTATGCCAAACATTTGAGTTGTACATTTTGAGAAGTAAATAGTTATATTACTAAATGAGAACTATGGATCGCAGTATACTACAATCGCACGTCAGCAAGTGGTTATATGTATGACAAAGAATTTTGTCAAAATATTGGATATTTTACTAGAACATATCAGAGGAGGCGAAATAGATATTTGGATCAAAACCTCATTTAGTGAGCGATTGTTATTTAACGCCAACTCAGCAATTTTTTTCAGTTACATCATGGAGAGAACAAGTTAATATTCAAAGAAATGAAGATGAGGTCCGCTTTGTACTAGACCAACACCTTAGCTTGATTTTCATAGTGCTACCTCACTGAAACAACAGTCCGCCACCGCCGCCGCCGCCGCCGCCCCGCTCGGACACATTATCCTGATTCCGAACCAACCAGTCTTTGTTCTTTCTCATTAGTGCTGCGTGCTTAGCGGAGAAGAAACAAGTACCAATTTTATAGTCTTTGGTTTGACCCGACCAGGGCTCGAACCCACGATCAACCGTACTCGAGGTGGGCACGTTAACAATTACACTACCGACGTGGTTCAAAACAAAACATCCTTTAAGTAAGAAACAATATAGTGACTGTTGAAAGTGAAAGACAAATTACTATGCATTAATGTGGAAACAGGACTCCTACGTGATAACAACATTGTGTATAGTTTACCAAATCACAAGAACGAAAACTGTGCCTATCACAAGAAAGACCTCCGTCGGTTATCAGTTCGAAAGAAAGACCTCCGTCGGTTATCAGTTCGAAAACAAACCACACTCAGAATATATAAAAGGTACTTGTAACGAAATGTCATACAATACGGCTTCATTAGAATCTATGTGATACTATAACTCAGATCTTGAAAGGAGTCGGGGCCGTCGTGCTTGTGATCGTATGGTAGTTGGATTTACAACTACCTGTGTAATCGATTCCTATCACCACTAAAGTTGTGAGTTCGAATCCCGATTATGGCGAGATGTACTCGATACAACATTATGTGATAAAGTTTGTCAGTGACTTGCGTCAGGTCGGTGGTTTTCTCAGGGTACTCCGTTTTCCTCCACCAATAAATTTGACAACGACGATATAACTGAAATATTGTTGAAAGTGGCGCTAAACACCATAAACCTTAAAAAGAGTAGATACAACATCATCTATTACAAAGCAAACCACTCAACGAGTGAAAACAACAACAATTACGTCATCCGTAGGAAGATGAACTACGACCGATATGAAATATACTTGTTGCATAATATAGCATTTGAACCAATGATGTGACAAGAGGAAGGGGGTGGATCGTCACCCTTGGATGGCGAAGATGGACATGTCGCCAAGTGAGTTAAAACTCATTGAAGCCTTTTTGCTTCATTACTAAAAATGACATAGATTACTTACTAGCAATAATGCATGGTAAAACTTTGAATACTGGTGGCAACAGGAAGTGAAATTTAAACTTTATTTAAAATGTTTGATTCGTCTTATTTTATTCTTTTTGGCGCTCCATTTGTCTTGTAAAAGGGTTCATGTTTTATTTATGTTATTTGTATTTAAACACGATTTCCATATCAATGATGTTTGTGTGGTTTAACAGTAACACGACAGCAGGCACATGTTGAACAGGAACTGCTAACCTTTCCGGAGCACCCGAGTTCACCCCGTTTTAGTAGGTCCGTGTTGCTGATCTTTAGTTTTCTATGTCCTGTTATCTTTTTCCTTTTGGCCATTGTGTTGTCTGTCCTTCTTCGATTTACGGCTTCTGATTACCCCTTTGGTATCTTGAACTTTTCTCAAAGTGTGGTGTATTTAACAGTTTATTTAAACCAGATTTGATGAAAATTTAAAAAAAACAAGTCACAGGTATTTAAATAACATTTCAATTTATTGTTATGTTATTACAAAAGTTGACCAAGGTCCACAGTAGACATCTTTGATCTTAGTTCCTGATTTTATGTATTTTGTAACAGTTTCAAAATAATCTCTGGTGACTTTGTCCTTATGACATAATTGTGCATAGTCATTCCAACCGGAAGTCAACAATATTCCATCTTCTGAAAAAATATCAGTAGATATTGTGTAAAAAGCTAACAAAAAGAAAGAAAAATAAATGGAAAGGTGCATACTGAAACGTGAGGTACTGCCTCTTACTACTCTCTGCTACAGTCTCGTATGTGCTTTTACAAAGTAATTTATGTTTATTAAGCTTGGATCTAACAATATACAATGTATTTTGAAAAATTAATCAAATTATTACATAAACATGAAAGAGGGGTTAACAATTGAACTTAATTATCAGAGGGTTAACACAATTATATCTTATATCATAGATTTTTATCACAGATGTTCTGTGTCTTGAGAAAAATGTTGCCTGTGTCCCTGAAACCTCCATTTTTGAATGCACCTTCTCTAACGTTTATTTTCGCAAGGGTAACAGGACAAGTGCCACTGGTGGTGCATGAACTGTTTACCATACCGGAGCAGCTGATTTTACATTCGGGTTTTAGTAGATTTCGTTCTATCTTTAGTTTTCTGTGTTGTATTTTGTGGACCATTGTTAGTTTTTACCCTTTTTCTTTTGAACATTGCATTATCTGTTATGAACAAGACAGTACAGTGTCTATATATTTGAACAAATATGGTGGTTGTTTATTATTATAGAATTATGTCTATATTTTCATACTTATAAGATCTGAAAATTAGATTTCATGTACAACAGATATCAAGCTATTATTCAAACAAATTTCAGTCAAAATCACACAAATATATATATAATGTAATATAATATACATGTATGTAATTATTGTTCATTTGCATTATTGCTCTTGACTGAATCAAATTTATTGATATATTACCATGGGCTATTGTTTTGTTAGTAGCAGTGGTATTACTGTAATAAAACTTTCCAGTAGATTATCATACTCGTACTCCAAAATTGTCCAATCAGAACAAAGTATTTATTTGATACAATTTTCTCATTGGTTGTCTTTTTGAGTACTAGTACAAACTCATGCTCAACCACAAGACATGATTTTCAATGAACCAATTAAACCATTCATCTGGCATACTTCAAACTCCAAATAAAAAAGTGGCGGAGTTCATCTGTTAATTAGGTCCACACCTTATCTTGTGTTTGTTTGCACATAATGGTGTCCAACACCTTTTGACTATATGAGTAACATCGCTGGTGTCTTATAAGAGACAGGAACTGCTTACCGTTCGCGAGCATGTGTTCTCCCCCGTTTTTTGTTTTTGGTGTGGTCGGTGTTGCTCATCTTTTTAGTTTTCTGTGTTGTGGTTTTTGTTTTGTTTGTTTAGGTCCTGTGTCTTGTGTACCCAATGTTGCCTGTGCCTCTGAACTGTCCATTCTTGATTTGCCCTTCGGTTTTCTCTAACTAGATCTCAATCAGTCAAACAGATATAAATTATCAATAAAAACCTGAGCAGGTTCGACTCAAATGACAACAATGTAAATGCTGGCTAGTAGATAGTTAGTGTTCATTTTGCGTTGATTAATCGTTTACATAGTATTCTAAAGGCTAAAATTACCAGTTAAAAGAGCTGTATGACGTGATCCACAGCTAGCTCGTTGTATAATAAACTGGTCTTTTAAATCTACTAAACAAGGGAAAGACTGAACTTGAACTGGGTCTGTATTTTGTACAAATAATAAACTTTCATATTTATCTAAAGATGCGTGCGGTCGTTGTACGTTTTGAGTACCAGAACTACACATTTCGTGTTCTGTCTCTGAAGAGGCGGCAATCTGCCATTTTGACTCATATGCGCTCTCTTCGTTTGAAATTTGTAAAACAGATTCTTGCTCTTTGTCCATATCAGCGTGAAACATTTTGTGTAATTCGTTCTCTTTGGAAACAGTCTGGCGTTTTTCCTTGACTGTCTTGCATGGCAGACCAAGCTGACCACTTTCGTTCCATCCCCAGCAATAAATATCGCCACATTCTGAAAAAAAACGAATCCTATGTGACAAAATATCTCTGATTTCAAAACAGATGGACGTTTTCCTTTAAAATGACTGTAGCAAAGAATACCATTGATACAGCCAGGTCTGCTTCATGCCTTGATTTATACCTATTGACTTTGAAACCATGCTGAGAACAAATTTCGCATTGTGGACTTTCCATTATATGTCATAACATTCCAGCAGCACCTGCATAGTGTATATATATCTCTCAATTGATACGATTTTCAAGTGTTTCCTATCAGTATTTTCTTGATAGTAAATTGTTGCGGAGTTCTGTGTCACATATGACCACGGATATGTTCCGTTTGCAGCTCATAGTTTAATCCGTCTTTTCCTCGTTCATGACTTGACACCTAATACTTTCCACGGAATTTGTAATGTGGAGTTGAACGAAGGGTTAGTGGAGCAGGAACTCCTTCCGAAGCACTCACATTCATCTCCGGTTTGCAGTGGGGTTCGTGTTACTCAAAATGTGTTTGGTGTGTAGTGTTTTATGGACCATTGTTTGTCCTTCATTTTTCTTTCCTTTAGTCATTTCATTGTCTGTCTACCTCTGATTAAAATCTCATATTTACCCCTTTAATATCTTCAAACTTTTCCTACATAGCATTACACTACTTACATACCAGAAATACACTCGTAATGCAACCCACTCGGGAAAACTGTTAAGGTAAGTTCATTGTATAGAATCATACTACACTGTATTAGACTATTTACTTACCCTAAATATCCAGGAGTGTCACCAATCTTGGAAAACTATTAATAAGTACATTGAGTAGAACCATACTACATTGTACTAGACTATTTACTTACCCTAAATATCCAGGAATGTCACCAATCCTGGAAAACTATTAATAGGTACAGTGAGTAGAACCACACTACATTGTATTAGACTACCTGCTTATCGGGAAAACTCATGGAATGCCACACACATGGGAAAACTGTTAACGTAGGTTCATTGCATAGCATCATTGTGATTATACTACATTGTACTAGACTATTTACTCACCAAAAATATACAGGAATGTCATCAATCTTGGAAAATTATTAATAGGTACATTGAATAGAACCATACTACATTGAATTATACTACTTGCTAATCGGGAATACACATGGAATGCCACATACATGGGAAAACTTGTCGTGTAGGTACATTTCGTAAAAGCATACTACTTACCAGAAATACACATGGAATGCCAACCACCAGCTGCGACCTCCAGCATTTTGAGTCCCGCTAAATATTCTACAAGTTTTGGTTCTCTGTTACTGTCAACTGTTCCGTGTCCCAACTGTCCACGACTGGGTTTTAGAATAGAAAATAACCCCATGAACTTTACAATACCCAAGGAATACGCACAACGATATCCTCTTCATCCTTGGCAATGTTATACACTGTGGTGATTTTAACCAAGCTGATTGATATTAGATCTCTCACTTACTACTCTTTCCTGATGTGTTTCGGCGTGTGAGATCCGTGGAAACCCCATTATGAGTCACATATTATGAGTGACCTTATGTCATGAATATGCAATGATATGATAAATATGCTTTTCTGTCAATCGTATTGCTCGTAACATGCAAAGCAGTTTAGTAACATTTTTAAATTCTCACAATCGCCATTTGCATTGGCTGGTTACTGGTACATAAGGGCACTGGCATGTAACCCGTAATGTGATTTCCTCTGACCTCCCATGCCGAGACATATAGTAAAGAGGAGCAAGTGGGATATATGATTATAATGAGATTGGGTTTTGAACTTGTGCTTCAAGGAAGATGTAAACATAAAATAAACAAAGAAAGGATTGGCAACAACGAACTGCCAAACAAAACACTGAAACATTCTTGGAAACACATTACCTTTTTTAGTTAACTGTGTACATATTTTGACAAGATGTGAAATGAATGTCGCCGATTGTCTAAGAAAGATATCATTATAAGGAACGTAACTGACAATATCCAGCAGATGGCGGTGTGTGCTGATTTCGAAATTCCAGCTAATGCTGCCAAGGGTGACGAGAAGGGGGTATATCATAATACTTGGCTAACTATACATACATCGCATGTTAGTTCTAATAATAAAACCCTAAATGCTCACTTACTCGCAAGGGTCATAACGGGATGCCATTACACGTAATGGAGCAGCCGCCGAGATTTTTTGCGCTCGCTTACAGAGCTTCTGACGCCTGCATTTATCAATAATAAGACATAACCTTTCCTTTTGTCCATTATTATAACAAGTTTTTATCACCTACCAGTATTTTAGAATGTAATTCCCACAAAATAAAAATCTTCTATCTGAACATTTTGAATTTCGTCATTTCCGGCCTCACTATTTGGATGTCGATACCATATTTGGCGATTGAGGCGTGAATATTTACATCAGCATCGTAGTAAGAAATACCATATTTAGAAAAGCTCCGCCTTCCGTAGTTTCCGGTTATGGAAAACGATCGATAAATTTGAACAAGGTTGTTACTACCTTTGAAAAGCATATATTTCTCAGCCAAACCGATTTAACAAGGATTGGGATCATCAGTAATAGTTCTAGTGAAATGTTTGAAGCGTAAATAGTGAGTTTTTATGTTTCAACTGCAACTTTTTTTTTGCTCCATTGTGACGAATGGGACCGCGTTGTAGCTCTGCCGAGACACAAGTTTGTCACAGGAGCTACATTATTGCAGCTAATCGCATGTATACACTACTGCAAGTAATATAAAACAGGATAATTTTATTTTAATAGTATTATTATTATGATACCTCTGTAAAGATAGTATGAACAATGGTGACCTAGCAATTGGCTTGACGATACCAAAGTAGTAATCAGAAGCCATAAAATCGAAGAACAGAAATACAAAAAGATAAATAGACAAACAATAATCTACAAAACACTACAGAGAAAACTAAAGATCGAGCAACAGGAACCCTACTAAAAACCGGTGTTAAGAATGGTAAACAGTCACTGCTCCACGTGTGGCACCCGTCGTGTAACTCTTCTTACAAACCCGGTGATATGTCATGAATGCGGAAAGGACCTGATTGTGATTACGTAAAACGGAACATATCCATGGTAATTTGTGACACAGCTATTCCGTAACGGTTTACCAAGTCATGGTGGCAATCGTAAAACTTTCAAAGTGAAGACTTCAAATTGACCATTAAAGACCCTTGGTTCAGCAGCACTCCTCTATCAAGGAAGTCATGATAGGAACCACAAACTGTGGAATATCGGATCAACGGAGAGACCTATATTGCATATGCAGCTGGAATGTTACTACACAGAAATGGAAAGTTCACAATGGGAAAATTGAAATCATATTTTTTGTCCTAAAGTTTCGTTCTTAACCTGCCTTCAATGTCAATTTTGAGGTATAGGTCAAGGCATGAAGCAGATCTAGTTGTATCTGTGGTATCCTTTATTTTAAGCTCAATGGGATAGATGCATTCAACAAAATACCAAACTTCGAATTATTTAGTGAAAGGACATCATCTAAAAAGTAGCGAAACATGAAATTAAAGAATTAACCGGACTAGTTTTTTGTCGTTTTTTTCTTAAGGGGCCACTGTATGAAGGTAGTGTCACAGTAACTCTGAAGCCTCTTCCTCCACTTAATGAAAACACTGTATCATATGTGTCAATAAAAAATAAACTTGCCTTCCTCCGCCAAATGACAACACTGAACCATACGTTGTCAATAGTAATGTATGTTCTTTCCCACAACTGACTGAAGCTATAGAAGAACTTAATATCGACACAGGGAGCGGGGTGGACTTTAATATCTGTTCTTTGATACAGTCTAACGGAGAACAAATATTTTCACACTGAAAACATACATTCGTATCTGGAATAGAGAATTATAAAACGATACATTATTTAGTATTTTCTGTATTGTGTATTGTTTAATGGTCTTTAACGCCATTTTCAACAATATTTCAGTTATATGGTGGCGGTCAGTTTTATTGGTGGAGGAAACCGCAGGACCCGGAGAAAACCACCGACCTGTCGCAAGTCACTGACAAACTTTATCACATAATGTTATACACCTCGCTCTGGTCGAGATTCGAACTCACAGCATCATTGGTGATGATTGCATATGTAGTTTTAAATCCAACTACCATACGATCACGGCCACGACGGCCCTTGGATTGTGTATTGAATTACCAACATGAAGATAACAACTGAAACATAATTAATCAAACAACCACTTCAATTCAACCAAGAGGTCATCGTGGTCGTGATCGTATGGTAGTTTGATTTACAACTACAATCTGTACCTATGCAATCAGTGCCTATCACCACTAACGTTGTGTGTTTGAATCTCGCTCATGGCGAGGTGTACTCGATACAACATTATGTGATAAAGTTTGTCAGTGACTTGCGCAGGTCGGTGGTGTTCTCAGTGTACTCCGGTTTCCTCTGAAGGGACAATTTCAAGTATATGTATTAATTAGTACTAATTGAAACTAACATACAATATTACTCATTTGGTCTCCCAAATGAAGGCATTGATTTTGGACCACGCATTCTGCAGATCTTTTTTTCAACAAAACGCTACATGAATACGATAATATGTTATCAAAATATAATCACAATCAATAACAGTTATGAAGTAGAAAGTAAAATATTTACCTAAAAGAATGATCAAATCTTTGTCCGTTCCAGTGAATTTAATGATCTGGTTATTTTTTATTTGATTTTCGGGTACATGGCCATTACAACATCTATGTTTATCAGTTATTACACAAATGTGTCCCGCATTGTTCGTAACCACTAAACTGTTGTCAACAAAAGTCACATCTCTAGTAATACCAACACATTCCTTTAATATATTGTTGTAAGTTTTATGTTGATGACCCCATGTCCGTAACGATCCATCACCTTGATGAAATAACAAAATTCATAAATCGTCAAGACAAAATAAATTTAGTCTATCTTTGGTCTATTTTTAATTGTAATTTTCAAAATATGTCATTATTTGTGTGTTCTGTTTTGTTTTTGTTTTTGTTTTGTTTGTTTGTTGGTTTGTTTTTCTAGTTTTACCACAATCCGGAGATATTAGTCAAAATGAGCATTTGTTTCATTTGTTACAAAGCACTATATATTTAACATAGATAACAAAAAGAAACGGCAAGTAACAAAATTATATGTTACAGGTACCCTATTTATATTCACACTAACCACTCTGCTGTAGTTATTATATAAACGAACAATAGAGTCACGAATATACAATATCGAGTAAAACAAACTAACCGGGTGTACCCCATGGCCAGGTCCATCGAAAAAGTAGATATCAAATTTAGTGCGCACGACTTGTGTCTGTAATAACCTTCATCAGGTACGCTCAATATCGGAATATTGGAAAGCAAAATAATTTAAAAGTGTTTGAGAGCAATAAAGGCTTTTTAGAATCTCTTCCCTCTACTCCGACATAATAACGACACGAATGCCATTTTATGAGCTAGATATCAGCACGGGCGATATAACTAAGATTAAAATTGTTTGTGTTCATTGTTGGTGATATGTGCGCCACCTTCACCAAGATATCGTGTCCGTCAATTTTACTGGTGGAATAGAAAGGTCAGGTGTATCCGGACAATTTTCCTTTCTTATTTTTTGTATTGGTTTGAGGAGCTCTAGATTTGATAAAACACAACACAACACAGAAAACTAAAAAGATGAGTAACACCGATCCAATCAAAAACAGGAGCGAACCCAGGTGTTCGAGAAAGGTAAACAATTTCTGCCTTCTAGACACCTGCCATGTTACTTATGTACTCGAGACGTGTTGGACACCACTGTATACGGAAATAAAGACAAGTAACGTAAATAAAACATGAGCCAACTGGGTGTAAAGACAAACCGAACATCGTTTTTATGTGGAATTAGTAGCGGACATCACAACACGGAACTAAGAACGTAAAGGCACATAATAGGACAACATGCACAAAACAAACCCCACTGCTAAAACCGGTCATACATTCATTGTTCAAACTTGACAATCAAAACACTCCTTGTATCAGCAGCATTGTACTATTATTGATCGGCGCATTATTCGAAAGTTGTGTTTCTTAAATATCTCAGATTTCATAAATTACAACAGTTCAAATTTCACTTTAATCCTGGTATTAATAAACTAATGCATATCAAGAAAGCATCGGAAATTATATATCCAAAATATATGTTCCTGTCCTTACATCACGGCTGGTAATCGGCACAAGCAGAACAGTCGGTTCTGCAAAGAAATTCGTGAGGATAACTTCCGGTTTTGGTGGAGGAGAGTTCACGAAGACGCTTCGCAAGGTATGTACATGTCAAAAATTGAAATTTGCTTTTTTACTGCTCGAATATTGCAAAATCAGAGAATGCTATGCTGTGGTGAATGCTTTCACGATTAGAAACATGCATAGTTTATTGTTGTATATGACCTGTAACTCTCGCAAAATCAATCGTCCCACGAAAAACATGACGAAAATTGTGACACTCTTACATTTCTAAATTGTTCTTGACAAAGACGCAAGTTAAATTTTCAATATTTTTTCATCGTGGGAGTTTAAATGTAATCGGGGATTAATTCCGATTCGTCAGAAGTAAATTGAAGTCTAGATAAATCTGCAAACTGTCAATTTCCTCGTTTTCCTGCTTGAGGAGATCGGTTCTGATAGAGCACATTGCGAATGCATGAGGAGATTTGCTAGTTTTGTTAATTGTTTTCTGCAAAATTGATAAATTGACACTTTTAAACATAAAACTGATAAATACTCTGTCCACTTTCAGGAGATGCCAGGATTCAAAGGAAAGAGGAAATGGGGACTGATATTGACTGTTTACAAAAAATCATTTCGATATAGATTGCCTGTATCACCGCCAAGGAAACGAACAAAAACAAGTAGCAGTACACCAAATTTAAAATCCCCTTCAATCAGGACACCAAGTTTATTAAAAAAATCTCTTTCAATTTCAAAATATTTATATCCTTTCAAACGGGTTTCCACACCTATTCGGCGTTGAAGATCCTGTTAAAATGTCACTTTCATGTTTTGGGCCAGACATAAACCGAATGAAGCGACCACCAAATAACTTTCTCCCTAACCCAAAAAATTGGAGAGTTGATGGGGAATTTCTCATTTGACGTGATTCATCTTTGTCAAATCATTCTACAATGTCCAAAAACAACTCAAATGCAATGTTATTCAAAGGGAATTTTCCATCTTGTACTAATTTAAAGAATTTCAATAGCTTGTCCTTTTTCCCAACATCAGAAAGTTTGTCAAGAACATCTTGAAAAACTTCAACTACCGAAGCTTCTTCCTTCGGGTCAACTTCTATCTTGCCTATACTTTCATCAAGACTCATAAAGGAAACATTTTGTAGATCTGCGGTGAAGTTTCCGTCATCTTTAGTAAAAAGGTTGCGCCGAATAGGTGTGGAAACCCGTTTGAAAGGATATAAATATTTTGAAATTGAAAGAGATTTTTTTAATAAACTTGGTGTCCTGCTTGATGGGGATTTTAAATTTGGTGTAGTGCTACTTGTTTTTGTTCGTTTCATTGGCGGTGATACAGGCAATCTATATCGAAATGGTTTTTTGTAAAGAGTCAATGTCAGTCCCCTTTTCCTCTTTCCCTTGAATCCTGGCATCTCCTAAAAGTGGACAGAGAATAGTTTTTTTGATTAAAGTATATATCAGTTTTATGTTTAAAAGTGTCAATTTATCAATTTTGCAGAAAACAATTAACAAAACTAGCAAATCTCCTCATGCATTCGCAATGTGCTCTATCAGAACCGATCTCCTCAAGCAGGAAAACGAGGAAATTGACAGTTTGCAGATTTATCTAGACTTCAATTTACTTCTGACGAATCGGAATTAATCCCCGATTACATTTAAACTCCCACGATGAAAAAATATTGAAAATTTAACTTGCATCTTTGTCAAGAACAACTTAGAAATGTAAGAGTGTCACAATTTTCGTCATGTTTTTCGTGGGACGATTGATTTTGCGAGAGTTACAATTCATATACAACAATCTACGACAACAAATATCGGGGGACAAATTTAGACTACCCTTTTGTAATACTGTCTCATATAGCAAAAGTTTCATCCCTTGTACGTTACGACTCTGGAATGGTCTGCCTGCCTCAACAAAGTCCAGTCCTTCTCTTAATATATTTAAGACAAGACTGAACTCTGGTACAAAAGCTTCGCCTAAATATTTTCATATAGGTGACAGAAAAGAAAATATCATACACTGTCAGATGAGGAATGATGCTAGCAATCTAAATCTACATTTGCAGCAACATCACTTATCTGACAGACCATCTTGCCCACATTGCAATGATCCCTGTGAAAGCCCCTCCCATTATTTTATGCACTGCCCTTTATACAATATTCATAGGCAACAACTTGTTGATTCCTTTAATAAACTTAACATAGAATTTACTATTCAAACCATTCTTTATGGAAGTGAAACCTCTGATTATAATCAGAATGTAAAACTTGTTCGTGCAGTACATTCCTTTATTAAGCGGAGCAAACGATTTGATAATAATATAGTAATATAAATTAAATTTTTTAAACATTTTAAACTATAACAGTATTCTCACATATGATGGACCATGATTGCAAATATCGGTACTATTCCTCTCACATGACTAAATTAAATTAACTTATTGATATTCTATTTATAATTTATTTTGTTTTATAAATATATACATGTATATATAATGTCATAAATCTCATATTTACACTATGATAATTACCTACTGCATGCTAATAAAAAACTTCTAAAATGAATTAAGTATTTAAATTAAATTGAGAGGTAATAAATCTAGCAACATCGTACACTGGTAACACTTTTAGATAGCAACTAATTGTATTTAAAAAAAATTAGTAGATCTCATATCAGCCAAATTGTCGATAAAATCTAATCAATGTTAACTACTTACATGTATCAATAACTGAATATATGAGATTTCTGACTGCTATTGTATACTCGAGTTATTTCCCTTTGAGTATGAAATTCTATATTGTGTATTGTAAATATTAACTGCATGCATTATTGATTGTTGCTGTTGCCTTGTGTATGGAGAGGATTTATATAGGCTATTGCCTGCTATCCAATCCATTTAATTTATTTATGAATAAAATATGTTTAAAATGAAATATACAACAATAAACTATACATGTTTCTAATCGTGAAAGCATTCGCCACAGCATAGCATTCTCTGATTTTGCAATATTCGAGCAGTAAAAAAGCAAATTTCAATTTTTGACATGTACATACCTTGCGAAGCGTCTTCGTGAACTCTCCTCCACCAAAACCGGAAGTTATCCTCACGAATTTCTTTGCAGAACCGACTTTTCTGCTTGTGCCGATTACCAGCCGTGTACATGGTATTTATTTAATCAGTATTTGGAAGAAAGTAAACAGAACTTGTGATAACTAGAAAGAATTCATAGGAGATAGGCCAGGTTCATATATAGATCTAGAAATGATGGGTGCATCACCATAATGTACCAGGACAAGCTCTACATCGTTAGAAGAAAGAAAGGCGGAAATACGAACCGCTTATATTCTTCTACAAACTGGTGGGAGGGCAGATACTAGCAATATATTGGCTGTGGGATTTTTTCCATATATTTATGGTAATTGGAAGAGCTTTTTCCTGAATTCGATATATTACCCCTTTGGTATCTTCAAACTCTTCTATTTAAACTAAACTAAAAATCTTGTGCCAGCGACCACGCGCTTTAGGATCATTTGATGGTCTTGCTCCTGAAGACAATTGAACAAAAAAAAACATCTTATCACAAGACAGTCTCGGCTTAACCTCAAGAGCTTTGAAATACCAACAGCAAGGAAAGACCAAGTCAGAAATCCCTTCTTTTCGAGAAATGCGATCACTGATTGGAACAACGTCGAAGAAATCGTCGACCAACAAACAATTGCAAAAGGATTAAAAATAACTGTCGGTGTATACGTAGTAGAGCGCTCTCTAATTCCTTTATATAGAACAACACTGTGGACTTTACAACGTACCCATACAGATACTTTTGCGCTATCCGCAACGGTACATAGTGGTATTTCAGCTATATAGTACATTCAAGACGAGAACATGTACAAGTGCAATAATATGTAAAATATATAGAAATGAGGGAATTGATGTGTCAACCCGGTCAGCGACTTTTGACTGCCACTGAAAAGTATGACCAGTTGTGTATGGACGAACAATTTAGTGTTTTGTAGCGATTACAATGCTATAGCAATTATTAATCTCATAAATAGTGTTAATGGGTAAGATCCGTATATATTACCCACTGACACTACATGATGTAGTCAGTTTTGATTTTCTTACATTTAAATTTGAGTTTGTTCCAATGAACACTGATGTCGGTGTCCATGTCCTGACACTAAAAACTTGATAAAAAAAAAATCTTAACTTAACATGATCATAATCATATTCAACCAAAGTTGGTGATTTTATTTGTCTAAAAACGTATATTGTAGCTACTGGACTCGCGGTAATCTACAAATGTAGCCGTTTTATCATCCTCTGTAACCCACGTCTGATTCTTGTCTAATACTCTCCACTCATCACTGGAGTGGAGTGTGCTCAGTCGTGATTTACCAACGATGTCGTTTCATCATTAAATCAACTAAACGTCTTGTAAGTGAATGGGGGGTGGGGGGGGGGGGATATTTCAAGGGAGATAACTACTATATATATATGTATATGTGTGTGTATGTATGTATATATGTATGTATGTATGTATGTATGTATGTATGTATGTATGTATGTATTTATGTATGTATGTATGTATGTATATGTGTGTGTATGTATGTATATATATGTAGTGTCCAATTATATGAGTGTGTGTGTGGGGGGGAGGGGGGAGGGGGAGTGTATGTTTGTATTATATGTATGTTTACATTTGTATGTATGCATATGCAGAAAAGTATGTGTGTGTATATATATATATATATATATGGGTGTATTGTATGTATGTATGTGTGTTTATATAAGTGTATATTTGCCCACACATTTATGTTTCCCCTCCTTCTAATGGATGAATGTCCTTTAACACCGGCCCTTGGTGACTTCGGCACCTAGACAACTACAAATTATACATGTACTTGTTTATATGCTTTTATGCCACGGGTAGGACTTTAAAAGTTTATCTCAATATAATACATGTAGTATCTTTTTGAATTGATGCATGGATGGGGACTGTTGCAGCTTCTGGTAATAATCAACTACCTTGTCCTCTTTATTGAGTATGCTTATCAGACACTTTTTGTGTGTCCTATGTTATATAGGTATCAACTAATATTATTGTTACATTTTGTTATTTTGTTATTTTTTATTGTTACATTGTATAGTGTGTATACATTACACATTGTATCCATATGCTTAATCATTGTAATGATCTTGCCCTTAATGGGTCCTTGATGGCTTGATTGGAAATAAACACATTTGTATGAATGTACATGGTATTGGCAAATTATTACTATTGGTATTGTATTGTATATATTTTAAAACTACTTGCCGAGAAGGACTGAATAGTTGGACCATGATGCTGAAATCTTTTTCACATCATCAGAAGACTGTGTCGTGTAATTTTGGCTTTCATTTGAATGAAACTCATCGAAACCGTGAATATCTATCATTTTCCAGCATAGTGAAATAAACTGGTTTACGAGTTTCCTGTCAAGTATAATTTGGTACCAGATTATATAGCAAAGTTTGTAATGAAACATAATTTATGATTTAGGGGACATTATTGTTAATAAATTACAGACTTATTTGTCTCATTTTCATAATAACAAGGTATTAAAAGGTCATTAGAGCTTGTGTTGTAATGTTTGATGTTTTCCGACTTTAAATAAAGCTTATTGTACGCACGAACAATATACATTGCACACAACGTTTGGTACATTTTTTATCTATCTTTTCGGTTTTTAACAATTAATAGGAAAATTTTAACCAATCAAATTCATTCAGGCAAGTCACTTCCAAAATGGTTCTCGAGAGTACAATTGTTTGGTAAAGCCGAAAAAAGATCCTCTTTTCCTAATTTTCTTACGATTTCTAAACGTTTTTATAACATTTCCGTCACTCACATTCATAAGAGATGTGATTCACAAGACCATAATGTCGTATTTCCCCAGGAAAACAAATGTTTTCTAGTTATATTCAAAGACCGAACGTGACGAAGCATTTTTACCCCAAAAAAATACTGCTCGTCAGTTCTGCAAAAGTCACATAATGTCATTAATGACTTGATTCAAGTTATTGTCCTCAAATTCGTGGGATCTCCTGTACTTGGCGATTGCAATACTGGTATACTAGTATTATGCACAATACTGGTATAAAATTTTTTTCCAGTATTGTGATTTTTTTTTCAAAATTTTGTACAATACTGATCTAACAGTAATGTAATTAAGATATTGGATTTTTTGTAATGTATTGGACGTAGAACTGAGTGGTCTGGTTACCATTTCCATTGGTTTGGTGCAGGTTAAGCAGTTGCATGCTGTTGTCAGTAGCTTGTGGTCTTTCATGTAGTCTTACTCACTCTTAGTACTGCAGAAGGGTCTTTATTGAAGATAACGTTGGGTGCTAGCTCTGAGTAGAAATTTGCCATGCTTTTTTCTTTTTTTTTAGCACTCAGACTGTTTATCAATGGGACATTAAAAAAAACCATGTAGCATACAGCAAATAATAATAATAATAATAAGCAAAATTAGGTATTTAAGTCTTATGTAAGCTTGTGTTTACATAGTTGTGATCATAAGAATTTCTTTTCCAACTAATCAAAATGAAACATCAAAGTGTGCAAAATTATATTCACGGTATCAAAAGAACTTTGATCATCAAACATATTACCCAGTTTACAAAATTATACTCACAGCATCAAAAGAACTATGAAATCAAACAAAGTAACCAGTTAATTATATTGATTAATTTGAATTAAATTAAATCACCAATAACATCAAACATTAAATATAATCACATATTAGTAACTAATTAATTGAGAAAATGACTAATTGTTTATTGTAATCATTTAATTAGTTAATATATCATACAACACTTTATGCAGTCTTTTATGTCAAAGTCAACATAGCTACCCTACACACATAAAAATCCTTGTAGAATCGGGTATTGACAATACTAGTAGTAACATTTCCACAATACCTACTACAATACTATACACAAGTAAAATATATATTTTTTTAAATCACAATACTGGTACAATACTGATATACAATACTGGAACAAATTTTTATACCAGTATTGTGCACAATACTAGTATACCAGTATTGCGATCGCCAAGTAAAGGATATCCAATTCCTGGACTGTTGTATATCTAAAACAAACATTATATAACCAAACTAATTTATTTTGATTAATTTCAAATGAATTTATATTCAGCAACATTACCGTTGTCAAATATTTATTAATTTAATACTTTTGTTAATGGATAACAGGACAGGACTCGCCACACTTGCAAAAAATAGGAAAGTTGACTTCTCCCTCAGAGAACGTATTATTCTTATAAGGGTCCCTGTAAAGTGAGAAACGGAACACAGCGAAACGAAACACAACGAAGCGAAGCAAAATCTGTAAACTGAGAATCGAAACGAAACAGAATATGTAAACTGAGAAACGAAACGAGATCATTCAATGAATTCTAAAAAAGAAAAAAAAATCATTCCTCGACGTCTGCGTCCGTTTAAGCTATATGTTCGAGTATATCTAAGAAACTACTTTGTAATCGAAGATGTATTTTACACTTACGCTATATATTTCATTTGGCAAAAGTCGTGTACATTCCCAAATAAAAATAAACACTGCCCGATATCTTATAAATGTATAATCAACCAATTCAATTTTATCATGATAGATGGACATGTTAAAATATTAATTTGGCATTGTAAATTAATTGACGAAATACTCTTTTTTTGAGTTCATTAAAAAGTTCAGAATACATATATACAGCATTTCTGTCATTCATGTATATCCTATAGATGTGTGTAGTTAATCGCGCAAATTTGCATCATCCGAGGCAGAATTCCCCTTAAATTAGTATAGATCAGGAGAAAACGTGCCCAATCTAGGGTCAAACAAAAAATATAGTTTGTATAGTGCCTACAATAGTTTTTTTTGTTATATTTTCTTAACAAGCACTAGTAACATATCTCACACATCCACCAAGTTTGGAAATGTAATGTAATCATTCTATAATCTAATCTTATAGATGTCATTAAAGGTAAATGTGAACAACTTGAGTTAAAAATGGGAAACATAAACAAAAGAACGCCTAGTGACGACAAATGTGAGATTATAATCTATATGCAATGAATACCAACAACCAAGCTTTTTTGTATCGCTCGACAAGATAGCAATTTTTGTGAAATCTGTATAGTTAAATACTTCAGGTACACATACATTTGGCATGGGTGGTAAAGGGTTATTTTCATGCAATGTGTTTGGAGGTTTTTTTGTTTCATAGTAAGAGGGGCGTTATTCACTGTATTTCGTGCAAAAAAAATTGCTGTCACATCAAATTTGCATAGAAGAAGTGGAGATTTGAGAACAAGGCTCAAAATAAACTGGAAACCGGTATGCCCCCGCCAGGATTTTGACAGAATATATATATAGTTTCAAGTTTGTCTGTTTGATAGAAATCAAAATCTGTTATTATGCACACCTTTAGTATACACGTATATGCATGAACATGGACCCTACAAAACATTTTAAGAAATGTAAATGAAGTTAGCCTTCGTATATCTGGATGGACTGATGGACAGGGGTAAATTAGTATGCTCCCTTGACTTTTCGTCGCCAAAATGAGGGGGAAGAAAAATCCAACAGCTAAAGATCAATGTGGAGTGGCCAAGATAGCAGGGTTCGCGAAATTGCATATGGGTTTGATGGACCTAGTTAAAAAATTATCAGTCCTCATTAATTTTCTATTGCAAAATACCAATCTTGTGTCAGTCCTTATAAAAATTTGCCCAAATTTTGCTGGTCATATCTGACAGGACTGACAATTTCGTGAACTCTGAGATAGATATGATTTCTTAAATATTAACTAATACCTTAAACATATACCTATGTTTTTCACTTTCACGTATTCGCCAACACAGATGCAATTAATTTCCCGTGCTCATTTGAGCGGATTTTGAAAATGTGTAAACTTAATTGATATTTTCACCTATGTTTTTCACTTTCACGTATTTGCCAACACAGATGCAATTAATTTCCCGTGCTCGTTTGAGCGGATTTTGAAAATGTGTAAACTTAATTGATATTTTCCCATTAGGCCTACAAAAAATAATTGTGTGTTTAGGCTAACATTGTGGAGAAGTTAAGTGGGGTAGGAAATATTTTTTTTTACATATTGGGCAGATGTTCTGACTTTAATAGTGCTTGTTGAGAAAATGTAATAAAAAAACTATTGTACATGTAGGCACTAGATTTTAGGTAGGGTCGGGTTACATTATACAACCTATATTTTTGTTAGACCCTAGACGGTTCATTGTGCACGTTTCCTCCTGATCTATACTAATTTAAAGGGAATTCTGCCTCGGATGATGCAAATTTGTGTGATTATCTACACACATCTAGCATTAAATACACGAATGACAGAAATGCTGTATATATGTCATTCCGAACTTTTTAATGAGCTCAAATAGAGTATTTCGTCAATTTACAATGCCAAATTAATATTTTAATATGTCCATCTATCATGATAAAATTAATTTTGATTTTGATTTTTGGTGTTTTAACGCCACCTTCAGCAATATTTCAGCTACATACGTGTATGTCATGGCGACCAGTTATAGTGGTGGAAGAAGCCGGACTACCCGAAGAGAACCACCGACCATGGGCAAGCAACTGGTAAACGTTATCACTTGCGGCTGCGAGTCGAGTGCACCCTTTTTTGTAATTGGGTGATTTTCAAAAATATGAAGACTTTTCATTTTCAGAGAATAATTTGAATATTAAATGATATGAAAGAAAGGTAAATATCTTAAAACAAGCACAATGGTAACAGTTATCTTCATGCAAAGTGTCATGGAGATTGCTCTTCCGGTTAAAAAGTTATCCTCTAAAAACTGGTCAAATTTGTCAGGAGTGTGACGTTTTAGTGTGACAAACTTTAAATTGCCTTAACTTACCTTGATGATAAAAAAATAAAATAAAGAATATATTAAAGAAAGATGGTATTCTATAATTTCGTACCATTTTACTTCAAATATCTAGATGTTTTGTGACCCTATGATTATGCGACAAAAAATTATTCTATTTTTTAAATTAGTGTACGTGAATAAATTTAACTTGGAAAATTGTACAAATGTCAAATTAAACCTTAATAGTTTTTCATTGTTGAGACTAATTAGTTCAGAAAAGTCAAAATATGTTGTAAAAAAACATTAGTTATAATAATTTAGTAGTATTAGAATGGATGAATATGATAGTTGTAAAATTGGGCTTGCATAAGGAGAGACACAAAAAATGTCAGGAGTGTGACATTTGATCTTAGTTGTATAGTACTATGTTGTATGCTTTAATAGTTCACAATTTTCTTTATTTTCCAAAAGCTCCAGACCCAATCAAAGAAAAAAGTTGGAAATAGCTCTGATATATAACATATCATATCAAGGAAATCAAAATAACTAATGTCAGGAGTGTGACACTTTTAATGGGCATATCTTTTAAATAAAAAGATAAATAAACAATGCTTCTACAAACTTCCACAATGTTTTCAATTTAATCACATATAAACAATAAGTAATAATTGTAGTATTTTTGTATATTGCACGACACCTTTCTCATAATAAGTGATGATAAAGGGTTATATTTTCTTAAAACATGTCAAAATATGGATTTTTTTCTGAATGAAAAATTGATGTATGTTGCTTTAGATAAACAGAATACTTACTTTAATATATCTTGCCTTTCATAAAACATTTTCATTCTTTTGATATAGCATTTTTGAAAATTTATCAATATTTTTTCATTCAACAGTAATATGTTACACTCCTGACATAAAAACATTAAATGTCGATTGCAATTGCAGTAGAAAGTTTTTTTGCAGAGTAAATTATTGAGAAACATGGGGAAACTAATTTGAAAACCACTAAAAAGTAATTTTATACTAAGAAAAGATGATCTATTGCTAGTTTTAATAAATTTCAAATCCATTTTAACCATTTTTGATGAGATAAATTCCTAAAGGGCAAATAATTAGCACACTAATCATTAGAAAAAAATCTGAATCTTCTTTTAGTATTTACTGTTAACTGTAAGAAATATAAGCTTTTGAAGAAATATAACTTTTAGTTTGGAAAGAATAAGTTGGTTATATTATTTTCAGCTCAACAGGTTTATTTTCTAGAGGGAGTCAGGAGTGTGACAATTTTATTTAAGAAATAGATTATTTTGTAAGCATATAGCCTCCATAAAACTGCTTGTAATTGTCTCGGGAATTATTTAATTCTCAATGAAAAGATGTATAAATGGTTGAAAATTGAGTTGTCATTTTTTATAATTATGATAGTATTACTTAGAATATGATAAAATATGATTGAAATAACATCATAACAATGCAAAAATGAAATATATTCAAGAGAAACCTTTTTTCAGTCAAAATAGATTATGTACTACTACTTAAAAAAGTTATTGTGACCAACAATGATTGCAGTTAGCTTGATATTTGGTGTATTTATCTTTTAGAAAAATGTGTCAGGAGTGTGACAAAACATCAAAAAATGGACAGTATTTTCATTTGGTTACCTCTAGTTTATACCACCAATGATCAACTTAACTTAACTTTTGTTATATTTATTAGGCATATATAAATAATTGATTTACAACTATTAAGCCACATTAGATCATATTTTTTATGCTTGTATGAAAACTTTAATTACCAGATTTTTTTAAAATATACAGTAAAAATAGTGTTTCTTTGATATACTGAAACAGTTTTCTCATGATATATACAAAGTTTGGTACCAAAATGTGTCTTTTTCATATCATTATCAAATGGAAATACATTTAGGTCTTTTACCATACCCCAAAAAAATGATACCTCTGAGGAAGTAAGTCTGTATTTGTTATCATTTTAACACTCTGTTGCTAATAAAAGTTGGAAAAAAAAATTTTTGTCTTCATATATTGCACTGAGCAACTGAATATGAAAAATATATCATATTGACATTATTTTACAACCAAAATTATGTCAATTTGTCCAATTTGAAATTTCACCCTCTATGTCACACAAAGTCTTCATTTTTTTGAAAATCACCCAATTTACAAAGCCGGGTAATAAAATTGAATTGGGTGATTATATATTAATAAGGTATCGGGCAGTGTTTATTTTTATTTGGAAATGTACACGACATTTGCCAAATGAAATATATAGCGTAAGTGTAAAATACATCTTCGATTACAAAGTAAAGTTTCTTAGATATATTCGAACATATAGCTTATATGGACGCGGACGTCGAGGAATGATTTTTTTTTTTTTTTTTTAGAATTCATTGAATGATCTCGTTTCGATTCGTTTCTCAGTTTACATATTCTGTTTCGTTTCGTTTCTCAGTTTACAGATTTTGTTTCGTTTCTCACTTTACAGGGACCCTTCTTATAAATATACTTCCACATTTATTACAATTGTTTTGTCAATCACTGAATGATTGAATCAAGTTCACCTTAAAACAATGATTATATGCAAGAAAAGAGTGACCTGCAAAAATAAACAAGGCAACTTTATTTTCACCTTGGAGTCGAAAGAGGGTGACTTTAGTCGATATAGGGCAATAATTTCGCACACTTCGCCTGGTTTGCCATTGGTGAGCACTGACAGGGTTATGAAAGGGATTGCTTCCTTTGATTTCAAAATACACCATCTTGACATTGTACATATTAAGGAAATGTATATGTACATACCATGTAGTTCTTTGTGCATATAATTTGATTAATTATATTACAAAATGTAGCTAAACTAATTATATGAATTATTCTAACAGATATAAAATTGATGTTTTTTAGTGTTGACAACAGTGATTATATGAGGAATGGAGATTTTGTTCCTACAAGATTACAGGCTCAGCAGGATGCTGTCAATCTTATATGTCATTCTAAAACCCGGGCAAACCCAGAAAACAATGTCGGATTGCTAGTTATGGCTAAGTAAGATTTTAGCATGTTATTTAAGGAATAGCATTATATGTATACGTTGACACAAAGCTATGACCTACATATGTATCTGACAGGTTATTTATACTTTTATTCAAATATCAAATATAATGTGACTAACCAAGCAAAATATGTTTGTAAGGTTTATTTGTCTAATAGAATTGTAAAACAGTGGAGACGTCACTTCAGGTCGGGAATCTTATTCCATTTCTTTCCTTGTGTAACTTACCAAGTGAGATTCTTGTTGCTCGATCTTTAGTTTTCTGTGTAGAGTTTTGTAGATCGTTGTTTGTTCTTTTTCTTTTGGTTGGTATCTTCAAACTTTTCTTAGCTTTTGTTTGAAGAAGGTTTGTACTTGTACTAAAATTAGAAATGGAAAAGGATCTTTAGCATGTTTAAGTGTTTGCCTACCTGCATGAGAAGCCCAGAATATTGAAGTAAGTTCTAGTTTTTCTACTGCCGGGGATATGACCCGTCCAAAAGTGACATCCAATGGTTGTGCAGTACAAATCAAATAACTCTCCATTAAGAGTGGCATAAATGAGTTCCTTATGTGTGGCGAGAATAAAACTTTTTGCACATAAGATATTAACTGTGATCTAATGGTCAGCAGCTTGAAATGAGTTCATGTGGTTGGTTGATGGTCCGTTGCAAATACAATTCTGACCCATTCTATTTTGTCCCTTTTATATCCATAAATAGACCATTGTAGACAACGTCCATATATAGACCACACCCCAGTGTCACTCTTTCACCTAGTAAGCCTACAAGTGTATACATATTTTTATTGTAGCTTGTTCTTGTCATAAATACATTTGTATAGCTAAAATATTGTTCACTTGATATTAAATAGCTCTAACATTAACAATTCATCCAGAATAAATCAATATACGTAGTGTGGTTTAAAAAAGTCTTGTTAATAAATGCATACCTGGCATTGCAAAATCTATTGTTTTAGTCAAATCTTCGGTCTTTGTCCTATAGAGAAGTTAATTGTAGTTATATTTATTATACATGTATGTAGTTATATTCTTTATCATAGATTTTTATTCTCATGACTCTTGTTTCTATTCTCAGTGTTGAAGTACTGGTTACCTTGACAACAGATGCTGGACGAGTTTTAAGTAAACTTCATCAAGTTCAACCAAAGGGAAATATAAGATTTGGAACAGCATTAAAAGTAGCTCATGTAAGGTGTAGTTTTAGAATGTGTTATTTTCTTATATTACTACAGTAGTGCACTTCTTGTAGGGCCAGCCTTATAAGAGGGGTACTACTATATAGTCTTTAAAGTCATTTGATTAAAGTGTCTTTTGGACTTCACCTATAAGACATTCTGTCTATGAGTTTTTATGACTTCTAACTTAATACTGTTACCATGTTGATTTAGAGGGTGTCATGGTCACATGTCTGGTAAATAATCATACCAGCTGATTTCAACCTCTTACATTTCTGAACACCAGTGACTGTTCACTGTTTTAGCACCACTTGTACTGTTTGTACTCACTTGTACCTGATTTTAGGAATCTTTTATTTTAACAGTTGGCTTTGAAGCACAGACAAGGAAGAAATCATAAAATGAGGATAGTATTCTTTATTGGTAGTCCTGTAGAGGATGAAGAAAAAGAGGTAGGTGTCAGATGATTGGATTAAGACTGACATCTAGGGCCCTCCTGGTTGTGATCGTATGGTAGTTGAATTTTTAACTACCTATGCAATCAGTGCCTATCACCACTAAAGTTGTGAGTTTGGACCCCGTTCATGGAGAGGTGTACTCGATACAACATTATGTGATAAAGTTTGTCAGTGACTTGCGACAGGTCAGTGGTTTTCTCCAGTTTCCTCCACCAATAAAACTGACCGCCACGACATAACTGAAATATTGTTGAAAGTGGCATTAACACCATCAAACAAACAGTTGTTGATTGACTTCTCTATACCTGATACATTCTTGCCACTAGCAATTTGAAGTATATTATGGAAATTAATGGGTAATTTATACATTCTCCCTTTGATCTCAAGAGAGATATTTTCAGTATCAACAGACTTGCCATGATACTGAAGAATATCAGTCAGTGTGGCATCAAACACATAATGACATTACTGATAAAAACAAAGACGTCAGTTGTGAAGGTCTTGACATCCATTATCACTAGTATCATAGCTCGTCCTATCAGACTCGCTGCGATACTAGCGATAATGTCTGTCTAGTCCTTCACAATTGTCCAATGAATTACAGATATCATTTTGTTCAGTCCTGACCACATGGTTATTAGTTCATAAAGCATGTTATTCACTGATTTTTGCGAAAACTGGTGAATATCAGTTCCATATTTAGAAATTCGGTAATCTAACCAACCATATCGGTAAGCAAGTGATGTTGATGACATCAATGTAAGCTTGACATGGACACCACATTTCACAGAAGAAAACAACATTCAAAATGTTGAGAAAATAGATTTGCAATGGAAAATATTATATTTTGTTTATGGAAATTTTATTTCTCCCAATATAAATCTTGAATTGCATATCATGTATTATAGTACGTTACTATAGTAACAGAGTAAGAAATAACTGTTATTTTACTGGTTTTTTTTTTAGCTCACCTGGCCATAGGCCATGTGAGCTTTTGTCATGGGTAAGCGTCCGTCGTCCGTCCGTCCGTTAGCTTTTCACATTTAAATCTTCTTCTCTGAAACCGCTGAACAGAAATCAGCCAAACTTGCCAGAAATGTTCACTGGATGGTCCTCTACCAGATTTGTGTTTTTGGTGCTGATTTGAAATCCAACATGGCTGCCAGGGTCCATAATGTGTTCTCATTGGCTGAAATTTTAAAAATCTTCTTGTCAGAAACCACTAAGTCAATTGAATTGTGACTTTGCAGGAATGATCATTGGGTGGTCCTGTACTAAAATTATGAATCGTTTGTCGATCGGAAATTCAAGATGGCCGCCATGACTCGACTTAGTTTAACATTGGACCCTATGGGAATTTCACATTTTCATCTTTTTTTCTGAAACCACAAAACAGATTTGAACCAAACTTGGCAGAAATGTTCATTGGATGGTCATATACAAGATTTTTGTTTTTCGCGCTGATCGGAAATCCAACATGGCTGCCAGGGCCCATAATGTGTTCTGATTGGTCGAAATTTTTTAAATCTTCTTGTCAGAAACCACTAAGTCAATTGAATTGTGTCTTTGCAGGAATGATCATTGGGTGGTCCTGTACTAAAATTGTGAATTGTTTGCCGATCGGAAATTCAAGATGGCCGCCATGACTCGACTTAGTTTAACATTGGACCCTATGGGAATTTCACATTTTCATCTTTTTTTCTGAAACCACAAAACAGATTTGAACCAAACTTGGCAGAAATGTTCATTGGATGGTCATATACAAGATTTTTGTTTTTCGCGCTGATCGGAAATCCAACATAACTGCCAGGGCCCATAATGTGTTCTGATTGGTCGAAATTTAAAAAATCTTCTTGTTACAAACCACTAAGCCAATTGAATTGTGTCTTTGCAGGAATGATCATTGGGTGGTCCTGTACTAAAATTGTGAATTGTTTGCCGATCGGAAATTCAAGATGGCCGCCATGACTCGACTTAGTTTAACATTGGACCCTATGGGAATTTCACATTTTCATCTTTTTTTCTGAAACCACAAAACAGATTTGAATCAAACTTGGCAGAAATGTTCATTGGATGGTCATATACAAGATTTTTGTTTTTGGCGCTGATCGGAAATCCAACATGGCTGCCAGGGCCCATAATGTGTTCTGATTGGTTGAAATTTTAAAAATCTTCTTGTTAGAAACCACTAAGCCAATTGAATTGTGACTTTGCAGGAATGATCATTGGGTGGTCCTGTACTAAACTTGTGAATCGTTTGCCGATCGGAAATTCAAGATGGCCGCCATGACTCGACTTAGTTTAACATAGGACCCTATGGGAATTTCACATTTTCATCTTTTTTTCTGAAACCACAAAACAGATTTGAATCAAACTTGGCAGAAATGTTCATTGGATGGTCATATACAAGATTTTTGTTTTTGGCGCTGATCGGAAATCCAACATGGCTGCCAGGGCCCATAATGTGTTCTGATTGGTCGAAATTTAAAAAATCTTCTTGTTAGAAACCACTAAGCCAATTGAATTGTGACTTTGCAGGAATGATCATTGGGTGGTCCTGTACTAAACTTGTGAATCGTTTGCCAATCGGAAATTCAAGATGGCCGCCATGACTCGACTTAGTTTAACATAGGACCCTATGGGAATTTCACATTTTCATCTTTTTTTCTGAAACCACAAAACAGATTTGAAATAAACTTGGCAGAAATGTTCATTGGATGGTCATATACAAGATTTGTGTTTTTGGCGCTGATCGGAAATCCAACATGGCTGCCAGGGCCTATAATGTGTTCTGATTGGTTGAAATTTTAAAAATCTTCTTGTTAGAAACCACTAAGCCAATTGATTGTGGCTTTGCAGGAATGATCATTGGGTGGTCCTGTACTAAACTTGTGAATCGTTTGCTGATCGGATATTCAAGATGGCCGCCATGACTCGACTTAATTTTAACATTGGACCCTATGGAAAAAATGTTTAAAAGTCTTCTCCTCTGAAACCAGTAAGTCAGTTTAAAGCAAACATGGGATGAATGGTCCTTAGGTGGTCAACTTTCAAAATTATGTCCTGTGACCCCGACCTCCATCCAAGATGGCAACCATCAGCGAACATAGTTTTAACATAGGACCCTATGGGAAATATATTTAAAAATCTTCTTCTCTGAAACCAGTAAGCCAATTTAAAGCAAACATGGCATGGATGGTCCTTAAGTGGTCAATTTTCAAAATTGTGTCCAGTGACCCTGACCTCCATCCAAGATGGCCACCTTCAGCAGACATACTGTAGTTTTAACATAGGACCCTATGGGAAAAAATGTTTTAAAATCTTCTCCTCTGAAACTAGTAAGCCAATATAGCAAACATGTCATCGATGGTCCTTAGGTGGTCAACTTCCAAAATTGTGTTCAGTGATCCCGATCTCGGTTCAAAATGGCCACCGTCAGCAGACATAGTTTTAACATAGGACCCTATGGGGAAATTGTTTAAAAGTCTTCTCTTCTGAAACCAGTCAGCCAATTTAAAGCAAACATGGCATGGATGGTCCTTGGGTAGTATACTTTCAAAAATGTGTCCGGTGACCACGACCTCCATCCAAGATGGCTGCCATGAGCAGACATAGTTTTAACATAGAACCCTATGGCAGTATGGGATTTGAATAGTAACTTAGATGTATTCAGCATGCAAACATTCTTAAGAGGACTTATTTATGTCAGGTGAGCGATACAGGCTCACCTGAGCCTCTAGTTTAATGATGACGTGTCCATCAATAGTTAATTATTCCTGCGGGATACTGCATGTAATGCTAATAACTGTTATTGAATATGCACATGGCAAAAAATATCTTCCTAATTTCATGTTTTATATTTCAGCTAGTTAAACTTGCAAAAAAATTGAAGAAGGAGAAAGTTCAAATAGATATAGTTAACTTTGGAGAAGAGGTAGGTTTTGAAGAGTTTTTTAAAGGTTGAACATAATTATTAATAGCATGATTGAGGAATTGTCAAATTAATTGTTACTTGCTTCTCTTGTTCATAATTTGGCCATCATGATTTATTTTGGATAATGTAAAATAATTTGACCATCATGATTTATTTTGGATAATGTAAAATAATTTGACCATCATGATTTATTTTGGATAATGTAAAATAATTTGGCCATCATGATTTATTTAAGATAATGTAAAATAATTTGGCCAACATGATTTATTTAGGATTATTTTTTTTTTAATGGCCATCATTATTTTTATATAGGAAGATGTATTATAATTTATGGTGTTAAATGTTTTGTTTCAGGGATTTAATACAGACAAGTTGACATCAGTAGTCAATACAATAAATGGAAAAGATGGGACAGGGTAAATATTAAATCATTGTATAGTCAGTAATTAACTTATATACTCGGAGGATAAGTGATCATGTCAGGTATGGTCATCACTTAGCATTTGTTGTCGTCCTATACTCGGAGGATAGGATAAGAGATCATGTCAGGTATGGTCATCACTTAGCATTTGTTGTCGTCCTATACTCGGAGGATAGGATAAGAGATCATGTCAGGTATGGTCATCACTTAGCGTTTGTTGTCGTCCTATACTCGGAGGATAGGATAAGAGATCATGTCAGGTATGGTCATCACTTAGCATTTGTTGTCGTCCTATACTCGGAGGATAGGATAAGAGATCATGTCAGGTATGGTCATCACTTAGCGTTTGTTGTCGTTCTATACTCGGAGGATAGGATAAGAGATCATGTCAGGTATGGTCATCACTTAGCGTTTGTTGTCGTTCTATACTCGGAGGATAGGATAAGAGATCATGTCAGGTATTGTCATCACTTAGCATTTGTTGTCGTCCTATACTCGGAGGATAGGATAAGAGATCATGTCAGGTATTGTCATCACTTAGCGTTTGTTGTCGTTCTATACTCGGAGGATAGGATAAGAGATCATGTCAGGTATTGTCATCACTTAGCGTTTGTTGTCGTTCTATACTCGGAGGATAGGATAAGAGATCATGTCAGGTATTGTCATCACTTAGCGTTTGTTGTCGTTCTATACTCGGAGGATAGGATAAGAGATCATGTCAGGTATTGTCATCACTTAGCGTTTGTTGTCGTTCTATACTCGGAGGATAGGATAAGAGATCATGTCAGGTATGGTCATCACTTAGCGTTTGTTGTCGTTCTATACTCGGAGGATAGGATAAGAGATCATGTCAGGTATTGTCATCACTTAGCATTTGTTGTCGTCCTATACTCGGAGGATAGGATAAGAGATCATGTCAGGTATGGTCATCACTTAGCGTTTGTTGTCGTTCTATACTCGGAGGATAGGATAAGAGATCATGTCAGGTATTGTCATCACTTAGCGTTTGTTGTCGTTCTATACTCGGAGGATAGGATAAGAGATCATGTCAGGTATGGTCATCACTTAGCGTTTGTTGTCATCCTATACTCGGAGGATAGGATAAGAGATCATGTCAGGTATTGTCATCACTTAGCGTTTGTTGTCGTCCTATACTCGGAGGATAGGATAAGTGATCATGTCAGGTATGGTCATCACTTAGCATTTGTTGTCGTCCTATACTCGGAGGATAGGATAAGTGATCATGTCAGGTATGGTCATCACTTAGCATTTGTTGTCGTTCTATACTCGGAGGATAGGATAAGAGATCATGTCAGGTATGGTCATCACTTAGCATTTGTTGTCGTTCTATACTCGGAGGATAGGATAAGTGATCATGTCAGGTATTGTCATCACTTTGCATTCGTCTGTAAACTTTTACATATTATTCTTATTCTCTGAGCCAATTGGAATCAAATTTTGGTAGGAATTTCCATGGATGGTCCTCTATAAAGTGTATGTTTTCTTTCAATCAGAAATTCACCACAGAAGCAAGAGGCCCCAAATTGTCAAAAGGGGTGTTTTCTGTTTTTATATGTGGGCCGTTTATTTTTCAACCAATTTTGCTTAAAAAAAATTCTTGTATTTGATTTAAGTGGATAGTACTAAACTTTCAATACCTTTTTGTCATGAAAGATGCACTAGGGACATTAGAACAGGTATATAGGAACTAATTATCATGTTAACAGCAACAGCAGCACCTCACTAATATAACAAAACCAAAATGGCAGACTGTCATCTGATGTTCTACCCCTAATCACCCGAGACATAATCAGAATCAGCATCACTTATATCCTTTTCTGTCATTATTACTCTTTTTATGTGCTTCATACTGGTCCTCTGTCTCACTCTCTAGTACTTCATCCTCCTGTACAGATTTCACCATATCGCCACATTTTTTACCGGAAATGATGAAAGTATAGTTAGTATTTTGGCTCGATCGGCAAGCGTATGAAAAAAATTCCGGGTTGAGTAAATATTTCGAAGTAAAAAAAGAAAGATTTCATTTTTTTATATTTTTCTTAAATTCCTTGTTAAAATAATAAATTTTGTTTTAATATTATGGTTTTTTTTTTCGGACAAAACGTGACTTTCTTAAATGCGTGACATGGTATGCATTTGGTTTGTACAGTATAAGTCCGTGTCCGCATTCCAATCCGATCTGTAATCACAGCGGACAGTAGAGACTGGTTTAAAAATTAAAGAGGAACAGTACGCTTGAATGGTAGTCACCAAGAACCAGTTTGTTGACCGCAAATTTTCAGACGGAAGCATGTAAAATTAAACTTTGACAAAACCTTTGGCATAGTAGCAGTTTAATGACTTAAATTAGACTAATACTCGGGATTAAAACCATTCACCACTGGGCTAACACAATTTAATTTTTGGTCACCCATGTGATTTTTTACTCACCGTGGGCGACTGAGCGAGTGCTAATTTTCATCCCTGAGACTGAAATACCAGTTAATCAGCCATTTTAAATTAACTTATTCTCTAAATAAATATACTCTCTATTATTTTTTATATATATGCCTGGGCCCCTGGATTTTAAATTTCAGGGGCCCAGCTGGCTACTAGGTTCATAATTTTAGTTTTTATCCCTGTATATATATATAGTTCTTGCGCCAGGAAGTCTCTGGTTATATTTCAATATTCTCAGAAACCACCGAGACAAACCAAACCTTCCAATTATTGTCTATGAAGGATTTCATAAAATAGTCTTTTATTTCTTTCTGGTCTGATAGCCAGTATGGGTGCAATAGGGAATATAAAATCTGAATCCACTTGGACTATTGAACTAAAAACTTTTTTTCTGATTATTTTTTTGTCTTCAGTAAAATTTTTCAGCTCATTCTGTATGGGGGACATAATAGTTTCTACTTCTGGTTTGTCTTTAGAAAGGAAATGTTACAGGACTCTTTGATAGACAGTTCTTGCAAAATGGCAAACTTAAGATAGATCTTATTGGCCATTATTTGAAATTACAAAAAAAGGCAAGACTGACTGAATTGTAAATATTTGAACAGAATCTATGAAGATTTTTTTTCATAAATTTTCCTGATTTTATGCTAAAAGAGATAACAGACTACAAGTTCCATGGTTAGTATACTTTGGTTTTTTTTCTTGTAGCTGTACAATTAGTACATTGTACTTAATAATTAGGTCTTCTGTTACCTGACAGTCTGATGAACTTAACTCTGTAGTAAGAGCAGGATTATTAGTAGTTAATATTGTTTTTATTCCAGATCACATTTAGTAACAGTACCACCAGGCCCTTTGTTATCAGAAGCCCTGATTAACTCCCCTATCATAGTGGGAGAGGATGGTTCAGGGGCAGGATTACAAGCTACAGGCTTTGAGTTTGGTGTGGACCCCAATGAAGATCCAGAACTGGCTTTGGTAAGATACAGACTTGCAATCAAACTGATATTGACCGTCACTGTTTAAACTTTCTTTTCATAATGATACCATATCCAGTATACACAAAAGTTCACATCTACAAAAATATGATATTGATTTTGGGTTGGGCAATTGGGTGACGATGAATTTCTCTTTGTAATGTTGCGTGATACTTATTTCATGTCACTTTCTATTTAAATTCAGTACAATAGAAAATACTTAAAAGGATTTTTTCACTACGTTTCTAATTTTCCCAAGTTTTATTTCGCCTACGTAGCCGAGTCACTATCCGTCGTCTGTCACACACTCCTTAATCTGCAACTTCTCAAATATACATTGCTGTTAAATTACTAGACTTAAAGCATAAAATTTACATATATGTGGAGGTGAGTCGGATAACAATCTTAGAAGTGACATCAAGAAGGGAGAAATTCTTATAACTATGTCAATTACATCCACTGCTCCAGAGAATGTTCAACGGGAACTGTTTGAATCAGATACTTAATAAAACACCATTCTATGCCATCTAATTGCTATTATTTATTCTTTGGATTTTTTTAACCAATAAATAAAAAAGTAAAGGAAAAGGACTACAGTTTACTTATTGCTATTATATGTAGGCTTTGAGAGTGTCCATGGAAGAACAAAGAGCTAGACAAGAAGATGAAGCCAAGAAAGCTATGGAAACAACAGCAACAGAGCCTGCTCCTGTACAAGAAACTGGTAAATATCAGTTGTATGTTAACCTTGCCATTCCACATGTATTCTATGCTGTCATACTTCATACTTATAGAATGAGAAAATTTGTCAGAAAAAAACCATCATGAGAAACAACATATCTATTAACATTGTTTCAAATTTCATATCTAGTCAAACACTGATAATTTGAATGGTAAAAGTTCACTTCTATGTTTTTGCTATATTTATGGACTAGTCAACATAGAAACAACATTACAAAGCGACCATCATGTCTCCATAACATTGCCCTCCGGTAACATTAATGTATGAATCATTACGGACCATAATTAAAATTCCAGATTGACCAATATTGAATAAGCAGTCAATTGTCCCAAGAGTGATTTGAATACAATAATGTATTTACCCTTTACCTATTGTCATCAATTTGTGTCTGTTGGCCTCATCCTCAAACGTTAATATCTTCTCTGAATATTTGAACAAATGGAAAGACACTTTCTAGAAACGTTCCATTGAGGGACCTCATTAAGAATTTATGATATTGGTCTCAATCCAAAATTCAAATTTGCTGCCTGAGTCAATAATGCAATTTAATTGACTGAACCTTCAGGCTCTAGTCTCAAAAAACTATAGTCGTATGAAATTTAATTTAGTGTGAATAAACCTGTAGTGGTTCAGTACAAAAGTGTGTGATTTTTGTAAAAGCTCTATTCTACTCTATGGTATAAAATTTGATTGTGTGTGAAATGATCCTGGGGTTCTTTACAAAAGAGTGATTTTTATGCTGATCCAAAACTAAGATGGCTGCCACCTCAGGACAGGGTTTTAACATATGACCCTGTGGAAAATGAATAAATCAAAACTGGCCACCAACACACGACAAAATGTTTACATTGGACCCAATTAAATTTGTATGGGAAAATAGATTAATGTAATATTTTATTATTATAGGCACAAATGATGAAGCAATGCTTAGACAAGCACTGACAATGTCCCTTGGCCAAGAGGAAGAAGTTCCAACAACACCAAATGTTCCTAATTTTAGTTCTTTAACAGAAGAGGAACAAATAGCATATGCCATGCAATTGTCTCTTCAAAATTCAGGTGATGAGATGGGAGAATAGAAGCAACATATGAACTATTTTGTTATGTATTCTAGGTGTTTAACACCACTTTCTACAATATTTCAGTTATGTCGTGGTTGTCAGTTTTATTTTTCAGGTGGTGTCGAACCAAAAAACTACACACACTGCATAATGCATTAAGTGTAACCCATGTCCACTTGTCCCATTTTAGTTTCCATACTCCAACTTTAATTTCTAATTGCCAAAGGTTTTGAAATTTGTATGCGATGTTTTAGACCCAATTCACAGGTCAAGTTAAATTTTGGCTATTATGTTATTTATGGTTCCTGAGTATTATGCGGGAAACAGTGGCCTATTAAATCTTTCTTTTAATTTTCAGTATTAAATTTTAAGGTTTCCAATTGTTTTTAATTCATTTCAACCATGGCTGCTAGTACAGCATGAAAAGTTTTGGTATAAACTGCATCTCAGATTCCACTTTAATTTTTCTCATCCGTTTTTCTGTTATCATTTAAAATCTATGCTTATCGACTGATAACCCTTGGTAAATTAATGAATTTTTTAAAGACAAATTTGAAATTAATTATGATTAGTGATTTTCAAGCCCAATTTTGTTTCTATTTTCTGTAAATATCATTGAAATACAAATTTCCTTGTGGTTATAGGATTACCCTGTTATACAATGCTTCCACATAGCTAGAAAGTTACAATCAGTCTTTGCCTTAATTTTTTTCACATACTTGCCTGAAAGACAAATTTAGAAAAATTCTATTTATTCAAACAAATTCTTCATAATTTTCACTTGTCCGAATCCAGTTTTACTTATCATGGGCTTCAGGCAAGTGGGTTGGCACGAAGACTACAACTATTTGCTAGTAATAGACTTTGTTATTCTGAACATGTACATTTTCTCTTTGCTATAGCTGACAACACGACAGAAAATACACCTGCCCCTATGGATGTTGATGATGAGGCCAAACCTCAAGGAAAGTCAGAAAAAGGAGAAGCTTCTGTAAGTGCTCTAATTGTTATTTATTAGACATTAATCTCCTAAGAAGAACCGCATCGATGGCGTAATGGTTAGCGTGCTCGCCTCGAGTGCGGTTCAAACCAAAGTTTTTAAAATTGGTATTTGTTGATTCTCCGCTATGCACGCAGCATTAAGAAGAAAGAGCAAAGACTGGTTGGTTCGGAATCAGAATAATGTGTCCGATTGGAACGACATGTCTACCCGCGTAAATATCCAACTCAGCGTGTTGGTCTAGAACAAAGTTAATTGAAAATTAAATTTGTTCTCGTCATGATATAGCTGAAAAATTGCTAAATTGGCATTAAACAACAATCACTCACTCACTTATCTCCTAAGACCACCAACAACAGACAATAGAGGAGTTCTGTATGTTATTGAATATTTTTTTTTATCAAACATTAAACTCACAAGACTATCAATATCAGACAACTGAGAAGTTTCTGTAGGATCAAAGTCTTTTTGTCAGACAGACTTTATGCTTATACCGATTGAATAACTGAAAAATTGCGAGAAATTGTGTTAAATAATTATTTTTATGTGACAAGTACTGGATCATTAAGTTCTATACATGACTTTTGTAAGCATTTTTATCTAGTCTCACCTTTACATTGGGGGTACATTACAGTGAGCATGTTGAAAACATAATAAAAAAAACATTTTTTTACAACAAAAATTAGCTGGATAAACTTGGAACAGGCAATGTTTTCTCTAAGAACAGGTAGTAGAAATTACGTGGTTCAAGCACTTTTTGGTCGGTTCAAATCACATATTTTATATAGAAATGTACTGGGAAATCCAAGTGTGGCCTGTTCAAAGTTGCCTTTGACCTCTTACCATGAAAATTAGGGAAAACACTGACAGGTCTATTAAATATCCTTTGTTTTGTTTCATTGCAGGGTGTTGATGAAGATTATTCAGAAGTGATAAATGACCCATCATTTTTACAAAGTGTTTTAGAAGGTCTACCAGGAGTTGATCCTCAAAGTGAGGCTATACAAAATGCTATTAGTTCTGTGAAGGATGGATCTAAAAAGGACAAGACAGATAAAAAAGAGTCTAAATAATATGTTGATAATCTTATGTTTCAATTTGATATAAATCACAAATATATGTTATCATTGCTACTTCTATAAAATGTCATTTGTTGATGATATTTAAGGCTATTTCATTGAAAAGTTTATATTGTGATAGTTTTTTTTTATCAATAATTTGTAAATTTTCCCTTTGATCTTTACACACGATAATATAAGTTATCTACGTGTCTACCCGTGGGCATTGAGATTGTACCACCCTGAAGCACTTTTGTATAACCTGAGGTGAAGCCGAAGGCTGTACAGTGGTGCTGAAGGGTGGTACAATCTCAAAGCCCACAGGTAGAAACGTAGATAACGATTTTATCCCCGGTTTGAAAACAAAAACTGATTTTTAATGGATTTTCTCGTTCTTTTTGTAACATAATCGTAACGTTTTTGTACTTGCGGACTAAAATGCCATAGCCCATGTGTAAATGTGGGTGCATTTTGTCAAAGTGTAGGGAGATACCTTTGGTATCACCCTACAGTTAACTAATTTTTAACGTTTTTCAGTCTTGTTTTGTTGTAATTTAATTTCTTGTATTTGGCACGTATTGTCACGTGGATAGCGTTACATTATTCATGACATCACTAGTAATAGAATCGAGAATTCCATTGATTAAAAAATAAGCGTGGTACATATTTTGGGTGGTATTATAGTATGATAAAACAAATGAAGAATTGATGTGAAAACAATAATGAGAAATGATTGTATTCAAACAATTGACCATTTCTATAAAGACACAACATGACAACAAAATCAACGTTTCATGTAGCACGAATCAACAAAATGTTACACTACATGTTAAACATGACCATCAATACCGTAGGAACTTTAAATCTCTCAACAGAATTTGGTGCATTGTTTGTTTTTTCTGCATTTATTGAGACGCTTGATTTTTTTTTCCTCAAGAAATACGTTCTCTGTTCTCCATTCCATGTTGAATGCAAAGCGCCTTGAGATTGTTTACGTTTTACACCATCTTTACATCATGTATAGCAACGTAAAGACTCCCCAGTGACGTTACGTAACTACCAGCCGGTAGCGTGGGTTTTGTGCCAATAGGTCATCGACCAATCAAGAGCTGACATTTTGATCAAGCCGGGGATAATATCTATTATCAAGCAACAAACATATTATCATTGATTTCTAATGTGACATTACCTTGACAAATCCTCAATAAACATACTATTGTTGATATGTTTTGCTTGAAATTGACTTCAGGGGTGGGGCGCATATAAAATGATTGTTCCATTGGTATGGTTATATAAACAGTTGATTTTACTGATAAACAAATGGTCAATAATTTTATGTCTTGACTATCTATGTAATATTTTTGGTTTTTAGCTCACCTGGCCATTTGCCATGTGAGCTTTTGTCATGGGTAAGTGTCCGTCGTCCATCTGTCCGTTAGCTTTTCACATTTAACTCTTCTTCTCTGAAACCGCTGAACAGATTTCAACCAAACTTGCCAGAAATGTTCATTGGATGGTCCTCTACCAGATTTGTGTTTTTGGTGCTGATTTGAAATTCAACATGGCTGCCAGGGTCCATAATGTGCTCTCATTGGCTGAAATTTTAATAATCTTCTTGTCAGAAACCACCAAGCCAATTGAATTGTGACTTTGCAGGAATGATCATTGGGTGGTCCTGTACTAAACCTGTGAATCGTTTGCCGATCGGAAATTCAAGATGGCTGCCATGACTCTACTTAGTTTTAACATTGGACCCTATGGAAAAAATGTTTAAAAGTCTTCTCCTCTGCAACCAGTAAGTCAATTTAAAGCAAACATGGTATGAATGGTCCTTAGCTGGTCAACTTTCAAAATTATGTCTTGTGACCCCGACCTCCATCCAAGATGGCCACCATCAGCGTACATAGTTTTAACATAGGACCCTATGGGCGAAATGTTTTAAAAAAAAATCCTCTGAAACCAGTAAGCCAATTTAAAGCAAACATGGCATGAATGGTCCTTAAATGGTCAACTTTCAAAATTATATCCAGTGACCCAGACCCCCATCCAAGATGGCCACCATCAGCGGACATAGTTTTAACATAGGACCCTATGGGAAATATGTTTAAAAATCTTCTCCTCTGAAACCAGTAAGCCAATTTAAAGCAAACATGGCATGGATGGTCCTTAAGTGGTCAATTTTCAAAATTGTGTCCTCCATCCAAGATGGCCACCTTCAGTGGACATAATTTTAACATAGGACCCTATGGGAAAAAATGTTTTAAAATCTTCTCCTCTGAAACCAGTAAACCAATATAGCAAACATGTCATCGATGGTCCTTAGGTGGTCAACTTCCAAAATTGTGTTCAGTGACCCCGTTCTCGGTCCAAAATGGCCACCGTCAGCGGACATAGTTTTAACATGGGAAAATTGTTTAAAAGTCTTCTCCTCTGAAACCAGTCAGCCAATTTAAAGCAAACATGGCATGGATGGTCCTGGAGTAGTGTCCGGTGACCACGACCTCCATCCAAGATGGCTGCCATGAGCAGACATAGTTTTAACATAGAACCCTATGGGATTTGAATAGTAACTTAGATGTATTCGGCATGCAGACATTCATAAGAGGGCTTATTTATGTCAGGTGAGCGATACAGGCTCACCTGAGCCTCTAGTTATTATTTCAACTGTTGATTCCAAATAGAATTACAGAAATATTACCTTGATATTTCTTATCTGTATAGCATACCCCAAACATACATACTTTTCCCTGTCAGTGATAAGCTTGATTTACTTGAAGAAAGAATTTTAATGGAATATTCTTGATGTATGTGACAATAAGATGGTTTTGTGTAAATGACAAGATAATTTGATGCTGTATCAGGAAGAGTGTATGAGTGGCAAAAGTATATAAATTATTCATACTATCATTTAATGTTTTATGAATTAAAATCGGTTCATGCATAATTCTTTTATTTGTAATAGCTCTATTAACCCATAGATCCCTTTAGTTTTGAAATTTACACTATTGTAACAGAAACTCGTACCAGATAAAGAATTGGTACATTTTGTATTTAAATTTATTATTCTCCTTTCTCATAATTTTTTTTTAGTAGAATACTAGATAGTGGCAAGCTAGGCCTTGCTCATATGATTTACAGCTACCTATGTAATCTGTGCCTATCACCACTAAAGACGTGAGTTTGACTTGACACCATCCTCTGATATATAATGTACTTGATAGAACTTAATATGATTTTCTGAGGTATTCTGGTTTCCTCCATCAATATAATTGACTTCTAATATGACGTCCTGTATTCGGTATACAAATAAAGGCATATTTGAATAACATATAGGCCACACATGCACGCTGAGCTAAAAAAAAGCACCTACATAAACACTATTTTCAGAAAATTCTTTATGGTTAGCGATTTCTATTATTGTGTCTCTTACACTATGCTAATATTTCGGGAGGAACCTTCACATTTAACATTGTAAACCAGGAATAAACATTTTACTTACTTACCTTTCGTTCACTGTCTCCATGTTTATCTCCCTTTATCTCCGATACCACTGGCTGCGTTCAACTGGTAATTTCGTTGTTAATCATTTAAAGTTGTTTATTTGTAAAAAAAATTATATTGAACCTTGTCAATAAAAATCTTTTCGGTATTTTAAGCCACAGTTTCAACCACAATTTCGCTTTCCATCTCTTAAATCCCAATTTTACCATTCTTAAAATTCCGTAGGAGATTGATGGAATAGCCACTACCAGCGCATCACTTGACAGCCTCGAATTTTAAAATTACCGTATTTGTCCTATTAGAATCGAAACAATTCATGCCTTACTATGATATAACTGAAATATTGCTAAATGTGGCGATAAACAATCATATCACATGACCTTATATTGAGTGAGTGAGGGATTGTTGATTAACACCAATTCAGCAATTTTTCAGCTGCATCATGTCAAGAACAAGTTAATTATCCCCTCGCCAACGAAGTTGCGAAGGGATATAGTAATGCTATCTTCTGTCCGTCCGTCCTTCCGTAACATCCTTGTGAACACTCGAGAATCAACATCTTTCAATGGATTTTGACCAAACTTGATACATACTTAGTCCTTAAGAGAATCTGGAACCCTATTGATTTTCAAGGTCAAAGGTCAAGATCACCAGGTCACATTTTTTTACCACATAACATCATTGTGAACACTCTAGAATCAACATCCTTCAATGGATTTTGACCAAACTGGGTACATACTTAGTCCTTAGGAGAGTCTGGAACCCTATTGATTTTCAAGGTCAAAGGTCACAGGGTCTAATTTTTACCCTGTAACAACCTTGTGAACACTCTAGAATCAACATCCTTCAATGGATTTTGACCAAACTTGGTACATACTTAGTCCTTAGGAGAGTGGAACCCTATTGATTTTCAAGGTCAAAGGTCACAGGGTCTAATTTTTACCCTGTAACATCCTTGTGAACACTATAGAATCAACATCTTTCAATGGATTTCACCAAACTTGGTACATACTTAGTCCTTAAGAAAATCTGGAACCCTATTGATTTTCAAGGTCAAAGGTCAAGGTCACCGGGTCACATTTTTTACCACATAACATCCTTGTGAATACTCTAGAATCAACATCCTTCAATGGATTTTGACCAAACTTGGTACATACTTAGTCCTTAGGAGAGTGGAACCCTATTAATTTTCAAGGTCAAAGGTCAAGGGTCAAATTTTCACCCTGTAACAACCTTGTGAACACTCTAGAATCAACATCCTTCAATGGATTTTGACCAAACTTGGTACATACTTAGTCCTTAGGAGAGTGGAACCCTATTGATTTTCAAGGTCAAAGGTCAAGGGTCTAATTTTCACCCTGTAACAACCTTGTGAACACTCTAGAATCAACATCCTTCAATGGATTTTGACCAAACTTGGTACATACTTAGTCCTTAGGAGAGTCTGGAACCCTATTGATTTTCAAGGTCAAAGGTCAAGGTCACCGGGTCACATTTTTTACCGCATAACATCCTTGTGAACACTCTAGAATCAACATCCTTCAATGGATTTTGACCAAACTGGGTACATCCTTAGGCCTATTGATTTTCAAGGTCAAAGGTCAAGGTCACTGGGTCACATTTTTTACCACATAACATCATTGTGAACACTCTAGAATCAACATCCTTCAATGGATTTTGACCAAACTGGGTACATACTTAGTCCTTAGGAGAGTCTGGAACCCTATTGATGTTCAAGGTCAAAGGTCACAGGGTCTAATTTTTACCCTGTAACATCCTTGTGAACACTATAGAATCAACATCTTTCAATGGATTTTCACCAAACTTGGTACATACTTAGTCCTTAAGAAAATCTGGAACCCTATTGATTTTCAAGGTCAAAGGTCAAGGTCACCGGGTCACATTTTTTACCACATAACATCCTTGTGAATACTCTAGAATCAACATCCTTCAATGGATTTTGACCAAACTTGGTACATATTTAGTCCTTAGGAGAGTGGAACCCTATTTATTTTCAAGGTCAAAGGTCAAGGGTCTAATTTTCACCCTGTAACAACCTTGTGAGCACTCTAGAATCAACATCCTTCAATGGATTTTGACCAAACTTGGTACATACTTAGTCCTTAGGAGAGTCTGGAACCCTATTAATTTTCAAGGTCAAAGGTCAAGGTCACTGGGTCACATTTTTTACCGCATAACATCCTTGTGAACACTCTAGAATCAACATCCTTCAATGGATTTTGACCAAACTGGGTACATACTTAGTCCTTAGGAGAGTCTGGAACCCTATTGATTTTCAAGGTCAAAGGTCAAGGTCACAGGTTCTAATTTTTACCCTGTGACATCCTTGTGAACACTATAGCATCAACACCTTTCAATAGATTTTCACCAAACTTGGTACATACTTAGTCCTTAAGAAAATCTGAAACCCTATTGATTTTCAAGGTCACGGGTCAAATTTTTTTTACCGCATTACCTCCTTGTGAATACTCTAGAATCAACATCCTTCAATGGATTTTGACCAAACTGGGTACATACTTAGTCCTTAGGAGAGTCTGGAACCCTATTGATTTTCAAGGTCAAAGGTCAAGGTCACAGGGTCTAATTTTTACCCTGTAACATCTTTTGTGAACACTAGAATCAACATCTTTCAATGGATTTTCACCAAACTTGGTACATACTTAGTCCTTAAGAAAATCTGGTACACTATTGATTTTCAAGGTAAAAGGTCAAGGTCACCAGGTCAAATTTTTACTGCGTAACATCCTTGTGAACACTAAAATCAACATCCTTCAATGGATTTTCACCAAGCAAGGTACATACTTAGTCCTTAAGAGAATCTGGAACCCTATTGATTTTCAAGGTCAAAGGTCACGGTTACCGGGTCAAATTTTTTACTGCATAACATCCTTCAATGGAATTTGACCAAACTTGGTACATGCTTAGTCCTTGAGAGAATCTGGAAACCTATTGATTTTTAAGATCAAAGGTCAAGGTCACCAGGTCAAATGTTTAGGCGAGGGGATACGCCACGCTTTGCGTTGCCCTTGTTTTCAATGAGATGATGATGAGGTCCGCTTTGTTCTAGACCAACACGTTGAGTTGGATTTTTATAGTGCTAGTTCACTGAAACAACATTCCGTGGGTAGACATGTTGCTCCACTAGGACACATTATTATGATTCCGAGCCAACCAGTCTTTGCTCTTTCTCCTTAATGCTGCATGCTTAGCGGAGAAGCAACAAGTACTAATTTTATAGTCTTTGGTTTGACCCGACCAGGGCTCGAACCCATGATCAACCATACTCGAGGCGAGCTCGCTAATCATTATGCCACCGACGCGGTTGACCTTATTGTGTGTGGTCGAGAACAATAATCTATAGATAATTTTTGTTCAACCACTAGTAAAAGATTGCTTATTCTGGGGATTGGATTTGTTACCTATAGGCTATAAATGGGTATTGCAGTGTAATTGAAACTAATCACGAGACTGAATTGTTGTTTAGCCAAAAAACATGATGTTATAAAAAGAAAGTTTAAACAGTGATGGTCATCAATTCCACCAATATCAACAAAATGAACAATCACTGAACACAAAAAGACCATGACATGTGACGTTGGAAATCCAGGTCCTTGCTTGGGGCAGGCACAAAAATGTGGCGGGTTAAACCGGTTTAATGGAATCCCAAGCCTCCCCTCTTGATAACTGAATCTCCAACGGCAATACATATATAAACAATCGATAAAAAACCCTACAGATTCGCTTCCACTCAAAAAGACCACATACTACCTCAAAACCGTGAACTGACAACATAGACCTGAACAATACAATAGCAGAGTCAATGAATGCTCTTAACTAACTGACTACTAGCTAAGAAGGTCGAATCTGTTGGATAAAGACCATTACTGTCGAGACCACATTAAATCAAGAAGAACATCACTTCTCCATTAAAATTTAGACCTTTTGATGTTCAAGTTTCTTGCATATTTATGAGAATACCTGTAGGCAGATCACAACTTTATATCTTCACATATTGAATTTTGTTCAAATATAGGATCTCTGGAAAATGTAATCAAAACAAATATGTACCCATTATGGTTTATGGAACACATTATTTACAAATGGGGAATTTATATGACGTTTTTTATGAAAAATAGCAATAAATGGGCAAGAATAAATATTAATATCCAACATAATTTTATGCAGGTTCTGGAATAATGGTGTTGCTTTTGGTTTTTTCATGTACAACCTTCGTTTGAGATTTGCAGATGCTGACTTACATTGAACAGCTATATACTGTCCAACTTAAAAAAAAAACACCAAAAAAACAAAAATGCTTTCAAGAGTAAGTGGATGGGTGCTACTAGTGGAGCACAAACTACATCCGTTTCTGCAGCACCTGACTTCACCGCCAGTTCTAAGTGGGGGTTATGTTGCTCAATCTTTAGTTTTGTGTGTAGTATTTTGTGAACCATTGTTTATCCTTTTTCTCTTGGCCATCAGAATTTTGCCTTTTTACGAAATGTGCAAGTTATATACGTGCCGATAAATAAACAAAACCACATTAAACATCCAAGACCACTCCCATAATGTCAAGACTACTTGCCCATTAACACGAAAATCCTTTAATGCTAAACGACTTGACTCTCCTATTAAAATTAATAATCTCTTCATGCCAAAGCTAATTGAATTGTCATTTAAAATTATCCTCTTTTGTTTATAATACAAACAGTGTATCAGTGATAAACCTTTAACCCCCAACTGCTCAACTGTAAAAACTGATGATTTTAGTCACCAAACCTTCCTAAGACATTACGTTGTAGACACTAATAATGGCTGTAATACAAAGCTGTCGGTTAACTAGACGCACCTAAGGGTTTTAACATTCATAGAAGAAATAAATTTCTAATGGGATTTTAGAAGAGTACAAGAACGATCCGTTTCATTTCCAAGAAGAATTGTTACGGTACTGTAGATCTGATGTGGACATATTACGACAGTCTTGCTTAAAGCTTAGACAGATGTTCATAGACATAACTACAAAGAATGGATCAGGTATCATTACGGTTTTCACAGTTTTCCGGTTGTTGACTGATTTTGTCTGTTTATATACTTATGAGTTTTGACTTTCCCTTTGTAAGATTGTTCGGAGTTCGGTAATTTTGTTATTACCCTTATTTGAACACTGCATAACTATTGCATCTGCTTGCAATTTGGTATTTAGAACAAATTATCTAGATCCGGAAAGTCTTGCAATTATACCGTCTCACGGCTATAGATCACAGCACAATCAATCAAATAAAGCTGTAAAATGGTTGAAATACATGTGCACACGCGAAAATAATCAAATTCAACATGCTTTGAACGCAGGTGAAATGCAAATAGGACCTTTTACAGTAGACGACCATCAAGAAAATGCAGCGGGTAACAAGATCGTGTACGAATTCATGGATGCTTCTGGCATGGTTGTCCAAAATGTTTTGCTAGAAACACGACAAATCCTGTCACTGATTGCTCTATGGCTGACTTGTATCAGAGGACTATAGACAAAAGAAAGTATCTTGAAGAAAACGGATATAAATACATATGTATGTAGGAATGTGAATTCGACCGACAATGTAAAGAAAGTAGACAACTGCAAAACTACACAGAACCTCCAGAAATTGTCACGCCTTTAGAACCACGAGACGCATTTTACGGGGGACGTACGGAGGTGTTTACATTGTATAAAGAGGCTGGAATTGATGAAACCATCAAGTACTATGAGGTTACTTCCTTGTTAGTTGTTTCCTTTTATAAACAAGACAGGAAAAATTCCGCTCGGCCATCCAACGATTATCACAGAAAACTTCAAATATATAGATCATTACGAAGGATTAATAAAATGCAAGATTACTCCTCCAAGAAATTTACACATTCCAGTTTTACCGACAAAAATAAACGGCAAACTCATGTTTACTCTCTGCAGAACATGCACTGAAAATAATTATAATGACAAATGCCATCATGCAGAGGAAGAACGATCATTTACTGGAACCTGGGTTACTGACGAAGTTAAAAAAGCTATTGCAAAGGGTTACAAAGTTAGAAGAATATATGAAGGTTGGCATTTTAATGACATCTCACAATATGATCCTGAGACAAGAAGGGGATGTGTATTTACTGAATATGTTAATACCTTCTTAAAATTGAAGCAAGAGGCAAGTGGGTGGCCAGAGTGGTGCCAAAGTGAAGAAGATCGTCAAAAATATAACTGATTATCACCAAAAAGAAGGAATTTGGTTATATGCTGACAAGATAAAATGGAACCCTGGACTACGTAGCTTGGCTAAATTAATGCTTAACAGGTATGATGAATTCTTTTTTATGTTTATCATCATCTTCTATATTTTTAAGCTAATTTAATACTGAATGAAACTCACGACCATAAGTGTTTCAGTTCATGCAACCGACAACTAACAACATCAAACCACTTTTACTAGAACAAACAAAGTAACAACAATATGATTGGATGTTTTAGATTTAATATATGAATATTTTCATTTTCACTGTATAAAATACCAAAGTGTTTTTCGTGTATTTTAGCTTTTGGGGAAAATTTGGTCAACGATCCAACTTGACACAGTCGACATACATCACTGAACCATCCGAATATTTTGATATGATGACAAGTAGTAGCCAAGTCATTAAGAACGTTCGCTTTGTATCAGAGGAAATGGTTCACACGGATTGGTTATACTTAGATGATTTCGTAGAAGTGTCTGGCAGAACCAATGTCGTTAATGCAGCGTACACTACCGCTCAAGCACGTTTGAAATTATATGGATACTTGGAAAGGTTGAATACAAGGACACTCTATTGTGACACTGACTCTGTAATTTATTAAGTGACAAAATTGGACTAAATACAATCACAACATTTATAGGAGCAGGTCCGAAAACTTACGCGTACCAACTTGCTCGACCGAATCATAAAGGTCATTCTACAAAGTGTGTTGTGAAAGGAATAACATTGAATTATAAAAACTCTCTTCATATAAATTTTGATACTGTGAAAGACGTGGTTACAGGGGCGAGAAAAGATAGTGTCATCGTTTTGAACAATATTATTTCAAGGGATAAAAATTCAACTAATATTGTAACAAAAACAGAAAAGAAAGTGTACAAAATTGTGTTTGACAAGAAACCACACAACAAAGTCATACGGAATGTAATGTGATCATTATAGAAGTAGTGTAAGACTCAGATGGTTTATTTAGATGTTTAATTAAATTCTTTTTTACTATCAAGAGTTAATAAGCTTGTTGATCTCTTTATCTAAACAAGAACAGTGATGTCACCCTACACACCTTGAATCTTACAAAGGCTAAATTGAGATTACTAAGTTAAGATAACCAAGATAATATATATTGTCACTGATAGAAAATAAAATTTCTTTAAACATAACACTAGTGTACATTTGTATATATTTTCTTTGATATCAAATAAGAGTAATTGAAAAATAACCTGAAACATTATACACGAACAACTGTTTATGGTCATCTTTTCTCCAAACGTGTTCCCAGTTTATGTATGACACAATAAAAAATATATCTTTACAGTTAAAATAGGTGTGGTTGGAATTTGATAATATTTTGAAGTAATCACTAAAGGGGTTTGTCAGACAACGGACTTATTTAATCACATATGAATTTCACGCTGCTTGGTCACTAAAGCGGTCAGTCTGGTCAACAGTGTTATTCTAACGATACAATTAATCACAACAGTTAAATACCACTTAAATCTTCAAGTCGGTTGAATAAAGAAATTAATAACCATATTCAAATATACTCCAATTAAAATAATGCATACATGAAACAACACACCATTACTTTCACTTTATAAAAATATATATGTCTAATTACATTAATAATACACGGATTAGGAAAAAAGGACATATTCTACCTCCTTCACTGCATAATGATCTTCATAGACATGACCTGGATATTCCAACTTCAATATTCGCAATGCACAAGGCTGATTCAAATGGAGCCAGCTTGTAGTGTCATCCTACCGAAAGTTAGTATGGGTAGCACCACCCGATTTAAGCCAGTTTTATTTACCTTTACAATATATGCAATATTAAATATTTCGCCAATTTGTTAATATTCTTCTTAAAACATACACCAATTAAAACAATACAAACAAACATGCAAACAATATCTCACTGTCTTCACCTAAAAATGACATGCTTAATTACATTACTGCACGGAACTGAAAAAAATGGTGCACCAAGCTTATCCTTATTGTACCAGTTTATATTGTCTTCGTATCGAAAAGCACCACCCAGTGGCACCTGGCTCTGTTGAACATTTAAATATTACTAACACAGTGCACCAGGTTAATCCTTATTGTATCAGTTTATGTTGTCCCCGTATCGAAAAGCACCACTCAGTTCCATCTGGCGCTGTCCTCGTATCGAAAAGCACCACTCAGTTCCATCTGGCCCTGTCCTCGAATCGAATAGCACCACTCAGTACCACCTGGCGCTGTCCACATACCAAGCTGGTTTTTCCCTCCACAAAATTCTGGGCTTTACGTCCGTCATGTACTACTACTTGGGAACTAATTATAGTTATATATTTCCCCCTTTCAGCAAATTTGGAGCAGTTTTAAAGAAAATGATGGAGGAGGATGCGGACGTCATTTTGGTTGCACCGTTATGGCCGACACACTTTTGGTTTCCCAAAATACTTCAGCTGCTAGTGGATTGTCCCAGGATGTTACCTGTAACAAAAACATTACTGACACTACCGTCCGACAAAAGAAAAATACATTCACTTTTTCCGAAACTTCATCTAACAGCTTTCAAATTATCAGGTAATCGTTCAAAAGTAGAGGATCATCAGAACAAGTTATCCAGATTATCATGCAGTCATGGCGCGATTCTACACGAAAACAATATTGAAGTTATATCCAAAAATGGCTGTGTTTTTGCACTGAGAGACACATTAATACCATGTCACCAACTTTAAATTCCGTACTAGAATTTTTAGCTCATCTTTTCCATAATGGCATCGGATATAGTGGAATAAATACAGCTCGTTCAGCGCTTTCCACTTTTATTTCTGTAGACGGAATAGTGTCACTCGGTAAACATGACTTGAACCCCGTTTACACTAGCAAATTTAGATCGATCTTGGGTGAGATCGGTTTTAAAAAGATCGATCTTGGGCAACTGTAAACGCTTAAGATCGATCTTCAATCGGACTTAAAAAGGTCCACCTCCAGAGGTAGTATTAAAAAGATCGATCTTTTCTTAATCGATCTTGCTTCAAGTGTAAACGCTAAGATCGATCGCGACCGATCTTTATAAAATGAAACTGAGAAATGAAACTGAAGTTGCGCATGTTTGGCGGTAAAATTACACGTGTTTCTATTAACATTTGTACGACTATGGAGAATAAAAGAGGAGAAGCGTGGACCCACGAGGAAACTGTTCTATTAATTGAACTTTGGGGTGACCAGCGAATACAGGAACAGTTGGAGAATACGCCCAAGAGAAACCTGGAAATTTTTAAGCGAATTTGTCAGGACATAAAGGACCGTCTGCCCTACTTTTCGAGATCGGCACAAGATTGCCGAGCTCGAATTAAAAGACTAAAAACGAAATATTTCCAGACAAGAAGAGACAATAATAAGTCGGGAGGAAAACGAAAAACTTTTCCCTAATACGACAGATTAGATGGCCTTTTGGGAACACGTCCAACAGTTAATCCTGTAGCTCTATCGGATTCACTACAAAATGAGGACGAACAAGACAGTGATAATGAAACTCAAGAGAATGTAGATTGATAGATTATCGGTAAAACCAACAAGATGCAGATGATGAAGTATGAGTAAAAGAGTGAGAATGAAATAAAAAAATTGACACATTATCAGTATCGGAAACATGTACCAGTAATGAAATAATTTTGTTTATATGCCTGTGTCATTCTTAATTAGTTGAATCATGTTGTTTTATATTAACTAATTTGTTTTTTATTTGTATTTCAGACACTGATGGAGACGATGCCATAGGAGAGAGCGGCGAGCCTGTATCTAGACCAGAAACACCTCGTTCATCGACGTCAAATCAGGCCACAAGAGGTAAAATATTGAATAAATTTTAAATCAAAAAATTATTTAAAAACAACACCATAAAGTTAAGGACGAAATGAGAATAACTTTTTACAGTTCTCTGTGTGTGTGTGTGCGTGCGTGCGTTTTGGGTGCGCGTGTGTGTGTTTCTTTTATTCATATTTAATCGGCTGTTTCATCAATCTTATTTAACAGCATATTGAACTATTTTTTATATAGCAGTGATTATTTTTCATGTTTAAGTTTCATTGGTACTTCTGATTTATTTTATAAAATTTTCCTTATTTTCCAGCAAATCGTCAAAAAAGTACCAAAAAGAAAAAATAAAGTGGACACTTCAGATCTGATGACAAAATTTCTGGAAATGGAAGAGAAGGCTGAGAGGCAGTTCTGGGAATTCGAGAAGAGAATGAAACTGGAACAAGAACAAGAAGAAAGGAGGCGAAAAGATGAATCTGAAAGAGAAGAGAGACAAAGGCGGGAGGACAGACAATTCATGGCCAATATGATGACCTTGCAAATGAACCTTATGTGTGGCAGTAGTAACTATGCTACAGATCAACCACTGAGCTACACAAAGTGGCTATAGGGGTCCTGACTATTACAACACTTCTGATGATTTAGGGGATGTCAGGAAAATCATGGATCAATTATGAATTGACAAATACAGATGCTGAAATCTTTTCTAATTACACTTAACTGAATAAATCATTTACAGTGTATTATTAATTTGTCAGTTTTCTTTTAGCCAGTTTATAATTGCTCGACGTATTGTTTTCCTGTCAGTGTTTACGTTTTCATCATTTTGCTCACGGTTTACATTTTCTCCTTCATAATCAACACCTTCTAACCAATCATCGTCGAAAACATCACCATGAATTTCACAAATGTTATGTAAAGTGCAACAGGCTTTTGCAATTTCTATTACACTAGTAAGTTCATTGTCAAGACGCTTAAGCAGACATCTCCATCTTCCTTTCAGTCGTCCGAATGAACACTCTACAGTCATCCTTGCCCTGTTTAATCTATAACTAAATAATGTGTATTCCTCTGTCAAGTTATTGCCGGGATACGCTTTCATCAACCATGGCAGTAAAGGATAGGCTGGATCTCCAATAAGGAAAAGGGGTACTTCAGTGTTGTCAATGTACTCGGTCCAACGTGGAAGTAAATCCCCTGAACATGCTTTGAGATATAGTGACGATTCCCGTAAAACATGTGCATTGTGATGTTTCCCAGCATGTCCAACATTAATGTTAATAAACCTATAGTTGTAATCCACTACAGCTTGCATTATGACAGAATGGTGACATTTCCTATTATAATAATCGGCGTGATGTTCATGTGGTGCAATTATAGGAATATGGGTACCGCCAATGGCCCCACAACATTGCGGAAATCCCCAGCGTGTACGAAACCCATCTACAACACTTCTAAGAGATTGTCCCGTTGGAAACTTCAAATACTTTGGTAAAAATACAGTATGCATAGCTTTGATAGTTTCATGAAAAACAGCACAGGCTGTCCCACGGTTAATTCCAAAAAGATGACCTAGCGCTCTGAATTCTATATTAGAAGCTAAACGCCATAATGTTACCATAATACGTTTGCCTACAGGAATGAGGGATCTTAGCTTTGTGGTCCGTTTCTGAATTTTAGGTGTCGACTGATCACAAATATGGTTGAATGTTTGCTGGGACATACGAATATTTACATACCAGTCATGTGGTGTCCAGTTTAGAATATCATTATAAATGTCAGTTCCACGAGGCTTTACCCAGATTTCCCTGTTTACAGAATGTGAGGTCAGATTCATCAGGATACAGAAGAATAATTTCCGGCGTCTAAGCATCAGTTTCTTAAATCGGTTAATTCGACATCGTTGTTGTATTTTTCTCCGTTTCAGACGTACTGATCTTTCTTTCTCCAACTTTATTCTCCGAGAATTGGCACATTTTATCACTTGTGACATATACATAAAAAAGAAAATCAGTAATTGCACACGCAATTCCAAATACCCGATTATCTCACCCATGTTTACAAAGCGTGTATGAAAACGCGGGAAATGCACACGCTGATATCTATTTAAACAACATTATTAAGAATTAACTGGTAGAACGTGCTAAAGTGGGTCACGGGTCACTGTAAGGTTCTGAAGGATTATTCTAAACTGTGACACGTGGACAACCTGTGGACTCCTGTTAGGCAACTGTGAACGGGGTTGCAGTGACAAAAAATCTTTCAAATTTAATTGAAAGAGGCCTGCGTTTATGTTTCACTAACGACTTTCTATCATGCTGTTTAAAGACAAGAATTTACCCTTTGGGGCACCTCAAACGCTGGAATTTCGGAATTTCCCATATGTGTTTCAGTGGGGTGAAACAGGATGTTATAAGTTGCTGAAATCCATCGATTAATGTAAAATACACACTTTTTTCACTTCTTGCACATATTTTTCACATGTTTTGATATAACTTATGCATGGTTTAATCCTAATAAGCTATACCAAATATAGAACACTATTCTTATTTGTTCTTCCTACTCTTACTTTTACCACTCTAATTTAAAGGGGACGAAACTCACAAGGCCAAACTGACTTCTAAATTCAAAACTTTTATTCTTTTAAATATGTTTTCATGTTATATTGGATAAAAAAAACAATGTCTTATTTTCCAACAATAATTTCTATTTAAATAGTCTATCAACTTTTTCCATTAAATATTTACAATTTTTTTATTTTGTCAACAGGGCTTTGGGAGTCTGGCTTATAAATATGTTAAATCTGTGATTATATTCCAAAGTAGGTATTTATGGTTGTTATTGGTTTTTTTATAACAATTTTATGTTTACAGTTACACAGGTATTTAAGTCAGATCGGTTCAGTATAAACGTACCGTTTTCAAACAGATCGATCACTTTCAAATGTAAACGCAAACCGATCTTTTTTAGATTGATTCAAATAAAGATCGATTCAAATAGAAGCAAGTGTAAACACGGTCTTAGTTAAGAGATTCATGAGGGGTATGTTTATCATGAAACCGTCTTTGCCTAGATATAATTTTACGTGGAATGTTACGGACTTACTTAAATATTTAGGGAAACTTAACAATGTAACATTGACACTTAAACAAGCAACTTTTAAACTTTCCACACTGTTGGCATTACTGACTGCGCAACGATTACAATCTTTGCATTTAATAGATATAAGAAATATTGTTTTTTCTGAAAATATTATAAAAATACGTTTTGGTGATCTTAAAAACAATTAAAACCAGGAAAACACATTAGTGAGCTTGTTTTAGATAGTTATGTAGATAAAAACCTTTGTGTAGTTACATGTTTAAAGTCGTATTTACATTTAACAAGCAAATTACGGGGTAAGACCGAAAATTGATTATTTATCAGTTTTGTTGCGCCCTATAAATTTGTCAGCAAAGATACTTAGATGGATAAGAAAATTAGTGAGCTTGTTTTAGATAGTTATGTAGATAACAACCTTTGTGTAGTTACATGTTTAAAGTCGTATTTACATTTAACAAGCAAATTACGGGGTAAGACCGAAAATCGATTATTTATCAGTTTTGTTGCGCCCTATAAATTTGTCAGCAAAGATACTTAGATGGATAAGAACTGTTATGAACTCTGCTGGTATAGACACGGGAACATTTAAACCACATAGTGTGAGACCGGCATCAGTTTCATCTGTGTCAAATAAATTGCCGTTATCCACGATATTAAAAACAGCTGGCTGGAGTAACACATGTACATTTAGGAAGATTTACAAGAAACCGGTCACCATGGATACAACTTATTGTAACGCAATTCTTAATAGTGTAGAACAATGATTAGTTGATTAGTTCATATATAAAATGTTGTTTATATACAGGTAGATGAACCTTCTATCTTCCTTTAAATGTAATAATATGTGTTATATTGTTGTTATCTCTGTACCTTTGTAAAATTGGTTATGAGAAATAAAGATATAATATGTTATTCAGCTATCAGACAGGGTATATAATGTGACATTCCCGGCTTAGGCCTCAGGGAATATAGATCCTAAGCCGGGAATGTCACAGTATATACCCTGTCTGATAGCTGAATAACAGATATATTACGGATTTAACCATTGTTTTTTTTAAATGCAAAATCCAACTGGAACAAAAATTTGACAGCTCTAAAATCTAATTCTAACACTGTTTGGTTTAATTTTCAGACGTATATAATGTTGTTTATATACACTAGTTGTTTACTTTTAGCAACAATCATTAATCTAATCATTAACAGGATAATATTATTGGAAATAGATACGATAGATACGATATTGCTCTAAACCTCTCACGTGACAGCTATGTACCATATTTTGAAATGGAATTAAAAAATTAAACGAAATTTTAATTGAAGTTTAATTAAAATTCCGTGAAATATATATGGTACATAGGTGTTACGTGCCCACCCCATCCCATTCCTAATATTGTATCTATTTACTCTAAAATATGATATCAGGACGAGGCTGTTCATCTCACGTAACACCTATGTACCATATATATTTCACGGAATTTTAATTAAACTTCAATTAGTTTTGCAAACACACCAAAATATAGTTTAATATAACCAAAATTGTGTCTGTATGAGAACTTTCATGATACCCTGATGAGGTGCACCCTTGGCTAAATTTTCGTTTTCTCACAGCAAATCCACAAAAAGAATTTTTCGACTTATAACTGTCAAAAGAAATTTTTCATGTCTAATTTTTGAAATAATGCTACGAGTCCAGCAGATGCGTCTAATTAGCCTATACGGCTGTACTACGAGAGAGAGGGCAAGCACCGTCGTTATATTGAAGTAGTCCGAGATTCCTCTGTCGTTTAACGGCATTGATAATCTTGCTGTAGCCGTTCAACGACAGAGGGTGATACATACGGAAACCATCAAATTTGCCTCACAGCCATAGGATCGGCACATTTCCACGTTTCGTGGCTATCGGATTTTATTTTCTATCATAAACCTTATATAAATCGCTTCACCAATCATTTTTCTATTCATTCATAACCATCTTACCCTCAGAAAGTGGTGTTACACTCCATTACAGCACGATTTTGCCTTAGATCCTATTATTCCGCCATTTGACTTCCATTTTCGAATCTACACACGTGATCTCGCGATACTAACTGAATGATGACAGCAACGCATTGCATGATGGGAGCTAATTAATGCAGCGTGCCAAATTATTTGGAGCATTATTTGCATACGTAAACAACATTCAAATCACATGGAAGACGATACATTTAAGCGTATTCTGCAGGACAAACAGTCCATCTACAGATCGAAGAAGAGCAGAAGGAAATTATACAGAATGTGTTGGAAAGAAAAGATTCAATGGCAGAGTGTTACCAACGGGCTTCGGAAAGAGCATGTGTTACGTTCCCCCTTTTTGTTTTTGGACAAGGTACTACATTTTTTTTTTTCTTATGGTTATCTGTAATTCACTAAATTTGCTGTTAAAATCATTACCAATCAATATAATCAACTGTATTAAATTTTATGTTAATTGTTCTGCCTTAACAGGCGCCTATGATTGGCAATAAAAATATTTGTTTGTTTGTTTATATGCAAATTATCTCCCATGATACATTGCGGTAATCGTAGTTTTCTCGTAGTCACGTGACAAATGTTTGAAAAATGGAAGACAAATGTCGAAATCATAGGTTCTAAGGCAAAATCGTGCTGTAATGGAGTGTAACACCACTTTCTGAGGGTAAGATGTTTATGAATGAATAGAAAAATGATTGGTGAAGCGATTTATATAAGGTTTATGATAGAAAATAAAATCCGATAGCCACGAAACGTGGAAATGTGCTGACCCAGAGTTGGAGAAGCAAATCCGCTGTTTTCCGTATGTATCACCCTCTGTCGTTGAACGGCTACAGCAAGATTATCAATGCCGTTAAACGACAGAGGAATCTCGGACTATATTGAAGCTGCTTTCTCCTCATTAATAAATTCAAAATACTATTTTTGTATTGTTTTTTTCTTAATGGTATTAAACTTGAAAAGGTTTTTAAATATAAATATCTAGGAAATATTATAGAGGCTTCTGGAAACTTAAATTCCTCATTCACTGAATTATCTAAGAAAGGAGCTAAAATTTTGTTTTCTATATTTAAATACCTTTCTCCATTGGAAAGAGTATCTATCAAAATATATAAAAAGTTATTTGAATCTCTTGTTAAACCTGTTCTGATGTATAATTCTGAAATATGGTATATGGATTTTAATGAGAAAATTTCAAATGCTTTTAACCGAGCACAAAATAATGATTTGAACAATTTTGATATGTTAAGTTTTATTGATAAAAGTCCGACAAATTTAAGATTTTGTAAATATGTATTGGGATTGAGCAAACAATCAGTTAATATTGCTGCAAGAGCAGAACAAGCCCAATATCCAGTTGATGTTTTCATTAAAGTACAGTCACTAAAATATTTAGCTAGAATTTCTAGTGATGGAAATAATCCTTTATTAATGGATGCCTTATCTCTCTCAAAATCACTGCATTCAGTTGATAATATTGATATAAATATAATACAAGCTAATAACAATTCCACAAGAACTCCTCATTTAATAAGGATATTAAACAGCAACTGAAACAGAAATATGAAGAATTCTTTTTTGAAAAGCAAAAATCAACTAAAGAAAACAGTAAAATTTATATATACAGTAAAATTAAAACTGAATATGAAATGAATAACTATATACATGTACTCAATATTAATTATGAAGACAGAAAACTTTTATGTAAAATGAGTGTATCGGATCATTTTCTTGAAATTGAAAGAGGAAGATACACAAGAATTAAAAAAGAAAATAGAATATGTAAATTTTGTGATTTAAAAGAGGTTGAAGATGAGTTTCATTTTATCTTTAGTTGTAAGAATAACCATACTTTGAGAAATATACTGTACAAAGATATAAACAGTCGGAGAGCAGACTCGCAATTTAATTACTTTTCCGCCCGTGGAATATTTAAAAAATCCAAGGGAGATAATCGTAAATATTTTCCGCTAGATGGCGCTCCACAAACCCAAACAATTATACGTACTTGGAAAACTACGTTTTTCTTCTATTAACTCAATGAACATTATTGAAATATGATTAAAAATCACATTTATATTTATTAATGGTCATGATTTTCAGTCTGGTATAAAAATCGGTCTGCGATTAATATAAAAATAACGTTTTTTTCTTTACCTCGGAAAATCGTAATTTTTTCTTGTCGCGTATGTTTACACTTTTTGCATCTGACAGAATAAAGTTCTAGTGTAGGAAAAAATTAAAAAACTGGTTCCTTGGACAGAATAATATCTACACTTCATTGGGTAAAAGGGAATTTACATCACTCGTAACAGTTTAAGAAAAATAGTCCATATTCCAGCGTCACCCAAACAAAGTCAAGGTTGAACAATTTGCTCCTCCCATTTTGCTCGTACAATGAATATTTACACATGTAAACAATGGAATAACGGAATCTGTCCTAAATTTAATGAATATGACAGAGCTAAACAATTACAATTAATTGTCATCATCACAAATTATGCGGTATACGGTAACATTTGTTAATAAGTCGATAGCACTGAGGAGAGTGGGCTCTACTGCTGCATAATTGTAATTGAATGTAGATCAATTTGTTTTCATTTTATTTGTACGTTGTTACTATGTCTTTGTCTATTTGACTTGTGTACGTTGTTTGTATATATTCCTTGTATATGCCTTCAACCCTTCGGGGTAAAATTGAGCATTGAATAAAGTTATAATATATTACATCTCGACAGCTGATTACTAATTTTAATGTTTTGTACAATAACAGAAATTACGTCGTATATGGTCAGTGATACAGGCAGATTGATTCCCATATTCATTAGTCCTACTTGGAGGACCCAAAAGACTAATCTGTCCTCCAGTTTCCATTTTCACTATCGCCTCAAACAGCCCACCACCAGGAGATGTTTCCAATAGAATAAGATATCTCAATTCTTTCTCCGGTTCTGGCTGTCTAAAATACTTCCATATTGAAAAAAATTCTACATCACCCGTATGTTTTAGTCCTAATGAAATTTCTTGAGCATCTTCAACATTTTTAATACTGAGAGCGGCACATTTGTCACCTTCAGGCGCTAGTAATGTGTTTATTTGATCAATGATAAATTTAGTTAGTTCTTGAACGACCGGATATGTTACCGAGATTGATTTAGATTTGTAACAAGAACAATATTGTTCGGGTATAAAAGCACCAGCACAGCTTCTTTGATTTGGTATTTTAGATAATAAACTTGTGCCTCTTGATGGAAATGATTTTGTAGACGGAATATTATTATGCAATATATCCACAAGAGTTTTAAAAATATCATAATGCGAAGTTAGGCGTTTGGTGTTGTCTTCCAAATTTGAAATGATATGCGAGTATTTTTCTCTCAGTGATTTAGGCGGAACAACGAGTAATAGAGGCATCCTTTCCTCAACTCGCCCAACATATGTGTTTCTTATTACATCAATCCTTGAACCATGGTCACTGAGAAAGAATAGAAACGCATTTTCTAAATGTCCTTCTTCGTCTATCCACATTAAAAATTCTTTAAAATCTTTATCGCCCAATTCTAGAAAATTGACATAATTATGGCTCAGATCGTTCAGCCATGAAAACGCAAATCTCCGTTTCTTTGAATACTTGCGTATAAAGTCTTTATAGTATTCCACTGTTAACAAATGTTTTGGAGTATTTCCATAACAAAGTGAGGATTTTGTACGTACATTAATTTTGTTGGCTTCTAGACCAATAAAAGCATCGTCCAGAAGTGTTGATACCAAATCGACTTTCTTCAATGCTCGCCAGAATGGTCTCAAATAATGATCTGTTGGTTGTTTCCTAAAACCTTGTTTGCCAAGGTTAAAAGTATGCATTTCGGGGCTGTCTTCACTGAAATATGTTGCATATGACAGTTGAGAAAAATTATTCCATATGAAAGGATAAGTATCAAACGGTTCTGACAGGGGAGGTAATTCTGATGAAAAAGCTTCTTTGCCTGTTAGAATTGATACAAAATTTGGAAAAGTATTATCTCCTGTTTTCATGTGACCTTTGAACTCAAATGCTTCCAACTCCCCTTTAAGATATTTATATGTTAATGGAAGTTTTCTAATTCCAGCAAGTCTGGAGACAGCATCGACTCCAAACATGAAAACACTGTACTGAGTTTCACTTTCTGGTAGTATTTCTTTCTTTTGAGTTATTTTACTTGCCTGTAATAATATCCTATCAAATGTGTATTTTGCACGTTTATCATGACATTTTACATGCACAAAATCTGATTTTAATATAGTCGGTCGTGTTAGTACATTTTCAGAATTCAAAATAACGTGATCATCGCTATTCTCCTCACGTGATATTTCATTGTACGTACATGATAATTTATCTAGCTGATATTGTTTTATTACTGATTTATTGAACTGAAGTCTCCCAGTGTGGTCAATAAAAACTACAGACGGTGCCGAGTCACACGCAATGGGGTCGGGATGCCAATCAAATTGTAATACTGATTTATCCCATGGGTCGAGATCGGGGATTATACACTGGCTGTATATGTCAGTATTGGTAAATGTATAACGTGGTCCAACCAGTAATTTTGGTACAAAGTACAATCCACACAGAATAAGCACAATATAAACTAGTGTTTTACGTCTTCTTCGGTGTGGCCGTCTCATGCCACCTATAACTGACTTCATCTCTGCATAGAAAAAGTGGAAGAAAATGGCAAACGAATGAATTATAATTACAGGTATGTCCATAAATAAATATCGGCCTTCGTTTGACATTCTCCTGTTATATTTGTCTTGGTTTTACATCATCCTTTAGTTCCTACCCTCGTTGAACAGACATCATCCAAGTCTACATCAGTTGGTACATTTAAACACTAAAAAAAAGACAAATAAAAATATGAAGAAAGTTGAAACAAAGCAATTGCGTACAGATATAGTGTTATAATGGTCAATCAGCAAAGAAGAATATTACCTTGATGACGACGAATAAAATCAGTACATTTAATTAAAATGTCTTTCTTTTTACAACATGTAGCTGTAAATGGGTCAGTGATTGAATGGGTGATTGCTGTTTAATGCCTAGAAAACAAATTTTCAGCTATACCATGGCAAAAACAGAATATTTCTTGAAGAAACGATGGTGTCTGTTTTGTACTACTACTACTAGACCCGCTTAGTTCGATGTTTCATAGTGCTAGCTTACTGAAACAAAATTATACCGATAGATACATGTCGACCCACTCCAACACATTATCCTGACCATTCTTTGTTCAATTAATATTGATTTTTTAGTCTTTGGTGTAACATGACCAACATGACCTGGAATTGAGTGAATGATCAACCACACCCGAGGTAAGCACGAAAACCAGTAAACCACCGTCCACCGAGACCGTTGATCTATATTCAAGACTGGAATTCAAGTCTAACTGCAAATGATGCAGGTAAAAGGTAGAACGGTGATTGGCCTGTGGCTCTAATTAAGGTGTTTCAAATTTTCTTTTCTTTATTAGAACAATATAAGGTTCCCGTACGTTCTGTTTTTTTTCCTAATTTATGTCAAAATTATAAAGATATAATTAAAAGAAATGAAAAAATGATAATTTCTTACCTGATATTTCTAATAGAATTGTATTGAACACGCCCAGCCCTTTTGAATGATAACGGCCATGATAACGAATGTCCCCATATCTGTGTAAACTAATAGGCTGATGCAATAAACAAACAGATAAAACTCTAATGATTGGGGACCGGTCATTATTTATCTCAGGGGGGAGGGGGGGGGGGACAAAAAGTAAATTTGAAATGAGCAAACATAACTGCCCCCCCTTTTTAAGTTGTGTTGAAATGTTTACCCCCCCCCCCCTCTTTCAACTACTTCCAATCTTTTGATCCCCCCTTCCTGATTATTGTTGAAAGGCTTCTAATTGATTTGATTTGATTGCTTTGTTGTCTTATACATACATGTACATTCGTTCTTTTATTGAGAGTGTGAATACATGTTTATTTTCTTTTTGTTACCACAAAACATTTGTTAATTGATATTCTTAACTTACATTTTTGTTTATATCTTTATTATTTATAAGTCCCATTTTCCTTCAATTCTATCCATTATTGTTTATTGTTAGTTTTTTATTTGTTTAAAACTCCTCATTAAATACTCAGATGATTGCTTTTATTTAATTTTGAAACAGGGGTTGTTTCTTGCTAAAATGCATCAGTGGTTATGATACTTTATTTTAAGCATACAATACAAAACTGTTCTAATTCATGCTTCCGAGACGTCAATCAGACTAAAATAACCGACCAATCAGCGCGCCGCATTTTTAATGAGATCAGGCGATGCCATCTTTGTCCCACAAAGAAACCGAGTTGTGTATTTGTGGGAACGTAGATTTATATATAAATTCTGCTAGTTATATCGCCGAAATGGTGCTTCAATGTGCAATTCAGATGAGCGATATCCCGAAAGACATTACAAAACTGTCAAATGAAGATTGCTTATTTATTTTCACCAATGTCACGTTGGTCTGAGGTCCAAAAAATGTAGTCATTTAAACTACATATTTAGTTCATCAGATGTATCATTGAGTCCCTTCATGTTTGAGAGGCATTATAGAGCCCCCTAAACTACATGAAGGCCAAATTATTTATTTTCTCGATAAGTAATATTAAATTAATTATTTTCACTGGCATCAAGAATAAATGATTTATTTACAAAATCGCCCATTGCCTTGCCCCCCCTTTTTTTCCTCACACGCACATGTACACCCAAATCAAATGGTCGTCCTCTTATCATTCTTAAAGTTGTATTTTTCGCAAATACATAAACTTTCTCAGCAGAAATTAATATTCACGTGAGTATTAGATTTATATAAATACAAAAGAATTGATTTCATAACATTTTCACGTATCTACGAATGAATGAAGGAAGAATTTCTAAAAAAAGAGATAATATTATCTTAAATCAGAGCAATTCAGTGATTATGAACTTAGTAAACAGACGTTATCTTTGATAAATATCAATTGTTGTAGATCAGCATGTGCTGTCTGTTTACGTAGTGATTATACACATACGCTAGTCCGAGATTCCTCTGTCGTTTAACGGCATTGATAAAGTTGCTTGTAGCCGTTCAACGACAGAGCGTGCTATATACGGAAAACAGCGGATTTGCTTCTCCAACTCTGGGTCAGCACATTTCCACGTTTCGTGGCTATCGGATTTTATTTTCTATCATAAACCTTATATAAATCGCTTCACCAATCATTTTTCTATTCATTCATAAACATCTTACCCTCAGAAAGTGGTGTTACACTCCATTATAGCACGATTTTGCCTTAGATCCTATGATTTCGACATTTGTCTTCCATTTTTCAAACATTTGTCACGTGACTACGAGAAAACTACGATTACCGCAATGTATCATGGGAGATGATTTGCATATAAACAAACAAACAAATATTTTTATTGCCAATCATAGGCGCCTGTTAAGGCAGAACAATTAACATAAAATTTAATACAGTTGATTATATTGATTGGTAATGATTTTAACAGCAAATTTAGTGAATTACAGATAACCATAAGAAAAAAAAATGTAGTACCTTGTCCAAAAACAAAAAGGGGGAACGTAACACATGCTCTTTCCGAAGCCCGTTGGTAACACTCTGCCATTGAATCTTTTCTTTCCAACACATTCTGTATTATTTCCTTCTGCTCTGCTTTGATCTGTAGATGGACTGTTTGTCCTGCAGAATACGCTTAAATGTATCGTCTTCCATGTGATTTGAATGTTGTTTACGTATGCAAATAATGCTCCAAATAATTTGGCACGCTGCATTAATTAGCTCCCATCATGCAATGCGTTGCTGTCATCATTCAGTTAGTATCGCGAGATCACGTGTGTAGATTCGAAAATGGAAGTCAAATGGCGGAATAATAGGATCTAAGGCAAAATCGTGCTGTAATGGAGTGTAACACCACTTTCTGAGGGTAAGATGGCTATGAATGAATAGAAAAATCATTGGTGAAGCGATTTATATAAGGTTTATGATAGAAAATAAAATCCGATAGCCACGAAACGTGGAAATGTGCCGATCCTATGGCCGTGAGGCAAATTCGATGGTTTCCGTATATAGCACCCTCTGTCGTTGAACGGCTACAAGCAACTTTATCAATGCCGTTAAACGACAGAGGAATCTCGGACTACACATACGCGTGCACGACCCGCTGTGTAGAATGGACAATGGTATTTATTGTTTATCGTTTGAATTAGTGCTGTATGAAAGAAAAACAACAAAATTATAAAAGATTTATATACCCAGCTTTACAGGTACAGTACGATTCTGAAAGTTTGTCATCGCCGATTTCGACATGAAGGTTGTGTGGATCTTGACTTTTTCTCATTGACCGCCAACATCTTGCATCCACACGTATGGCTCCACGTGCTTCCGAAATTTTAATATTGTGGATATAACCTTGGGTGAAATAATTTAAACCCTTTTCTAAGGCCTTTTTGGACAACGATTCAAAGTCGGGTAAGAATGAAACTGCGATATTATCGGGAATTTTTTCTAAAGAATCGGACGCGAGCTTGGGATGCTGAGCAGCCATTTTGAAAATGTAACCGATAAGCTTGTGGCGCATAGCAACAATTGCTAAGGAGGCGGACTTAAATTCTTATCTCGGAACTATCAATTTGTTTTATTTATATTTTTGTTGGGCAGCACATTTTGTTATTTTGTGATGCATTTAATTTGAACAAGTTTCATAATCTAGTCAGAACTATTTGATTTATGTAAATGCAGTATTACTACCTAGTCAGTTTTTGTATTCCTCTGGATTGAAATTTGAATGTTATTAAAGTGTTTCAGATTTGTTTTTAGCAATTAAATAGTTACCTTTAAAATCATGTTTTTTTCATGTTTGAGATGTTGAAAGGAAGCCTATCTTGGTGTTTCCTTTGAAAAGAATATACTATCAAAAACATTTTTTGTCAAGAATATCTAAAACATATCAGTGTTCTCCCAAGGATTTTCAAATGGTACCATGGAAATTAAGGTAGCACTGGTTTTCTGAAAATTAAAGCACCATTGCCCTAATACATTCTATTATAAAATTTCACAAAATAGCACCATGGTAGAAAATATAGCACCATGATACCATGGTGCTATATGGGCAGAGGCGTAGCATTCATTGAGGCAGCCGAGGCAATTGCCTCGGTAAAGTTATTATTATTTTTTTTAATAATGGATAAACACAACCATAAACCGACTATTGAAACAATGACACCAGCAGAAATTGAGAGAGTCTTTGACTGGTACAGTGCCGACCTACCCCAAAATGCAACTTTTCAACGGGAAATCCACCGCTGGAGTACGTTCCGTCAAGATCTTAAAGACAAGCCATCCTCCCTATTTGTTGCTTTCATTTTGGCCGACTCGGATTATTACCCAAACATTCACGAAATCTTCAACATTCTACTAACCATGCCAATAGGATCCGTACCATGTGAACGATCTATTCCTGCTTTGAGACGTCTAAAGCAATGGAACAGAACAGCAATGGTAGAGTACAGACTAAACGGACTAGCATTATTGCACATTCTCAGAGACGTAAGAAGAGTTTGAATATACCAAAGGGTTAATCAGAATCCGTATATCTAAGAACAGACAACACAATGGCCAAAAGAAAAATAAACAAAAGGACAAACTACGATCTACAAAACATACTTCTTCTTCCTCAGGAAATCAACCCTATGTGCAGGGTCACCGCATAATTAATGCGTTTTAAAATTTGATTTGTTTACATTAAAATTAATACTAAAACCGTGTTAAAAAGTTAGAAGATAAAAGAACTTGTATTTACACTATACATGTCGATTTGGCATGGTCAATTAAAATTAAAATTAAGATTTTAAAGAATTAATTAAAAGTACCTATATCTTCCTTACTAAAAATTATGAGGCATTAAAAATGGTTTATCCATTATAAAATTAATATCATACATATAAAACCAAAGATCGAGTAACACGAACCCAATTAAAAACCGGGGGTGAACTCAGGTGCTCCGGAAAGGTAAGCAGTTCCTGCTCCATTAGTGACATGGTCAAAATACTAGACAAATTCGATACGGGTAATAAAATAATTGGCTCCCTGCACTTGTAAATTACTTTGCGGACATTCATAGTATTATTTACAGACAAACATTTCAAATATGGTTTTAAAGTTGAATTAGTGTATTTGTTAGATCTTTGCTGGTTAGTGTGACATTTGAAGTTTAATATTGTTGTGTATGTGAAGAAAAAGCAAGTAACAGTTTTGTTTTAAAGTTTGTTTTCTTTTACCATTAACAGGTTTTGAGATAATGAATACTCGTCTGTACATCTGTCGTAGTTTCTATCCATTAGCACTAACCTTGGTCCGTCGGTTGTCAATGTAACCGGCTCTCTCTATCAACTATCAGTCTGTCTGAATAAGGGTTATGTTTGAACCATATATCTTATAAACATGATTGAAGATCCCCTGGTGTGTCAATCAACTCTTAAATCATGTAGGAGTGTAAGGAGCGTAATGAAAATTTTACGGGAATGAACGCATAGCTTCATGTATTCTATTGTCAATAATTAAAAAAAAAACCTACTTGTGGTTAATTTACCAACTTAGGGTAATAACTACTATCAAAATGTAAAAATTTTAACAAAAACCCCCAAAAAGTCGATAGCTTCTGGGGGACCGAGCTCCCAGTCCCCTGCCTCGGTAAAATTCCAACCCAAGCTACGCCCATGATGGGCCTTGAGAGAACACTGCATATCCTATGTTCATGCATTGATCCGTCTCTCTGGAACTGTAATGTAGTGAATCAGAAAGCCTCGTTCCTATGTACTCTATACATATATATATTTAGTGACAGTTTGATATTTAGCAAAATGTATGACAAGAAGAATTTTTTTTCGGCTGAATATATTTATTTTCATTTTACATGCAAATAGATTTTATCTAGAGTGCATGTATAAAAAAAATCATGACCCCCCCCCCTGCTTGATCAACCACAAAAGCAGTGACCCCCCCTCTCTATCAATTTCCAATTTTTTCATGACCCCCCTACTTTTTTGCCGCCCCCCCTGGAGATAAATAATGACCGGTCCCTTAGAATCAAGATTATTTATTTTTCATAACTCACAATATTCATTTTTGTCGACAATCAGGGGCGTAGCTAGCCTTTTTTGCAGTGCAAGCAACCATACCTTGGAGAGGGGGTCTTTTTTTTTACTAGATGCATAATGGTGCGTTCTGAGGTGTTTTCATGGGTAAATTGAATACATTGATTTCATGATTTTGTTAGACAGAATTTACTTAGAATTGCCCAAAATCTGTTCTTCGTGTCTTAGCAGACACGCACTTCTCCATAACTTTGTCTAAATCCACACTGAAATCGCGATGGATATGCATTAATGCTAGCGATGACAACCTATCGTTATTCATTGTTGATCGTACATATGTCTTCAACCGACGTAGTACACTGAACGATCGCTCTGCGGTAGCACTTGTTACCGGCATTGTCAACATGATACACAAGATGGTATCTATAGAAGGATATAGCACCGGGTTTACTGCATCAAGTGTCTCACAAAGTGAAGTTGACATCTGATGGCGAGGTATTATACTCCAGCGTGTTCGCCATCGAGCGACCTCCCTCTTGAATTCGTCTAAATTACATGTCAGGTCAGTCTGGTATGTCTCATACAATGTCGCGATTTGTTCGTTCGTAATATTTCCTATAACACGAGGAAGCAGATACTGTGCATAAAAGCGATTTTCTGATTTGATCAGACGCGACTCCAATTCCAATATCATGTGGTCTATAAACGCATAGTACAAAGAAACTTTCCAATACTGTTTTGGCGTGTCTGCAGGGTGATTGGCTCTGGTAGTCTGTCTTCCACATCGCCTCGGCATATTTTCAACGATATCGAAAGGTTCTGATAAATCTAATGCCGATTGATACAATTCATCCCAAACTGATTGATCGAGTTGTTCAGCTCGTAACAACTCAATGACAGTTTTACATTCTTTTGTAGCCTCCAGCAGGTCACATTCGATACCTTGCAGGAATTTCGACAGAAACACCGTACTCTGTGAAATGTGTGCTGATACTACCAGAGCTATAACAAATACAAATCTGGTAATAGATGCAAGGTATTGTCCGGCTTTATCATCTCCTAGTCCCTGTAATCGTTCCAACGCATGAACCACTACAGGAAATGATGTTTTAAATGTGTACAGTGCGTCGGCTCAACTCGTCCATCGCGTTTCGCAAAGTGTGCGCAGTTTGGTCCGCTTGTCCATATTTTCGATATAACTCATACTAATGATACGGCCGTAACGTCATTTGAATAAAATTTGAAATGCCGTAATTTTTATGACATTGAATTTTCACAAAAAGCCACAACGAAACTTTGCTTTCCACTTTTTTTTTAATTTTTATTATTCCTTATTTATCTTATTTGTTTTGCTCTTTATTTTTTTTCCTTCAGCACGCCGATGTGCACGCAACTGCGTGTTGGCGTATAGGGAGCTACGCGCCTGACAATATTATCAATTGTATTATCAATTTTGTCTTTTAAACGAGTGTATACAGTCTAAATTCCGCATACTTAATTAATAATTTCTTGCATACTATTAGTAGTCTGAATTGTAATTAGTTGATTGGTTGTTGTTTGACGGCGAGTGATCAGTATTACAGCTGAATTTAGATCGAGAACAAATTTATAAACAATGAGTTAGTATGTGATTTTAAGTGGCACTGGGGTAGGCCTATGGATGGAAGTTATTACTGCAAGCAAAATGTTGTTCTGCGACGGGTCGTCGACGACCTTTCACAACAGGCTGTTCCCATTTGATTCACCAATATTGACAAACCGAACAGCTACCCTTCACCTCAAATAATTGAACACAACAAGATCACAATATATGCCGATGGAAATCCAGGTCCTGGTCGCCATCATGACTTCGTTACCCGTTGATGGAGATGTTTTGTTTGTCGTATCTCAATCGCGCCCTTCTTTCCTCGTTCGTGACTTATCACTGAATACGAGTTATTACCAGATTTCTAATATGAGTAATACAACGTATACCACTAGTGGAGCAGGAACTACTTACCCTTCCTGGGCACCCGAGTTTTGCACACGATTTTTTAGTGGGTCGTCGTTTTGCACAATCTTTTAGAATTCTGTATATTGTTTTGTACACGATTGTTTGTCTTTTCGTGATTGTTTTTCACTGCATTGTCTGTCATTCCCTTTACGTCTACAGTTACCCCTTTGGTCATGCTAGTATCTTCAATTTTTTCTTTGTGGTGGAGTCCCCCCTCCCAAAAAAAAATCCCCCAACACCACAGCGCCTTGGTATGTACATGTACATTGTAATAAAAACGTAGATATCTAATTTAGTGTGCTTTTCTGGAATAACCTTCATCGGGTACGCTCAGAATAACCTTCATCAGGTACGCTCAAAGTCGGAAGGTTCGAAAGCCAAATAATGTAACCTCCCTCAGTACAAGAATTAAACTGAACAGGTTTTTGACGAACTTTCAGTCACACAGAAAGAAACGAGAATGAGAACTTACATATCTGAATAATTTCTGCAATTTAAATCACATTAGTGTGGTGTGAGCGTCTTTAGACAACATAAATGTGTAAGGACAAAAATAGAGGGAAACTCTAAGGACAAACCTAAATAGCATTTTTCAAAATACCCTGCACACAAACCCATTTGAAAACCCGTTTGATACTTATGGGGATATATTTTTTTGTGCATGACTGATTGACATGTCACTTTCTAAGTTAATTCCCAAGTTGCTAATTTGTTCAGATATTCTCGTAATATTAGCGTATTAATATTTATTGTTATCCCGCGTACTTGATTGACCCTTTCAGCAGTGCCGGATTTAGGGCATACAGTGCTCCCTCGGTCTATCGCCCCCCGTTTTATCGTCAAACTCGCCTATCGCTAAAATTCTCGTTTGTCCCGATTTCCACCATTACAAATACCCCGTTATACTGCCAAACTCAGCTATCGCCATCCGCCACAGCTCTTCAGACACAAAAGTCGTAAAACCAATTTAAAATCCCCCGTTAGTACCGCCCACAACTACCTTTTGACAGCTGTGTATTGATCGGTAATCATGGAATGTCAAAACTTGTCATCGGACACGTTCATTGATCTCATAGTTGAGGGTCGGAACAGGTGATCAGTTGTTTTGATTAGAATAATTACCTGTATTTACTTTTCTAGTGATTACAATTGTACTTTTAATCCTGAGTAAAATTTGTAATTTAATTAGTCGTCATAAAAATGTCATGCTTGAAGAGAAAGCGTAATTAATTAGACGACAAACAAAAACGTGCATTTATAAGTTATGCTAAGGATAATCCAAAATTAACATAATAACAAATTGCCGATAATATGACAATTAAATGGGATCTTCCAATAACCCCACAAATGAAGATAAACTGTTGCGGTCACGTGTTTATAATAACCTTGATGTCCCGAGCTACAAATGACGTTCAAGAATTTGTCAACATTGACAAAGATCTGCAAACTGTACATGACATGTACATTTCCGATGTGAATATAATTATTCTAATTTATTTATTTATTAAACATGCATTATTTATATTTATGTATTTGCACAAGTGCAAAATGCATGTCACAATGTTAGTGGAGTTGAAAGTTAATTTTTTCATATGATCACATAACTTCCGGTTTTCAATGTCCCTCAGTTTATCGCCAAACTCGTTATACCGCCAAACTACCGACTGCACAGAAGGTGGCGGCTTAACGAGGGAGCACTGTATTTTAGTTTATGATGATTTTATTTGTTAAATTAACAAAAGGGATAGGACACAAGTTTTACCAATTTATGAAGTCTTCTCCCATTTATACAATAAATTCACATAGTATAATGATCATTCTGAGCATACATATAAGGGACGAATCATTTAACTTGAAGGGGACTATGTTTTTTTTCTTCTTCCGAGCTATTACTGTTTCTTTAAAATAGACCATACCAAATCGGTGGTGTAATGGTTTGCGTGGTCGCCTTGAATGCGACAGATCGTGGGTTCGAGCCTCGATCTGGTCAAACCAAAGACTATCAAACTAGTTTTTACTGCTTCTCCGCTAAGCACGCAGTATTAAGTAGAAAGAGCGAAGACTGATTACTTCGGAATTAGGATCATGTGTCCGAGTGAAGCTATA